>CM031237.1:584635035-585162762 GCA_018340775.1 Taxus wallichiana var. yunnanensis | reverse complement strand
AATACTAGGAAGGATTGGCATACGCACATTCCTTTTGCTCTATGGGCATACCACACTAGTATTCACACTGCCACTACGGCTACACCCTTTTCACTGGTCTACGGTACCGAGGCTATTCTGCCTCTTGAAGTCTAGATCCCCTCACTTCACATTTCTCTCCATGACATGCTTACTGATGATGACTTTCATTAGGACCGCTTAGCAAAACTAGAGTTATTAGATGAATGTCGTCTTAACGCTCTGGATCACCTTCAAGTTTATCAACAACATATCAAACGTGCTTATGAAAAATGTGTTCATGAACGAACCTTCCAAGTTGGTGACCTTGTTTTGAAATAAAATCAACACGTAACCAAAGCTAAAAAAAAGTAAATGGGGAAAATTCACTCCTAATTGGCTTGGACCATACATCGTAACTCATACCTATGGATCAGGTGCCTATCATTTGTCCTCACTTGAGGGTAAACCCAAACCTGATCCCCTTAACGCATTACATCTTTGACCATTCTATTATTGACTCGTTGTCCTACCTCACCCTATGTCTCTTTACAAGCTCGTCCCTTGAGTGCTATCCACTCCATCCATCTCCTTAACGATTAAACAAGAATCATGTGATTACCCGTCACCCTTTTGCCTTATCTTAAATATGTGCACCATGGCTCTGCACATGGCATGATTCTCATGGATACTTTTCATATTCTTTTAGATGAGATCCCATGGTTTTTCACCCGTGCCTTCTCAACAAGAACCAAATGCTTCGTTATAGTCTCGTCCATGACTTAAAAGCCAAAAAAAGATGAATCCGTCAGAAGGACATCTTCTAAAATAAGGGATTAAATCCTTGAGTCAAACTTCCAATATAAAAGATGAATCCCTCAAAAGGACATCTTCTGCCTTTAATTGTTCACTATGAGTAGACTGCTCCCTTGAAGGACAGCTATAAAAAGCTCGCAACTCTCTACATAGTCTTTCCAAAAAGAGGACTATTTTCTCAAAAATAAAAATTCAAAAGCTTCCCACATCGATCAGCTTCGCGAAGACCTCAAGGAGACATATATTCCTCCCGTATAGACTTCTCGTATCGATCAGTTTATCTACAAAGTCAAAAATAAAATAAAAAGAAAAATAAGATTTTTCATCATGGACTTGCCTATTGTGATCTTGGCTCTATTTCCCAAGGCATTCTACTTCCCATTTTATGACCCAATTACCTACACCTCCTTACCTATTGTCTTTTCACTTCATACCTCAAGGGACCTGCTAAACCTACGACATTTGGTGATCATGTGACTCTTTGTCACTCTTAGAATTATCAATCATGTAATGTCTTTGGGGTCTTACATTCATTAGCCTATTTATAGATGTGTTTCATATGTTTTGATCCTTGCCAATCGGGTGGCTTTCTTGCCCCCTCTTATCCTTTCTCTTATTCATTACATTGTTATCCAAATTGCACTTTGGGGTAAATTTTGATAACATACATTAATACTCAAGTCCCAAGCAAATAGATTGATTCAGGGGAAAAAAATCATGTTTCTAGGGTTTCCCTAGATTTTTCTAACTCCCCTATCCAAGAAGAAAAGAGCAAGTTCTGAGAAAAGGTGAAAAAGTTGCAGAAAACAAGCTTGGGCCAGGAAAAATCATGAAAAATGGCTAAGTCCTAGTCCTCGCAACAGTTGGAACAGTTGGGACGTCTGGGCGTGAATTGGCCGAAAGGCCGCCAGGCAGTCTGTCAGAGCAAAGGGACATCTGGGCCGTGAGGATGCGCGGGACGTGGAAATCCGGTTCGGCCGAAGGAGAAGAAAATTGACTAACTGCTAAGCGGCACAGTTGGGACATTTGGGCCGTGAGGACGCAAACTGGCGAGATCAAAGAAAAGGAGAACCTTGGCATTGGCACAGTTGGGACATTTGGGCCATGAGGATGCAAACCAGTGGATCGCCAAAAGAAGAACCTTCAGACCTTGCACAGATTGGGACAAAGGGACGCGCGTGAGACGCGGATAGCCGAAGGAGCCGAGAACCAATAGATTAACGCCACGTCATTGGCGAAAGGAGGACAGAGAAGCCGAATCGGGTGGATCGGAAGTTTTTGTCCCTGATATTTTGGGACATCCGAGGATGAAGGATGTGGTGGATGCAAAATCTGGAAGACCCGCGGACCAACCAAATCATGACACGTGTCACAAGGGGAAACATCCAAATGAGAAAACGGCGAGGTTTGAAGGGTCGCCCGAGCCAATCGAAGAGGACACGTGTCAATGGAATAGGGAAGCGTGGAGCTCGGGAAGGAGTTAGAGAATTTGGAAAAAGTTTCAGCCAAAAAGCTAAAAGTAAAGGAAGACCCCGTGCCCCTGTCCTCCAATCAATGCATGCCACGTGTCCCAAGTGGCGGGGGCACGGAGGAAAAGTGGAAAATGTTCCAAAATCATAAAAAGTCAAAGTTTTCAAGGAAAACCCATGGGTGAGCAGAGGAGAGAGAATTACGCACCCAATCAGCTCTTGACACGTGTCATCCAGGTGGCGAAGCGCGGGAAAAGTTTCAAAAACACATTTTCACCTGTTTTGTGCCCTAAATCTTCAGATCTCCATATCTTTTGATCCAGAGCTCGGATTTGCACGTTCTTTATATCAACAGAAAGCTTATGAGATTCTCTAAATGATTCTAGGGTTAATCTTGAATTTTGGTGTAGTCTAGAGAGAGAAAGTTAAGAAACGGCTCGACATGTGTCCATGGCCAAAAAGGACATTTTAGCGACCAAATTCAATACGAATGGGTCGACTCTCCTCCAAACTGGTCAAAAATGGCAGGGTATGGGTTTGTAAGGTCCTCCATGCTGATTTAATGCAATTACAGTAAATGAGGAATGGGCTCCCATGTTTTGTACGTTTTCTCTCTCCTGGGCTCGACCCATGCAATGTAAAAGCCAGTTTTGGCTCATTTTTTAAAAAGAAAACATTCTTGGCATAGCAGACTTCTTCTTTCACCTCCAGCAAGTGATTGATGCAAGAATCAGACCTCTCTAAATATTGTAACAGTTTTTACCTCTCTGAGGGTGTAATGCATGGTTTTGACACTGAAATGATAATGCAAGCTTTTTGAATGGATTCAGTCGTTTGTTTGTATTATTTGCTTCATTTCAAATCCTAAATTATATCTTATCGGTTTGTGTATGTTTTATGTTGTAAAATTTTGTCTCGTGTCTATTTGCTTGATGAAATGTTTCACCACTCCTTTTGGTGCATCACCATCTTTAGTTAGTTTTAACTTTCGCACTTTTATCCCCTGTCTCCTTGAAATTTTAGAGTAGGATTAGGATCTAAACTCTTTGTAGTTGTGTAAATATAGATCTAAATTAGAGGAGTTTGAGGAACCAACCTCTAATCTAGAGATTCCTCTCTCGCCTACCAAGTCCCCACACTTGGAGAGAGGTTTCCATGTTGTGCAATCACACCGGATGCTAGAGTGATCATCCTAGAAGCCCGATCTCGCATCTAGGGGTGCTATGATTTTGCATCTTTCTTGCACATGAAGGAAAGCTCCTTGGCCATATTGTCTCCAAAGAAGGATTAGCAATTGATCCGAAAGGGTTGAAGCTATAAGAGAACTACCATTGCCAAGCCACAAGAAAGCCCTTCGAGTTTCTTGGGAAGGATAAACTTTGTTCGAGAGGTTTGTCCCCGATTTTACATTACTCTGGTCAAGCCCATCACCAAAATGTTAAAGAAGAGCATGGATTTCAATTGGATAGCAGAAAGGCAAGGAGAGTTTGAAGCAATCAAAGAAGCCATCTCTCAAGCACCAACTCTCATCAACCAGACTTCTCCAAAGATTTCATCCTCTATGCATTTGGAGGTAATGACACTATTTCTCGCCATTTGGTACAATAGAACAAAGATAATGATGAGAAGCCAATTGCTTTCTTGGCGAGAGCCTAGATGACTATGAAGTGAGGTACTCTTTTATTGAGAAGCACGTGCTTGTAGTAATCGAAGCTTGAAGAAATTCAAGCATTTAGTCTCAAATAACAAGGTCCAGTTGCTGGTCTCGCATCTTTGGGGTTAAGGACTTCCTCCTCAAAAAGATTTGAATGAGAAAAGGGTAGGTTGGATCACCCGTGTCATGGAATATGAAATTGAAATCAAGATTACCAAGCTAGTAAGAGGGAAATGATTGTGTGAGCATCCGGTTTTGGGGAACCAAAAAGAAGTATGTAATGAAGAAGAGGTTGTTTTGTGCATTCAGACAGCCATGAGCCAAGTGGAAATCAAGAAAAAGACAATGTTGCCCCCACTCCTTGCTAGACCCAAGATATTATGCACTTCCTACGCATGAGGCCTATGCCCTCCGGAGATGAACAAGACCCAAATGAGACACTTCAGATTGCGAGCTGTCCCATATGCCATTGTTGATGGAGTTTTGTTCAAGAAAGATGTAAATGGAGTCTTTCTTTGAGATGGATTAGCACAAATCAGATTCAAAGGGTGTTGGAAGAGTTTCATGGTGGACCAGCTAGTGGTCATTTTTAACCAAGAGTGACAGCTCTAAAAATCATGAAGGCTGGTTATTATTGGCCTAAGATCTTCAATGATTGCTATGCATGGATCAAAAGGTGTAAGAATTGTGCATTCTTCACAGGGAAAGAGAGACTTGCTTCCCTTCCATTGCATCCAATCTCAGTTGACCAGCCATTCATGCAATGGGGTTTGGACTTCATTGGAGTCATTAATGCCAATTCAAGCCAAGGGCACAAATGGATTTTGACAGCCACAGACTATTTCACCAAATGGACAGAAGTAGTAGCACTCAAAGAGGCAAATGAGTCTAGCATCTTAGACTTTTATGAGGGGATAACAACTAGATTTGGTGTACCTGCTACAATAATCTTTGATAATGCATTGGCATTCATTGGATCTAAGGTGACTGAGTGGGCTGTCAAGAACGGGATCTACCTAAGCACTTCATCGAACTATTACCCTCAAGGTAATGGCCAGGCCGAGTTTACAAACAAGAACTTGTTGAGGATCATTAGGAGGACTCTTGATGAGAATCAGAGGTCTTGGCATACCAAACTAAAATCAGCCTTATGGGCTGATAGGATAACTCCCAAAAGATCCACAGGTAACTCTCCATTCAAACTTGTCATGGAAGAGAGGCAATCTTGCCCATGTCACTAGAGTTGCCAACATTGGAACTTGTGAAGCAGCTGGAGTTGCTAGAGTTTGAGCCCATGGAGGTGAGGTATGCAGAGTTGATGGAGCTGCAAGAGATCGAAATCGGGCATCCCAAGCAATGGAAAAGGATCGGGCTTTGATCAAGAATACCTTTGATAAGAAGGCAAAGGATAGATCTTTTCATGTTGGAGATGTAGTGTTGAAATGGGATGTGGATAGAGCAAAACTGGGAAGGCATTCAAAATTTGACGCCATTTGGAGTGGCCCATGCATGGTCACGAAGTGCAAGAACAACAATGCTTTCCAATTGGCCTCATTAGATGGTGAAGAACTACTAATTCTAGTCAATGGAATCTATCTCAAGCGTTACTCCTAGAGGAAGTTCACTACCTTGTAAATATTAGATTAGATTTTCATTCCTCCAAGTGCTTGTGCACATTGTTTGCTTATAGGTTAGTTTTGTTTTCCCTAAGTGCTTTGGCATAGCTTACTATCCATGGAGATGTTTTGCAGTCCTCGCTCTCATCAAGTGATTTTCCACCTTCCTCCTTATACATTTACGAGTCGAGTTAGGGGTTCTAAGCGAGAATATTCGATGACTCCATGCCCAATGGACTAATTCGAATCGGGTATCTTCTACCTAGCAGGCAGTGACCCATTGAGTCGCCAAATTGTTTTCCAAATTGCACCCCCCAGGGTAAATTTTGATAACATACATCAAAATACTCAAGTCCCAGGAAAATAGATTGATTCAGGGTAAAAAATCATGTTTCTAGGGTTTCCCCGGATTTTTTTAACTCCCCTATCCAAGAAGAAAAGAGCAAGTTCTAAGAAAAGGTGAAAAAGTTGCAGAAAACAAGCTTGGGCAGGAAAAATCATGAAAAATGGCTAAGTCCTAGTCCTCGCAATAGTTGGAACAGCAGTTGGGATGTCTCGAGCGCGAATCGGATGAAAGGCATCCAGCGATCTGCAGAGCAAAGGGACATCCAAACCGTGAGGACACGCGGGACGTGGAAAGCTGGTTCGGCCGAAGGAGAAGAAAATCGACTAACTTGGCGAGCGGCACAGTTGGGACATTTGGGCCATGAGGACGCGAACCGGCTGGATTCGTCAAAAGGAGAACCTTCGCACCGGCACGTTGGGACATTTGGGCTGTGAGGACGTGAACCGGCCGGATTGATTGAAAAGGAGAACCTTCGCATTGGCACGGTTGGGACAAAGGGACGCGTGAGACGCGGATAGCCGAAAGAGCCGAGAACCAATCAATTAATTCCACGTCATCACTGAAAGGAGGAGGACAGAGAATCCCGAATCGAGTGGATCGGAAGTTTTTGTCCCAGAAAGTTTGGGACATCCAGGACAAAAGGATGCGGTGGACACGAAAATCCAGCAGACTGTGGACCAACCAAACCATGACACATGTCACAAGGGGAAACATCCAAATGAGAAAAGGGCGAGGTTTGAAGGGTCGGCCAGAGCAATCGAGAAGAGGACACGTGTCTAATGGAACAGGAAAGCATGGAGCTTGGGAAGGAGTTAGAGAATTTGGCAAAAGTTTCGGCCAAAAGGCTAAAAGTAAAGGAAGACCCCGCGCCCCTGTCCTCCAATCAATGCATGCCATGTGTCCCAAGTGGCGGGGGCATGGGGAAAAGTGGAAAATGTTCCAAAATCACAAAAAGTAAATTTTTCAAGGAAAACCCATGGGTGAGTAGAGGAAATAGAATTACACACCCAATCAGCTCTTGACATGTCATCCAGTGGCGAAGCGTAAGAAAAGTTTCAAAAACACATTTTCACTGCTTTGTGCCCTAAATCTCGAGTCCCCATATCTTTTGATCCAGAGCTTAGATTTGCATGTTCTTTATATCAACAGAAAGCTTATGAGATTCTCTAAATGATTCTAGGGTTAATCTTGAATTTTGGCATAGTCTAGAGAGAGAAAGTTAAGAAATGGATTTGATGCGTGTCCATGGCCAGAAATGACATTTCAGCGACCAAATTTAATACAGAATGGGTCGCACTCTCCTCCAAACTGGTCAAAAATGGTAGGGTATGGGTTTGTAAGGTCCTCCATGCTGATTTAATGCAATTGTAGTCAATGAGGAATGGGCTCCCATGTTTTGTACATTTTCTCTCTCCTGGGCTCGACCCATGCAATGTAAAAGCCAGTTTTGGCTCATTTTAAAAAAAAAAACATTCTTGGCATAGCAGAGACTTCTTCTTTCACCTCCATCAAGTGATTGATGCAAGAATCGACCTCTCCAAATATTGTATAGCAGTGTTTACCTCTACGAGGGTGTAATGCATGGTTTTGACACTGAAATGATAATGCAAGCTTTGTGAATGGCTTCAGTCCTTTGTTTGTATTATTTGCTTCATTTCAGATCCTAAATTATATCTTATCATCTGTGTATGTTTTATGTTGTAAAATTTGGTCTCGTGGTGTCTATTTTCTTGACAGAAATGTTTCACCACTCCTTTTGGTGTATCACCATCTTTAGTTAGTTTCAACTTTCACACTTCTATCCCTGTCTCCTTGCAATTTTAGAGTAGGATTAGGATCTAAACCTCTGTAGTTGTGCAAATATAGATCTAAATCAAAGGATTTTGAGGAACCAGCCTCTAATCTGGAGATTCCTCTCTCAGTCTACCAAGTTCCCACACTTGGAGAGAGGTTTCCATGTTGTGCAATCACACTGGATGCTAGTGTGATCATCCTAGAAGCTTAATCTGCATCTAGGGGTGCTGTGATTTTGCACTAACAATTACCTTTTGATATTCTTATATAAGACTAGAGCCTCGACACCTGTCTTTTGAGATTTTCTTCTCCCACCTCAATCAACCTAAAATCACCTTTACCTATCTACCTATTCTCAACCCCAACATCAATGCCCTCAACCTAATTATACCTATGACCTGGAATCAACACTACTTATCGACCTAAAATCACCCATACATATCTACCTATATTCCACCTCACCTAATCGACCTTGACGTCATCATACTTATGACCCCAAATCCAATGTAACTATCAACCTCACTACCTATTCTTCTATCTTCTCAGATTATTTCCTAGATTATGGGAGAACTACATTGGTCTGAGGTCCCTTTTCACCAGACTATGTAGGAAACACTTCAGGGCATGGGGCCTTGGAAGGTTAGCTCGACCAATCTTTACCCTAACCATTTTCCCCCCTTTTTACTTGATTTCCTATTCATATCAAAGATCTTGACATCTATACCATATACCACATGACTTTTACCACTTATATTATTTCAAATTTTCATACATAACCAGCATTTTCCACATTTTACACCATCTCATGCATTTATATTGCCATTTGTTATCAAAATACTGAAATGAACATCCATGCCTAAACCAACTTGACTCAACCATGCCTAAACAACCTGACTCAATCCATGCCTAACCAATCTAACTCAACCATGCCTAACCAACCTGACTTGATCCATGCCTAAACTAACCTGACTCCATCATGCCTAACTCACCTAATTTCCATCCATATCAAACCAAAAACCCATATCTCATCTAATACAAAGTAACAAACCCATATCTCATCTAATACAAAGTAACAAATCCATATCTCATCTAACACAAGCCATAAACCAATATCTCATCAACACATTAACACATCACCAAATACCATGAATCTCATCATATAAATCAATAACTGTGTATCTCAAAATACATGTCTGTCTTATCATGGCCATCATCTCAAAAATTTCAGCACACAAAGCTGATATATAATAAAAATTTCATCGACACGTAGGCAGGTCTCATATATACAAAAAAATGAATGAATCAATACAAAAATCTTCAACACATAGGCTGGTATCATATACAACACAATAAAAAATAAAAATCTCTTTGGCATGTAGGCCGGTCTCATATATAATACATACAAAATGACTCGGCACGCAGGTCGGTCCACAGTAGGTCAATCATCTCCCCATCTAATGTCAGGGAATGCTCCCTGTGACTGTGTCTCTCCTGACCCATCTATCATACTTGTCTAGAAACCAGCACCTGCCTCACCTCTTGTTGATGGCCTCTCACCTAGGGATGGCCTCTGCACACTAGTGGCCTCACCATGACCTATTCCTAGGCTCACCGACCCCCTATACTCTCCACACTGTGAGTGTGGGATCTAGTCCTCTCATTGGAGGCCTGCTGTGCTTTGTACTCGACATAGGAGGGCACATCTAGCCCGGCAGCTAACAAATGATCATGGTAATACCGTGCCTCTCCTAGGGCATCTCTGAACCTGGCCATGGGCACTATCTATGGAGGTGCCATGGGTCCCTGCTACCTACATGGGTACTGTATAATGGGACCCTGTCCCTAAACTCCGCACTGAGCCTGTGGCTTTGGTACTAGAACCTAAGTTGGCCTTGGAATATGTGCCTGTGCTTGTAGCTAGGCCCGCAAGATAGTAATTTGTGCCTGTGCTACTATCGGTGGCCCTGCTGAGACTCCGTAACCTGCCCCCTACATTATGGCCAACTGGCCTGTAAAGCCTACACCTGCACCTGTAGGGTGGCTATCTACCCTCCATCTCTGCCTACCTCCTCTCCATCTCCATCTCCCCCTACCTTCGCCAATCTAGGTACTGTCCCTACCCCCTTCGAGCCCTCTGATGTCACTATCAGGCTTGTAATGTGGAAAAATGTGCCTCGCACTGTCACTTGCCCTTGCATGATCCCGGCCATCACCAAAGTAGCCACCTATCCTGTCGGGCATCTCTCAGCGTGATAGTGGCTAAGTTTGGCTACCTTGGCCTCGATGGTACGGCTCTTAGCTATGCTACCCACCACTGCCTATACCCATCTGTAACCCCAAAGCATCATCAATTTGAGTATCTACAGGCTGCTCCTCCTATCCAGTCGACACTGTGGGTTATGGTGGAGACATAGGTCTCTCCACATCATCTCTCTTGTACTGCGGGAACGGAGGTGGTACACCCTAGACTAATCCAAACTAGCGTCTAACCCACTCTATGGGTATCTACTCATGCTCTCCCGCTCTCCTCCCCTCTATCCACAGATGTATATGTAGCCCAGCTAGCTCCGTGGCCATCTGTCTATATGAAGGAAGCCCACATATGGCCTCCAAATGACATCCACCCCAGAAAACCCCTCCAGTAACCTCCTGTAATAAGCTACATCATGCGTAGCTCTGGCACCTCAGGCCTCTCCCATGGCCGGTACCCACACACTGTACCCCACTCTCAAAACTCTCGTGGGAATGCATCTTCCCAGGGCATCCCCACTGGTCAAACACAAACAATGTGCTCATACACCCAATAATGTAGTAGTATGAAACAATAGATGTTGAACCTCCGCAGTTGCCCATAGGCCCATAGCTCTTTATACACCTAAGTGGACAATGTAGGTGAACCCCATGTGAACTGTGTTTGATGTATCATCATGTCATGGAGGAATCCCATCAGTGACCTTGGGAATCTCCCCCCTCTGCATCTAGCAGTGCGAAGCAGCACACTGCCTCCATCACAAGTACCACTAACCTCATCTCCTCTAGATGAGTTCTATACATCACTCCATAGCTCATGTTAGCGCTATAGAACGTCAGGTCTACTACACCCTCACAAAAAATGGGTGTCAATAACTCCTCAGATGCCTATGAAGAGATAGAATAAACTTGGACCCCCAATATGGGAAATTGTAGGATCCTGTAGACGTCATCTAGGGTGATCGTCATCTCACCCATCAGCAAATGGAAGGTATTGGTCACCGAGTCCCATCTATCGATGAGGGCAACCATAAAACTCACCTCTCGGAATACATGCCGGTAGCGCCTCACCCCTATCAATCCCACCTCTACAACATGTTGTCACTCTACCTACATTGCACTCTCCTATACTCTCAATAACAAGGGTGGCACCCGAGCTCTCATCTGCAGCTCATCTCTCACCTACATCCCACAAAAGCAATGTATTAGTATACCTTTCCCAACTTACCTATTTTACCCCACATACCGACTTAATATCTTTCCTCACACCCATACCATTGGCCTTGTCACTCACCCAAATCTACCCAAACCCATCCACCTGAAACTATTTACCCTAACCCTCACCCAAATCTACCCAAAATCTAATACCTAACCCTCACCCATACCCAAACCCATCCACCGAAACTATCTACCCTAACCCTCACCAAAACCTACCCAAATCCATCTACCTAAACCTATCTAACCTAACCCTCACCCAAACCTACCCAAACCTAAGGTTAACCGGTGCTGGTTATCATCAACTAACCCTGGTTATCCCCTGACTGACCACGGTCTCCCCTTGACCAGAATCAGTCACTATTATTGTGACCGATACCGGTCTCTACCCTCGATGTTAGCCACAAGCTGACCAATGTTAAGCACTATCGTGCCACCCTCCACGACTTCTCAACCCTCCTTTTCCCCCTCCTACTCCTTTTACCCACTCCTCACCTCACCTCACCTCTAATTATTCCTCTTTCTCTCTTTTAACCTACCCCCTACTCTTCACTATCCCTGTTTCCCCTTTTTTTCCCTTATTTTCAAATTTCATCCCCCAACCCCCATTTTTCACATTTTTTATATTTTAACCAAATTAACTCACAAATCAATAACAATGGTTTTACTCTACCTGATCCCAATGCCGCCATTGGGGTAGAACCTTTGGCCTCCACACCGCTCCTCTTGAGCCCTCTCGGCCTCCACCATCCTCAAATCAGCTCTAAATCTCCAACCAATCCACTCAATCTACATGATATCATGGTCCCACCTCTCACCCAATCAATATCACCTATGTGGCTTGCCAACCAAGCTCTTTGATGCTCTCTTTGTCCTTTTCTCCTTTTCACAATGCACAACTGAATTTCAAACCTGGGTTTTTCAATTTTTATACCCTACTTGACTCAACCAATGTCGGTTAACCCTTGAACCCTACTAGTCTCACATTGCCCTCGATAAGCTGCCGTCGGTTCCCCTACACCATCATTGGTTCATACCAACCAATTCGGTTACCTTGCGTACTCATTGCCCTCACATTTATCTCATTTTCCTTACCTCCCCTTTCTTTTTCCTTCCATACATCTACTTGGACCACTTTACCTTCACTTCTGGCCCTCCACCTTCTTTAACCTCACCACGTCCAGCTGTTGAAGCCTCCTTATTTTACCCCTACCTCGACCTTACCCATGCTTTGTGAGTTATCTACTGGACCTTAAAAATTGTTTGTGACCTTTGAACCAATGTGCTTGCTTATACCTTGTGGCATCATTACTGTGTTGATTGACCCAATGACCTTACCTAGCCTATTACCATGACCATTTATCCTAACCCTACCTTTGGTGTACCAGAACATACCTAAACATTCTTACACCTAACCTACGTTGTGTTTCCTAACCTTATCCTATACCTTGGATACCGGATTCACTTCACCCTTGTTTGGATAAACCTATCAACCTTAGACGATGTAGAGTTTTCCTGCTCTTCAACCCGAGTAGCATGCTGCAGTTTATACGTGTGCGTGCATTTGACTGTTGCTACCTTTGACCCTGACCCATTACCTAGATCACCCAAGTAGACCTTTCACCTATTTTTCCTACACCCACCTACCTTTTCCTCACATTTACCTTTTATCAAACCACTCACCGCTTCAGCCTGTTGCCTCGTCAGTTCCTAGTTTGAGGGGGATCACCTTCACCCTCACATGGGGCAACCACATCTTATTTTTGTTAGCATCACTTACCAATACAAGCTACACAACAAAAAGGGGAAAAATGTAGATGCTAAAATTAGGTCACACTCACCTTTCATCCCTCGACATATAAGCCCCCTTTATTACATCTACCTAGCCATGACCCCCTTCACCCTACTAATATTAATTTAATTAATTTAATTAAATTAATGCTTTTTCCTCACTATATTTATTATTTAAATAATATCTACACAAACAATTCACTTAGACACCTCACCAAGCTAACTCAACCTAAGACCTATTCTTAGCAGCAAGTTACCATTACTAACTAAGACTTACCCAAACCCTAAAATCAATGCCTACACTCCCTCTAACCACATTATTGCATGCTCACAAGAAGATCTTAGTCTAATCCATGGGATAATGACACAATATCTAAGGAAACCATGAGGATCTCCTAAGTTTAGTAAACCTAGGAAATTCCACCTTGGACCAGACGTCGGTTACCCCTAACCATCGCCGGTTAATCCGGACTAAGCATCGGTTACCCCTTTTAACCCCAAAACAACCTTATTCTCAAGGTTAGAAGTAAGTTGGAAAACATTGGGAGAAGAGTGAACAAGCAAGAACAAAATCTCAGAGAGATAACACATCTTCAGAGAGCCAATTCCAATAAGAACTGACATCCAAGGAAGGAGATTGAGGATCTTCTCTTCCATAACCTTCCCAGCCACATTCTGATCTATCCAAGCAAAAGAGGAGTGTGCATGCAACCCATGCAGAAGATTTTCTTTAGTTAGTGATCACTTGCAGCCTTCAAACCCATCATCAGCACCTCCATCCTTCACACATAGACTTTTAGGAATGAAATCCAAGTAAGTACAACATCATACTTTCCTGGTTATTTCATTTTATCATTATTTTATCATTCATTGTTTATCTTGCTCCCTATTAACCATATCCAACATTTTGTACCTCCATAGAGACCCATCAAAACCTTGTAAAAACCTATTCCAGTCACCCAATACCTCATCCCAACCAACCAAATCCTTTGTGCAATCACAAAAGAGACCAAAACCCGTTCTGTGATGTTTCCCGATCTCACAAGTAATCGGCTCGAGTTATACCTAATCGGTCGGTCCCCGACCAACGTCGGTCTCTGTGTTTTCCCACACAACCTTAAAAATAGACATATCCACCTAATTTTACCTCACCCTCACTCACTTGTGACCTACCTGAGATCTTTATCAGACCTGTAGAACCCAAAACCAACCATGTGACCCGTGAATTCTATTCTAGCTTAGCTTTTTAGATTAGATCTATTTTTTTTAGTGTTTTTAAGTGAGATACCTAAATAATTTCAAAATAGCAATAGAATTTACCTTGTTTTAAGCATTAATTTGTTTAAAATAGTGGTGATAGCCATCATAAGAAGTACCACACCTCCGGATCTAGCTCACGCTAGGAAATTCACCGCCCATATTGTTTAATTCTTTATGGTGGTCTTCCTTTCATTACAGTAGTTACTCCTAGCCAAAAGGAAGCTCTCATGGTCAGTTGTGGAGTTTGAAGTCATACACACACAAAAACCCATCAACCAACATTTGAACAGTATTCCTCCTACGCTGTTACCCTATCTGTTTCATCAACAATTCAAAGAAACAATCTAAGAAAAAAATGTGAAACAATACCATTTGACATAAGTGGAGCTAGGTCATTTTTCAGAATATATCTAAAAATTCCTCATAAAATCCAGTTACTTCTTTGTGAATTGTATATGTTCAATTATGCTTTAGAATATGACAGAGACTGGATCCCTATCCTCTACATAGGGGTATGCAAATTCGGGCACTATGCTCTTATTTCAATAATGAGCTATATAGGGAAAAATAAATGGTGGAATATAGGTAGTTGTACAAAGAGAAACCACTAATGGTTAGGGAAGAGGAAAACAATACAAAGGCTATGATTGAAGAGTATGGAAAGTTCATGAAAGAATAAAAATCAAGAAGAGAGTATACAAAATGAGAGAGGAGGCATACGATGAGGCCAAAAATTACATTAAGTACAATGGAGCAGAGATAGTACATGCATGTAGAAGGAGATGGGAGGAGATGTCACTAGAACTAAAGAGGAAAGAAATGCATTCCTATCCAAACATTATCCCAACTCTCCAGTGAATCAATCCATATATTGAGGTAGCAAAGGGATGTGGAAAAATTGGTTCCCTATTGGATACTATCCACCTATTTTCCACTATCTAATACCTCATTGTCTGCGGGGATAAGGAGCTTGACGAGGAAGTGAAAGAAATAATAATGAAACTCTATAGGAGGAATACATGATATTTCTTTTTACCGAACTAGAGGGATTATCCATGCTAACTAACTCAGAAACTATGCAACATCATCTAGGAAGACTCCAAGAAAGCAAATGATAAACAAAAAATGCTTAAATGGGGTCATTCAAGAAGTTAAGTTATAACACCCTAAATTGTTGTTACTTTCTCCTGAGCATTAAAGTGTTGATATATGATTTCTCCTATATAAGGACATGTTCCTTCGGTTTTGGGAAGTCATGCTTGATATGGATTATATCTTTTCTACTCTTAAGATCTTTGACTAAACCGAATATGCTTGGACTCTTTTGTTTCTTTCATTCTTCACATTTGAGTACAATTTGATTTATGGAAGATTGTGGATTTATCCACCCTTATGACTCAACCTTGGATCAGTTGCATTGATCCAAGGGATGTTTTAATTTTGTTCAAGATGAGCAAATTGTATTGAAATTTTGAGAGTTACTAAGTCATTTGAGCTTTGAATGTTCAATTCTGGAGGTTAACTCTGGTTGATCATGGTAATTAGAAATTGGTTCTAGTTATCATAGCATCGGGAAGGACTGTACCATAAGCCAAGTAAGATGTGTATGTTTTATATCTAAAGCTTAATTTTCTTGATGCCAAATGGAATTTGATCTAGGAATGTTTTATCCTATTTGAACTCTATTACTGATTAGTCCTATTTAGGGGACCTAGACTAGAATCAGTAAGGTTAATAGTTTTAACCTAAACTATAACCTAATGTTACAAGGTTAGTTAATCTAACCTAGTCCTAAAACTATGAGCTTAATACTCCTAAGGGTTAACTAAACCTATCACTATGGAGGGTGACTAATGTTATATCCTATGGAAATGAGACTAATGTCATATCCTATGATCTAACCTAAGTCACTAACCTATCCTAAACTAATGCTATGAAGGGGGACCTAAGGAAGGTCACGAGTCATGGGTGGTGGTTTCCATGGCATTTAAGAAAGGATAAGGATGAAGGATAGGGAGTGTTGCCAGGTTTAGTGGAGGGTAAATTTGCTAAGAGAGTCTTACGTGGAAGTATCTCTAAGGATGGGAATGTTTGTTTATTTTGTTTTTCGCATTCACCAACTTTGGTAGTTGGTGGCAATGGAAAATAGGTGGGAGAATAAAAATAAATTAAATTAATGTGCATAGGGCCTCGAGCATAGATTGCTTGGGAAGGCATGCAAGTGGAATTTTTCTTGGTTGTTTTGTTTTTCATGCATTCCATTTTTTGCTCTGCATGAGCAGTGGTTCTTCGTACTAGCCATCTACTCTTCGTTGCATGGCAATTTTGAGAGTTTCAAACTTACTTCTCTATCGGGAAGTATATAAGGCATAGAGGTAACAATATTTTGTTGTTTAATATTTCGTGGAAGAAGAAGAGAAGGTGTGAGCACATTCAGAGGTCTTCTTGAATTTTTAGCGACACTATCAAGCATGATAGGCCCTAAGCCATTAAAAATATTGCTTTCCTTTAAATTTTTCATTAGAGCAACTCTATTCGATGATATATGCATATTTTGACTTGGTGGTAACAATGATTTGGGTTTTATGTTGATTTGGGGTTCTGGGTTGTATTTGAATCCTGGATGAAACTTGTTTCGTTATTCTTGTTTCCATGCTATGAATCCATTATGGAGTTTTGCTTTCTGTTTGGAAATGTTGTAAGTTTTCTTTATCTGTTGAGGGTATTTGATTTGAAACTGCCTCCACGAATGAATGCTTGCATAGTGATAATGTGTTTGAAAGCACCACTATAATTATTTGTTGCTCGAATATGATTGGATTAAATGATTGTTTGCTCCGTCGTATGGGCTCTAACTATTACTGGTCCATGTTCAGGAAAGTAGGTAATAGAATTGTGGTTGGAATGTTAGATTAATTAGTGAAACTTGATTTGTTTTAGTCGTGTGATTTGGAAAGGATGTTTGAAATCTAAGCCTGTACTTTTTACTTTAAACGGGTATGAATGTTCTTATGAATATATAGTTTTGTGAGAAAAGAAGTATTTGGTTAAACTATTGTTTTTACGATTTTACATGGATATTAGGAAGAGAAAATGTATTTGGATAAACTCTGTATCTCCTGGAAAATTTACGGATTAATCTTGGATCTACCTTAATGGAAATTATGTTTAATGTGTGGTTGAGATATGACAGTGTTTTACCCTAAGGTGAATGTGGAATCTATTTCTTAGGGCCGCATTTCACAATGTCGGGAATTCTAATTTGAAAGAAAAATGACTTCAACATTGATAAGCTTATTTACGTTCAGCTAATGCTTTTCCTTTTGTAGTTTAAATTTGGGTTGAAATGATCCATATGCAACTGAATGATTTATTTATTTTGTACGCTTAAAGCAACGATAACTACTATGGTATGAGTAGGATGGCTTTTGAGGTAATTTTGAATCTTTATTTAGAATTCTATTATTGACTCTGTACATGAATTTTTGGTTTGGTATCTTTAAATGATATAACAACCTAATACTAAATGGTTGAAATAATTTAGTTTTGATCCATTGGTAATAAATAGGTAATGGGAAGGTTATCCTAACTCTTAGACCCAAATGGTTCAAGTAATGAAGGAAATGTAGACTGTTTACTTTAGAGCAGGATTGTGGTCTGAGATTAGATCATTTATAACATTTTATGTAAAGAAAATGTTATTGGCTTTTGTTTAATGTATAGTTGTAAGATCGTAGTGATCTATTGGCAAATCTGAAGGTGGCTCTATTTGATCTGAGCCTTTGGTTAAACGTAAGTATTGTTTTACTTGCCTTCTTCTTACCTGATTTGACGAGAGAATGTACATTACTACTTGGATGTTAGTATAGTTCTGAACTTGATTAAAATAAAGTTATGATTTTCTCTTCTCCTTCCTCTAAGTTATGAAGGAAAGAAATTATAGGATTTTGAAATACGAAGCTACGCCCAATCACTCTCTCTTGAAATTATAGTGTTCTCTTCTTTAGAATTCCTATAAGGAACTCTACTGTCTGGTTATGAGATGACAAGACTGTTAAGAATAAGAGGGAAGAAATTGTAAGTGGTGAGATCTTAACTTAGAAGACTCCTTTCATTTACTGGCAGTACCATTGTCTTGAATTTAAGCTCAGTTTGTTATCTCTTGTATAAAGGTAGCCCCTGTAGTTAGAATTTTGCATACTTATCAATGATTGAAAATTGGTATAATAGAGTTAATTGTGGTTTTTGGGTGATCTTTCACGAGACTAATCTCTTCTTGCTCAAATTGCATTTATACTGAACATGTTGGAAGCACACCATAAAAGGGTTTTATTCTTTTAATTAGAGTGAAATAAACATGATTGGCATTGTTCTCACTTTCCTTATGATTAGGTACATATGATACAAAATGTTCTTTCTTCTTTTATCATATTAAACAAATCATCTGAAATAGACTAAGTTGAAATTATGTTTGTGATTTGAGTTATGATATAAAGTCATTGGAAAAAGGAAAACTAGTGTGAATCATGATTTTGGATTTGATGAAATTGATGTCATTTAAACAAGATTGTTTAATGAAAACAATTGGTGGAATGCAATTGTTTTAAGGATTAGTGCTTATCATGCTCAATTCACTGAACTGACCCGTGCTAGCAATTTTTGCAGATGGTCATCTTAAAGTGGTAAAGGCAGGCAGATCTGATATGATGCAATGACTATTTAATCTGGTTTTTATGAAGAATTCGACATGATTTTTCTAATTGTACTATAGAAGAAAGTTAATCCTTGTTGAAGACTATTGTATTAAAATATGCTGAAGTGCATAGGTTGTAATTGTATAGGTTTGGGGATAAATGAAATGGGGACATATTACTTATGTGGTTTGTGTTATTTAGTTGTTGGAATGATCTTCCTATTACCGGTATGAATGAGTGTGCATTCTTATTATTCTATGCAATGGGGTCCGGATGGATTTCCCTAAGTAAGCTTTATTTAATTATGTGGATGAATACTACATATTTCTGGTTAGTAATTCTTATATCATATGATTATGGTTAAATTGGAAATAAGACCATTGCATGATTAGGGAAAGTTGAGAGTGAACTATGCCCTAAAATGTAGCTATAACTGGAAGAAAATCCTAATACTCTCTTAATGATCTAATTCAAAAGCAATATATATTGATGGTTATAAATCACCATGACTTAATGGTATTAAGTCTGTTATGTTTCAATCTCTAAGGTTGTTACATACCCTTTCTGGATTAGTTATTCTCCTAATGGGGAAAAACTTAAGGGCTATTACCCTATTTGTGGATATAAGGTTGTTAGGTACCAACCAACAACTTGAAACAATTTTAAATCTATTAAAACCCTTTTGTGAAACTGAACCTAATTACAGAAGGTAACTCAAGGAGTGTGAGGCTCAGGGTTAAGGAAGGCTACCCAATTAGGAGGGTCTCGTAATCCAAATATATAACTCATCATAAGTAAATTTTGGAGGTATGTACATCTTTCGAGGTGCATTAAGTAGGATGTTGACACATGTCAAGCTGCAGGGTTGTACTTCTTGAGAAGATTAGGATCTTTTCGAGGATACAAAAATGTAGATGACATATGGCAACACCCTTCTACATTAATCATTAAGATTTACACCGAAACTTGATCAAGATTTCCCTCCTGGAACCGGTTAGGATCATAGGTAGGTTATGAGGCATCCGCTTAAGACTCAAGGTACCTCTACACACGGGGTTAACATCGGTTGACCCAAGTATGTCAATTACCCCTAGTCTTCAAGGAATCCTTATAATGTGAATTATGATATTATCCCGATCCATAGTGAAAACTTGGGGCAAGGGGACTGACAGAGGTCAAGTATAAGGCGTTCTATATAACATTAGAGTGGGGTGAAGGACATATTCCAGTTGAAAAGTATGCCATCAAGGAATAAGTAATATGAACAGTATGTTTCAAACCTTTGGCCAAAGTATCGCAAGTTGTTGATTGCATTGTCCTATGTCACCTAGTCTAAGGATCGTGATGCCGATGAATAATAGTAACAATTATTCAGATAGGTTCCTTGGACAGAGCACTCAGAATCCTAGAATAGGGAAGAGAACCACGAGAATGAAGTGTTCAGTTGAAAACTTCAATCTCAAAGTTACGCATGAATAGATCGGTAGTTCACTGAGTCATGGAATGAATCGATCGGTAGTTCACCGAGTCATGGAATGAATAGATCGGTGGTATACTGAGTCATTACAGCTGCATATGGTTATCTATTATAAGAATGATTGTTATGATATGTGTGTTCTAAATTATGTATTTAGAACAAGAGAACATTAATCAACAAAAAATAAAAGTTCTTGTTCTAAGGTATTAAATTGAGGATGTTACATGTTGGTATCAGAGTTGAAGGTTGCAGCTCTTGGACCTATTATGTCCATAATCTGATGAAAACCTAAATTTTCTTGTAACAAAAAATGGTTAGAACAAGGGGAAACGTTGTGAATAATGCTCCCACCTGAGGAAGGGGTGGTAAAACCCAAAACCTGATGAGATCCTTGCTGCCCTCTTTGGAAAAAAGAGATCGTTTGGCTGTACTTGAACAAAAAGTGATGGGAAATGAGCGGGATGATGAAGTGGTAACAACAATCAGCCACCTCCTAAGGACAACTGTTATCCAAAATGTACCCCTTGCTCATTTTGTGGCTAACTCCTTTCATTTTCCTTCTCTTGTGCCTCAGTCATAATTTTTTCTTTTCAAGGACTCAAAAATTTTTGGAAATGGCACCATTGGATAGAGCTCTTTCTCATCTTTCTAGAAAGGTAAAGTTTTCCTCCTAACTCCATGTATTTTTGAAGTTATGGCTTGGTGGAGTTTTTGTGGGAAATTTTCCCTGAAAGGCCCGCAGCCAATGAGATGCCACCATGTGTCCAAGGAAGTGGCGGGGTCGAGGAAAACTTGGTTTTTTACCAAGTGTTTGGTGAAATTTCAAAAGGGAAAATTTTCCCCGCAGGCCGCCGGCAATAGAATGGCGCCACGTGTCCATGGGAAAAAATTGAAAAAATGACTAAGTGTTGGCGCAGGGAAAATTTTAATGAAGAAGGCCCGCGCCCAATTATATTGTGCCACGTGTCACCGGAGCCTAGAAAAGTGGGGGTGGAGGAAGTTAGAATTTTGGCAAAGTGTTTTCACCAAATTTCAAAAGGAATTTTTGGCCCACTGCCCCCGCCAACCAATAATGTGAGGCCACGTGTCCTTAGTCCCCGGACCGGTGGGAGGTGGGGAGAAATTGAGAAAATTTTCCCAAGGGAAAACAAAGGAAATTTAAAAGGAAAAAGCCCACCCCCAAAATGCGAGCCAATGGAATTATGCCATGTGTCCATGTGGCGGTGAAAAATAGAGGACAGGCCCGCAAGGAAAATTCGAAGGGGCAAGCCCGCATCCAATGGGGTTTTTCCACGTGTCCAGGTTGAAAATGGTCAGAAAGGTGACGGAGAAATATTGGGGGAAATGCTTGCATCCAATAAGCACATGACACATGTCCTCAACTCATCAGCCTAGTGGGGAAATCTTGGAAAATTTTCCAAAGGGCCAAACAAAGGAAAATGAAGCAGGATAGGACAACGCCCAATCAAAACATGCCATGTGGCTCCCGAAGTCGCAGAGTGTGGGGATTTTTGGGAAAACTTTTCAAATGACCAAAACGTGGAAAAAATTCAAATTTTTGCCCGCTTGATCCGATTTGGCCTGTTTTTCCCTAAAACTTCAAAGCGGCCATATCTTTCGATCCGGAGCTTAGTTTTTCACGTTATTTATATCAATGGAAAGATGGTGAAATTATGTACAAGATTCTAGGGTCATTTTTGCATTTTGATGGAGTTTGGAGAGATAAAATAAATAACACCTCGGCATGTGGTCATGAACAAAATGACGTTTCAACCACCGTTTTAATGAAGAATGGCTTGCATTCTCTCTAGCATGGCTAAAAATGTCGAGGATGGGCCTGTAAGGATGCCCATGCTGTTTTGATTGCATTTTGGTCAATGGTTGAATCTTCCCCATGTTTTCCCATGTTTCTCTCTCTTGGGGTCGTGGTTGCACTGTAAAAGCCAGAATGGGTTCATTTTTGCAAGAGACACTTTTTAGCTCTCTAACTTTCCCTTTTCTTCCTTTTTAGTAGAATTTATGGAAATATTTACCTTTCCATGTAATACAACACCCCTTTTTGCCTCTTGATCTTTGTAATGCATTGTATTGGATCTGAAATGTTAATATATGTTCTAAGTGATTAAATCCCTCAATCCTTTCATATATCTATCATTGTTTTCCGATCTTTCATTACATTTTGAAAATTTGTGCATGCTTTATGTTGTTTTCTCTTGTGGATTGTGTATTTATTGTAGTATTAGGAGTCTACAAATCCTTTGGTGCATCACTTCTTTAGCATTAACTTCATTTTCTTGCATTCCCTATCTTTGTCCCCTTGGAATTTAGAGTAGGAACTAGGAATTCAAACATCTCGTAGCTTGTAAGTGACATATCGATCATAGGAGCTTGAGGAACCAACCTCTAATCTAGAGATTCCTCTCCCATTTTACAAGTCCCACACTTGGGAGAGGATTCAATGTTGTGAAATCACTTTGGATGCTTAAGATGTCAAACTAGAAGTCGATCAACATCCGGGGGTTCTCGCTGATTTGCAACAACAATTTTGGCATGCCCGTGGGACCCTAAGAGGTATTCATCTTCATTGCAACAATCTTGATGTGCATTTTTTTCAAGTTTATTTCTTAAAAGAGCCCTAAATTGCACATCTGGTGACTCCAAGGAAGAAGAATCAGCTGGTTTTAGTAGTGCAGCCTAAAAACTCATGAGAAGAATCACCAAAAGTTCAAGAGTTGGAAAGGAAGAAGTGTTGTTTGATTATCTATAGTTATCTCCAAGAAGAAGGAAAAGAGGGAGGAGGATTCAAAGGTCTCCATCTCCACCAAATAGAACTCTCTCAACTCCTCCACTTGGTAGGCCTTTCATTCAATCAACAAGGGTTCTAAGGCCAATCAAAATGGCACAAAACAACCCCTATGTCAATTTCACTAGTAGCAGCCCACTTGCTCTCAATGCACAAAATCTAATCCCAGTTGCAGCATTGAAGAACATTCCATACTTTACTGGAGAGAATCGGACTACTCCTGGTGATCATGTTAAGGATATTGCTAATATTTGTGCAATCCATGAGATCAATGAGATGCAAGTTGTTGTGTCAAACTATTGGCATCTTCATTCAAAGGGAAATCTTTGCAATGGTTTAAGAGTCTTGCCTCAGGTTCTATCCAAAATGGGAACCAGCTATGTATATCCCTCCATGAGTAGTTTGGAGAAAAGGGAGATAACTTGTCCCTTTTGGAGCAGTTGACAACCATCAAGAGAGCTCCCAATGAGTAGCTGACTGATTTTAATTTCAGATTTCAAAGGACTTGGGAGAGAATTCCAGTGGTAGTCAGGCCAACAATAGAAGGTTCTTTCCTTTATTACCTTAAAGCTTTAAATTCTGATATTTCTATGTTAATTCAATCCATGGGAGGCACAACTATCCCCATTGCTTATAGCATTGCTATTAGAGCTGAAAATTGTTTGATTCAAGCTGGCAAGCTAGCTCCTAGGCCTCCAATGCCATTATTTCCAAGTTTAGAGAGCCCAAGTGCTAGCCAAGTGCCTATTTTAGCTCCTATTCCCACTCCAAGAAATTAGAATTCAAGTGAAGCTTCTACTTCATCTTCTAGTGCCTCAAATGAACTTCAAGAAGTCATGAAGCAATTACAAAATTTAGGTAATGAGCTGGTTACACTCAAAAGGTAGCAAGCCCAAAGCTTTAGACCTTCTTTCCAGCCCCAAGCTTAGCCTAATAGGCAGCCATATCAACCTCAAAGACCAACCAATCTAGTTGTAAATTTAAACGAAGTAAGACCTCCTGCCAACAGACCATTTCAGCCCTATAATCTCAATGCTACATCTGCCTCTAAAGCATTAGTGCCAGTACAAAACAATAGAGCTCAAGAGTATGATTGGTGTTTCCCATGCAATGAACCTCATAACCAGTCCATGTGCTTTAATGGTGCCTTGAATCAAGCATTAATGGTGACAACTACTGGTGTGGAAGGTGAAGGTAGCCAAGGAAGTAACCAACAACAAGAAACATTCCAGCAGCAATCAGCTCCAAATGATGCCACATTTGTAAACTGGTAGGAAGAAAATTTTTGTGGCATGAGTCAAACAATTCCCCAAAGTTTTGCAGCCAAACACAAGGTAAAAAGGATAAATTTGAGTGAAGAAAATCCATTAGCCCCAAGCAATCCACAATATTCTATCACTCCACAAACTATGGCAAACAAAATTAATCCCAAACACGCAAGGACCGCTAAAACAGCTCCTAGGCCAACTCAAATGCCGGTTTCTCCGCCCATGTGCAAGGAATGAATGTGCAAAGCTAAGGGACAGCAAAGAGATGCTTCATCTCCATTCAACATCATTGATCAGATGAAGAAGACAAATGTAAACATATCAATGTGGGAATCACTATCTATCCCAGGCCAAAGAGATTTGTTACAAGCTTCCATGAAGGATTGGTCAACTTCAAACCAAGAGGCCCAAATGCAAGAGAAGGTGCTCACAAATGCTGCCCCACCTGAGGAGAATCATTGAGGACAAGCGAGGTAAAATGTTGAAGCCCCCTCCATTCTATGTTTCATTGATCATTGGAAATCAATTAGTACACAATTGCATGATTGATTCCAGGGAAAGTAGTTCAGTAATGCCCAAGCAAATAGCTGATCAGTTGGGAATTTAGTTTGAAGTCATATTCAAAGGGGTAGTGAAATTGGATGGAACAGTAGTAACAACAGTTGGAGTGATAAAAACTTGAGTCTTATCTTGCATGTCTGCCCCAACGTTGTTGTTTTGCAAGATGTCTCAGTAGTAGACCTTCTTCCACTCTTTTCCCTATGTCTCTCAAGGGATTTCATAGCCAAGATTGGAGGCTACTTATCTGCGATTGGTCACACATGTTGTTTAGAATGAGATATGGAACTAGGGCCACTATCAAATCTGAACCTATTGTAAACTTTCACATTGAGCCTTACACTCCAAGCCAAATCAATACCAATTGTTCAACGTTTGATCAAGAGGATTATCCAAGCACTAATGAAGTGACACCAAGGTGGGAAGTATCCCAAATCTAACTCTTGATGAATGGGCAATCAAGGTACATGCTTTTGATCCTTATCAAGAAATAGAAGAATTTGAGTTAGGAGTCTATTGCATCCATGAAGAAAATTAGCCTATTCCTCACATCACCAAGCCATACCACAAGGACGAAAATGAGGTATGGCAGTTTTTTTTTGAAGGATCAAGGAGTAGACAAGGTACAGGAGGGGGAGCTATGCTTGTTTCACCACAAGGAGTTAAGTATTATTCAGATTTTAGATTTCAGTTTGCATGCTCTAATAACACTGCTGAATATGAAGCCTTGATACAAGGATTGCATTGGTCAATCAAGAGAGGAATAAAGAACTTGCAAGTATTTGGTGACAGTGAGTTGATTGTCAACCAAGTTAAGGGGAAACATGCTATCAAGAATGATCTACTCAAGTGCTACAAGAATAGGGTCTGGGACCTCATTGAATATTTTGAGGGCTTTGGCATAAGATCCATTCCTAGAAAAGAGAACTTAGCTGTGACAGGATTGCAGTAGTTGGGGCAGCCTTTGACATTGTTGAAAGCATCCAAAAAGACAAGGTACAACCAAACATCCACGTGATTATGAGGCCTTCAGTACCAGAAAATAATGTAAGTTGGCAAGTGTTTGAAAATGATCAGCAAATCATTCATTTCTTGTAAGAAGAGGCTGAGTTCTCAGCTAAAAATTAGGAAAAGTTGGAGCAGCAGTATGGTGACCAAGTGGTACAGCTGAGAACCAACAAACTACCAAAGGGACTTATTACTTTGGAGTCAATTTTCAATCCTAATGATCAGTTTAGGAAGGAGAAATCAAACATCCAAGTCAAGGGAGAAGATTCAGTGTCCATCTTGGTGGAAGAAGGAAAATCATTGCAAATTGGTAAGGTGACAACTGAACAAGAAAAGTATGAGTTCATACAACTTTGTCAAGAGTTCCCTGATGTGTTTTCTTGGAGCTATGAAGATTTGAAAGGTTTCAATCCCGAGTTAGCTCAACACACCATTGAATTGGATCCAAGTACTAAACCCATCGGGAAAAAACAAAGGCAGTCAACCCCACATGGAGCCACTCATGAGAAAGGAATTAAATAAGTTGATAGAATCAAGGATCATATTCCCTATCAAGCATTCTAGTTGGGTAGCCAATTTGGTTCCAGTAAGAAAGAAGAGTGGGAAATCATATTGTGTGTTGACTTCAGAGACTTGAATAGAGCATCTCTCAAGGATCATTATCCACTTCCTTCTATGGAGAAAATTTTACAAGTTGTTGTTGGCTCCGAGAGGTTTTCATTACTTGATGGCTATTCGGGGTACAATTAGATTATGGTGAAAGAAGAAGATCAGTTCAAGATAGCCTTTACAACCAAATGGGGAACTTATGCATACAGGAAAATGCCGTTTGGGTTGTCCAACGCTGGAGCTACCTTCCAAAGAGCAATGGACATGGCGTTCAAGGGATTGATTAACAACATAGTGCTGATACATCTTGATGATATCACTATTTTTTCAAAAAATGTAGCAGACCACCTCTTCCATTTGAGACAAGTGTTCCAAAGGTGCAGAAGATTCGGAGTATCCTTGAATCCTAAAAAGTGTATTTTTCTAGCCCATGAAGGAAAACTCCTTGGCCACATTGTCTCCAAAGAAGGATTAGCAATTGATCCAAAAAGAGTTGAAGCCATAAGAGAACTACCATTGCTAAGCCACAAGAAGGCCCTCCAAAGTTTCTTGGGGAGAATAAATTTTGTTTGGAGATTTGTCCCAAATTTGCAGCCCTTGTCAATCCTATCACCAAGATGTTAAAGAAAATAATGGATTTCAAATGGACAGTAGAGGGAAAGGAAAGTTTTGAAGAAATCAAAGAAGCCATCTCTCAAGCCCCAACTCTCATCAACCCGGATTTCTCCAAGGATTTCATCCTCTATGCATTTGGGGGTGATGATACTATTTCTGCAATTTTGGTACAGCAGAACAAATACAATGATGAGTTGCCAATTTATTTCTTTAGCCAAATCCTGGAGGACTATGAGGTGAAGTATTCCTTCATTGAGAAGCATTTTCTTGCAGTAATCAGAGCTTGAATAAATTCAAGCATCTAGTTTCAAACAATAAGGTTCGATTCTTTGGTTTCTCATGCGGGAGTTAAGGACTTCCTCCTCAACAAAGACTTGAATGAAAAAAGGGCAGGTTGGATTACTCATGTCATGGAGTATGACATAGAGATCAAATTCACCAAGTTGGTTAGAGGAAAAGGATTGTGTGAGCAGCTTATTTTGAGCAAACAAAAGGAAGCATGCAATGAGAAGGAGGTTGTTTTGGCATTGCAAGACAACCATGAGCAAGGAAGCACTCAAGAGGAAAATAATGGTGTTCCCATTCCTTGCTGGACCCAAGACATAATGCACTTCCTAAGCATAGGTCTATGCCCTCCAGAGATGAACAAGACCAAAAGAAGACACTTCAGATTGCAGGCTATCCCATATGCCCTTGTTGATGGTGTTTTGTTCAAAAGGGATGTGAATGGAGTACTACTGAGATGCATTGGTACAAATCAGATTCATAGGGTGTTGGAAGAGTTCCATGGTGGACCATCTGGTGGTCATTTTGCACCAAGAGTGACAGCTCTAAAGATCATGAGGGCTGGCTATTATTGGCCCAAGATTTTTAGTGATTGTTATGCATGGATCAAGAGGTGCAAGAAGCGTGCATTCTTCACAGTAAAAGAGAGGCTAGCTGCCCTTCCATTGCATCTAATTTCAGTTGACCAGCCATTCATGCAATGGGGCTTGGACTTCATTGGAGTCATTAATCTCAATTCAAGCCAAGGACACAAATGGATTCTAACAAAGACATGATTATTTTACCAAGTGGGTTGAAGCAAGTAGCACTCAAGGAAGCAAATGAACCTAGCATCCTAGATTTCTATGAGGGAATAGCAACCAAATTCGGCATACCTGCTACAATAATATTAGATAATGCATTGGCATTCATTGGTTCCAAGGTGACTAAATGGGCTGTCAAGAATGGGATCTACCTAAGCACTTTTTCAAACTATTACCCTTAGGGTAATGGCCAGGCTGAATCTACCAATAAGAACTTGTTGAGGATCATTAGGAGGAATCTTGATGAAAATCAGAGATCTTGGCATACTAAGTTGAAATCAGCCTTATGGGCTGATAGGATAACTCCCAAGAGATCTACAAGTAACTCTCCATTTAAGCTTGTTTATGGGAGAGAGGCAATTTTTCCCATGTCACTTGAGTTGCCAACATTGGAACTCATGAAATAGTTGGAGTTGTTGGAGTTTGAGCCCATGGAGGTTAGATATGTAGAATTGATGGAGCTCCAAGAAATCAGAAATCAAGCATCCCAAGCAATGGAGAAGGATCAAGCTTTGATAAAGAAGACCTTTGATAGAAAAGCAAAGAATAGATCCTTCCAAGTTGGAGATCTAGTGTTAAAATGGGATGCAGATAGAGAAAAACCGAGAAGGCATTCAAAATTTGATGCCATTTGGAGTGGCCCATACATGGTCACAAAGTGCAAGGACAACAATGCTTTCCAATTGTCTTCATTGGATGGCAAAGAACTGTAGATTCCAGTCAATGGAATCCATCTAAAGCATTGCTATTGAAAGGAATTCTCCACCTTGTACATATTAGCTTAGATTTTTCATTCCTCCAAGTGCTTGTGCACATTGTTTTGTTGTAGGTTAGTTTTACCTTCCCTAAGTGCTTTGGCACAAGCTTGCTGTTCTGGGGATGTGTTTGTAGGCTTTGCTCCATCAGATGATATTCCATCTTCCTCCTTGCAGTGTTCTAGTTAGTTGGGGTATCAAATAGAGAATTTGATGACTCCATGCCCAATGGATTACTTCAGGCAATTGGTAACTTCATCCAACAGGTAGATGACCCCTCTGAGTCGCCAAAATTGTTATCCAAAATGTACCCCTTGCTCATTTTGTGGCTAACTCCTTTCATTCTTCCTTCTCTTGTGCCTCAGTCATAATTTTTTCTTTTCAGGGACTCAAACTTTTTGGAAATGGAACCATTGGATAGAGATATTTCTCATCTTTCCAGAAAGGTAAAGTTTTCCTCCTAACTCCATGTATTTTTGAAGTTATGGCTTGGTGGATTTTTTGTGGGAAATTTTCCCTGAAGGCCCATAGCCAATGAGATTCCGCCACGTGTCCAAGGAAGTGGCGGGGGTCAAAGGAAAACTTGGTTTTTTACCAAGTGTTTGGTGAAATTTCAAAAGGAAAATTTTCCCCGCAGGCCCGCCGGCAATCAGAATGGCGCCACGTGTCCATGGGGAAAAATTTGAAAAAATGACTAAGTGTTGACGCAGGGAAAATTTTAATGAAGAAGGCCCATGCCCAATTATATTGTGCCACATGTCCTCAGTCCCAGGACCTGTGGGAGGTAGGGAGAAATTAAGAAAATTTTCCCAAGGGAAAACAAAGTAAATTTAAAAGGAAAAATCCCACCCCAAAATGCGAGCCAATGGAATTATGCCACGTGTCCATGTAGCGGCGAAAAATAGAGGACAGGCTCGCAAGGAAAATTCGAAGGGGAAAGCCCGCATTCAATGGGGTTTTTCCACGTGTCTAGATTGAAAATGGTCAGAAAGGTGATGGAGAAATCTTGGGGAAATGCCCACGTCAATCAACACGTGACACGTGTCCTCAACTCATCGGCCGGGGAAATCTTGGAAAATTTTCCAAAGGGAAAAACAAAGGAAAATGAAGCAGGATAGGCCCGCACCCAATCAAAACATGCCACATGGCTCCCGAAGTGGTGGAGTATGGGGATTTTTGGGAAAATTTTCCAAATGACCAAAAGGTGAAAAAATTCAAATTTTCGCCCGCCAATCCGATTTGGCCCTGTTTTTCCCTAAAACTTCAAACGGCCATATCTTTCGATCCAGAGCTTAGTTTTTCACGTTATTTATATCAATGGAAAGCTGGTGAAATTATCTACAAGATTCTAGGGTCATTTTTGCATTTTGATGGAGTTTGGAGAGATAAAATAAAAACACCTCTGGCACGTGGTCATGGACAGAAATGACGTTTCAACCACCGTTTTTAATGAAGAATGGCTCGCATTCTCTCCTAGCATGGCTAAAAATGTTAGGGGATGGGCCTGTAAGGATGCCCATGTTGTTTTGATTGCATTTTGGTCAATGGTTGAATCTTCCCCATGTTTTCCCATGTTTCTCTCTCTTGGGGTCGTGGCTTGCACTGTAAAAGCTAGAATGGGTTCATTTTTGCAAGGAGACACTTTTTTAGCTCTGCAACTTTCCCTTTTCTTCCTTTTAGTAGAATTTGTGGAAATATTTACCTTTCCATGTAATACAACACCCCTTTTTGCCTCTTGATCACTGTAATGCATTGTATTAGATCTGAAATGTTAATATATGTTCTGTGATTAAATCCCTCAATCCTTTCATATATCTATCATTGTTTTCCTGATCTTTCACTAAATTTTGAGCAATTTGTACATGATTTGTGATGTGTTCTCTTGTGGATTGTGTATGTATTCTAATATTAGGTGTCTACAACTCCTTTGGTGCATCACTTCATTAGCATTAGCTTCATTTTCTTGCATTCCCTATCTTTGTCCCCTTGGAATTTAGAGTAGGAACTAGGAATTCAAACCTCTGTAACTTGTAAGTGACATATCTGATCAGAGGAGTTTGAGGAACCAACCTCTAATCTAGAGATTCCTCTCCCATTTTTACAAGTCCCACACTTGGGGAGAGGATTCAATGTTGTGCAATCACACTGGATGTTTAAGATGTCAAACTAGAAGTCTGATCAACATCCAAGGGTGCTGCTGATTTGTAACAACACAACCCCGATATGGGTGTTGGTAATAACAATGGAAATGTACTGTCAACTAGAAAATAAAAAGGCCGAGGTTGGCGGTGGAACTCACTAATGATATAAAAAGGATAAGTCCACCTAAATTTGATGGCACCACATTAGGAGATGGAGCGAGAATTGGCTCAGCAAAATGGAGAAGTAATTTACAATAAGAAACTTCTCGAGGAAACCAAAGCTATTTGGGGAGCATATCAGCTTTCCCATGAAGCATCTTCATGGTGGGATAGCCGTAAGGTTGAGCTAAATATTGATGAAACTAACATTACTTGGGATCAATTTAAAGGCTATTTTAGACAACGTTGGCTGCCACAACTTTTCTATGATAAAAAATGATAGAATTCCAGAACTTAGTTCAAGGGAAGCTAAACTGGCGAGTACGGGAGTGGTTTATGAAACTCCTCAAGCACGCTCCATAGTGTCAAACTAACGAGAAGTTCGAATACGAAATTCATCATGTGAATGAATCTCGTGATTAGAGGAGAGGTTGATGTTCATAACCCAACCACTATGGAAGGGGTTGTTGAAAAATCCATAAGGTAGGAACTGAAATTAAAGGCTATTTCTACTCATAAAGAGGAAGTGCAGAAGAAGATTTCAAACCCTTCTTCAACTTCTCTTGCACCCAAGAAGGGACCATGGAAAAATTTTGGCAACAAAAATAAGTTTTTAGTGGATAATAATAAGAAAATGACAACAAATAAGCCTACTGGAAATGTAAGGGATAGTTTTGCCAAGAATTATAATAATGGGCAGAAGTCTTATGGAGGCCAACGTGATAATTTTAAGGCTGGAAGTAATTTTGAGCCTAAAAAGGGACCTGTAGGAGGCTATTATAATTGTGGCAAAGATCACTACGCCAACCAATGCCCTTTGAAGAAGGATGATCGTAATCAGTCAGCATAAGATACATGCTGTAGTAGTAGACAAGCAAGCTGAAAGGCAAGTGACACCTATAAAAGTTCCTGGTATGTTATTTGACATACCTGTAACTATTCTTTTTGATATAGGAGCTACTGAATGTTTTATTTCTAGTAAACTCGCTTCTAAACTTAAAAGAAAAGCTAGAAAAATGGATAAATCTTGGACTGTACAGTATGGTAATAACTCTATTCATATAGTTAGTATGTGTCTTTTTGGGGCAGTCCTTGACTTACCTAACTTTTCCATGGAAGTTGATCTCTATGTTGCACCTTTGGGATCCTATGACGTTGTCATCGGCGTTAATTGGTTAGTTGATCATAAAGAAAAAGTGGACTACTTTGAAAAATATATAAGATGTTTAGATGATCTATAGAAAACAACAGAGATTCAAGGTGTAAAATGGGAAATTTCAGTTAGGAAACTGTCAGCTATGTAACTTAAAAAGGCTAAAAATAAAGGATGTACCTTATATGCAGTAAAGATATCTAAATCTATAGAAGAAGACGGTGATTTCATGAAACGATACCCACTATTATAGAGTTTCAAGGACGTATTTCTGGAGGAATTACCAGGTTTACCACCCAAAAGGGAATTTGACTTCACCATTGAAATCAAACCAGAACAGAGCCTATTTCTAAAGCACCTTATCAGATGACTACTATAGAGTTAGTCAAGCTTAAGGCTCAATTGCAAGAACATTTTTCTAAAGGTTTCATTAGACCAAGTGTTTCACCTTGGGGAGGGCCAGTGATATTTGTGAAAAATAAATATGGGACACTCAGATTGTGTATTGATTATCAGATGTTGAACAAGGCAACAATCAAGAATAGATACCCACTTCCTAGAATTGATGATTTATTTGATCAGATGTGTAGAGCATCAATTTATTCCAAGATAGATATTCGATCTGGGTATCATCAATTAAGGATTAAAGAAGAAGATATTCATAAAATATCTTTCGGACAAGGTACAAATATTATGAATTCACAGTTTTACCCTTTGGATTAACTAATGCACCCACAACTTTTATGAACATAATGAATAATATCTTTCAACAATATTTGGACAAGTTTGTGCTTGTATTCTTGGAGGATATTCTCATATATTCTAAAAGTGTCAAGGAGCATAATGAGCATTTGAAATTACTCTTGGAAATTTTGAGGAAAAGAAGGTTATTCGGTAAGTTATCCAAATGTTCTTTCTTTGATATCTTTGAAGTTCATTATTTTGGTCATGTCATTAGTAAAGAAGGAATTCTTGTAGATCCTTCTAAAATAGTAGCAATAACCAAGTGGCATGCACCAAAGAATGTACATGAAGTAAGAAGCTTCATGGGCTTGCTTGGTTATTATAGAAAATTTGTTAAATATTTTTCTAAAGTGGCTACACCGATAACTTCATTGCAGAAAAAGGATAAGAAATTTGCTTGGGATGAAAAGTGTGAATCTACTTTTAAAATTTTAAAAAGTCAGTTGACTTCAACACCTATTATAGTTGTACCTGACCCTAATGGAGACTTTACTATTGTATGAGATGCTTACGAGGAAGGCCTTTGAGGTGTTTTTTGTTACAAAATGATCATGTCATAGCATATGAAAGTAGAAAACTTAAGTTGCATGAGCTAAATTATGCCCCTCATGATTTAGAGCTTGTTGCCATTGTTCATGCACTTCAAGTTTGGAGACACTATTTACTTGGGAAAGCTTTTGAGTTGAAAACCGATCATCTAGGGCTGAAATATATTTTCATTAAGCCTAATCTAAATGCAAGACAACGAAGGTGGTTTAGATTTTTGTCTCAATATGATTTTGATATTAGTTACATAAAAGGAAAAGAGAATAGAGTAACATATGCTCTAAGTCGTAGGAAGCACATTTCTTCTCTTATAACATTAAGAACTCAGTTTAAAGATGAGGTGAAAAGTGCATTAGAATCTGATATATACTTTTAGCAAGTAAAAGTAGCGCTTGCTGCAGATCCAAAAGATGAAAGGTATAAAGGTTTTAATTTTGATAATGAAGGAATCTTGCGTTATGAAAATAGAGTATACGTACCTTTGCTAAATCATTTGAGAAATAAATTTTTAGCTAAATTTCATAATTCACCCTTTTCTCGGACACTGGGTATTACTAAAATGCTTTCCGATCTAAAACAACAATATTTCTAGAAAGAAATGAAAAAGTATGTTATTAATTTTGTGACTCATTGTCTTGTATGTCGGTGGGTGAAATCAAAACACATGCACCTCTTTGGTTTATTATATCCCAATAGCATACCACAGACAAATGGCAAGTAATAAGCATGGAATTTATACAAGGGCTACCTATGTCGAGAAATAAACATGATGTTATCTTGGTATTTGTTGATAAAATAATGAAGGTAGCTCATTTCATTGCTTGAAATCTAAAGGATGATTCTCTTGTGTTAGATAAAAAGGTTTGTGCACGAAATTTTCAGATTGCATGGAGTACCAGAACTAATAATATCATATAGGGATCCTAGAATGACATCAAGATTTTGGAAAATGCTTAATGCAGCTCTTGGAACTAAACTAAACTTCAGTTCTGCGTATCATCCAGAAACGGATGGAAAAACTGAGAGAGTAAATAAGGTGTTAGAAGACATGTTACGAATGTATTACATGGATCAACAGTATAAATGGGAAGAATATCTCCCATTAGTTGAATTTGCATACAACAACACATATCACTCTTCTCTTAAAATGGAACCTTTCAAGGCACTTTATGGAAGAAAGTGCATAACCCCTGTTAGTTGGGATAGCGTTGAGGATAGAGAGGTAATTGGGCCTGAAATCCTTACTGAAATGGAACAACAAGTTAAAATGATTCGTGAACGATTGAAGGAATCAGCGAGATAAGCGAGAAGAGTTATCTTTGACTTAAAGTGGGTTGACCAGAAAATTTGAACTTGGTGAAAAGGTTTTTCTTCGTGTTAAACCAAGAAAGAGTTTTATAACTTTTGGCAAGGCTGCCAAGTTATCACCTTGTTTTGTGGGACCTTTTGAAATTGTCAAAGTAATCAATCCCGTAGCTTACCGATTAGCATTACCACCTGCTTTGTCATGAATGCATGATGTTTTCCATATTTATTTTCTTAAGAAATATGTTTTAGACTTGTCACATATTTTAAATTGGAATTCCTTGTAGGTCAAGACCGGGAATAATCGTGGTTAAACCCACTCGAGTCTTTGGAAACTTGCAGTGCATTTGAGAAATCATGAAATACTGATAATGTAAGGTCCAGTGGGACTAGTTTAATGAAGAAAGTGAAACTTGGAAAAATATGGAAGAGATGAAAACTACTTTTCCCTTTCTTTTTGAATAGAATTGAATCTATTGACTGATAAAAAAACTATTATTATGAATTTATCTTTTACATGTCTTTATGTAAGCTAGTTTTGGGGCAAACATTTATTCAGGTTGAATAAATAGTATCATGATACTAATTTCTGAAACTATTCAAGTTTGAAATAGTTAATTTGTTCAGTGAGTCAATTAATTGATTGACGAGAAGATAAATCAAAGCATAAAATCATCGGGATGATGAATATTTTAGGAGGAAGCATGTAACACCCTGAAGCTGTTGTTACTTTCTCACGAGAATTCAAGTGTTGATATATGATTTCTCTATATAAGGACATGTTCCTTTGGTTTTGGGAAGTCATGATTGATATGGATTATATATTTTCTACTCTTAAGATATTTGGTGAACGAGAATATGCTTGGAATCTTTTGTTTCTTTCATTCTTTGCATTTGAGTACAATCGATTTACGGAAGATTGTGGATTTATCCACCCTTATGACTCAACCTTGGATCAGTTGCATTGATCCAAGGGATGTTTTAATTTTATTCAGGATGAAAAAATTATATTGATATTTCGAGAGTTACTAAGTCTGACTGAGCTTTGAATGTTCAATTCTAGAGGTTAACTCTGGTTGATCATGGTAATCAGAATTTGGTTCCAGTTATCATAGCATTGGGAAGGACCTGGACCGTAAGCCAGGTAAGATGTGTATGTTTTATATCTAAAGCTTAATTTTCTTGATGCCAAATGGAATCTGATCTAGGAATGTTTTATCCTATTTGAACTCTATTACTGATTATTCCTATCTTGGGGACCTAGACTAGAATCAGTAAGGTTATTAGTTTTAACCTAAACTATAACCTAATGTTGCAAGGTTAGTTAATCTAACCTAGTCCTAAAACTATGAGCTTAATACTCCTAAGGGTTAACTAAACCTATCACTATGGAGGGTGACTAATGTTATATCCTTTGCAATAAGACTAAAGTCTACCTATGATCTAACCTAAGTCACTAACCAATCCTAAACTAATGCTATGAAGGGGACCTAAGGAGGGTCACGAGTCATGGGAAGTGGTTTCCATGGCATTTAATAAAGGATAAGGATGAAGGACAGAGAGTTTTCCTAGGTTTAGCGGAGGGTAAATTTGCTAAGAGAGTCTTACGTGGCGTATCTCTAAGGATGGGAATGTTTGTCTATTTTTTTCGCATTCACAAACTTTGGTAGTCGGTGGAAATGGAAAATAGGCAGGAGAATAAAAATAAATTCAATTAATGTGCATAGGGCCTCGAGCGCGGATTGCTTGGGAAGGCATGCAAGTGGAATTTTTCTTGGTTGTTTTGTTTTTCATGCATTCCATTTTTGCTCTGCATGAGCACTGGTTCTTCGAACCAGCCATCTACTCTTCGTTGCATGGCAATTTTGAGAGTTTCAAACTTACTTCTCTATTAGGGGAAGTATATAAGGCATGGAGGTAACAATATTTTGTTGTTTAATCTTTTGTGGAAGAAGAAGAGAAGGTGTGAGAAAATTCAGAGGTCTTCTTGAATTTTTAGCAACATTATCGGCATGATAGGCCCTAACTATTAAAAATCTTACTTTCCTTTAAATGTTTTCATTAGAACAACTTTGTTCTGATGATATATGCATATTTTGACTTGGCTGGTTGCAATGATTTGGGTTTTATGTTGATTTGGGGTTCTGGGTTGTATTTGGATCCTGGATGAAGCTTGTTTCATTATTCTTGTTTCCATGCTATGAATCCATTATGGAGTTTTGTTTTCTATTTGGAAATGTTGTAAGTTTTCTTTATCTATTGAAGGTATTTGATTAGAAACTTCCTCCATGAATGAATGCTTGCATAGTGATAACGTGTTTGAAAAAACCACTGTAATTATTTTCTGCTCGAATATGATTGGATTAAATGATTGTTTGCTTCGTCGTATGGACTCTAACTATTACTGGTCCATGTTCAGGAAAGTAGGTAATTGAATTTGTGGTTGGAATGTTAGATTAATCAGTGAAACTCGACTGTTTTAGTCGTGTGAGTTGGAAAGGTTGTTTGAAATCTAAGCCTGTACTTTTTACTTTAAAAGGGTATGAATGTTCTTATGAATATAGAGTTTTGTGAGCAAGGAAGTATTTGGTTAAACTGTTGTTTTTTACGATTTTACATGGATATTAGGAAGAGAAAACATATTTGGATAAACTTTGTATCTCCTGGAAAATTCGCGGATTAATCTTGGATCTGCCTTAATGGAAATTATGTTTAATGTGTGGTTGAGATATGATAGTGTTTTACCCTAAGGTGACTATGGAATCTATTTCTTAGGGCCGCATTTCACAATGTCAGAATTCTACTTTGAAAGAAAAATGACTTCAACGTTGATAAGATTATTTACGTTTAGCTAATGCTTTTCCTTTTGTAGTTGAAATTTGGGTTGAAATGATCCATATGCAGAATGAATGATTTATTTATTTTGTACGATTAAAGCACTCGATAAATACTATGGTATGAGTAGGATGGATTTTGAGGCATTTTGAATCTATATTTAGAATTCTATTATTGACTTTGTACATGCATTTTTGGTTTGGTATCTTGAAATGATATAACAACCTAAGCGTGCTGTGCAATGGTTGAAATAATTTAGTTTTGATCCATTGGTAATAAATAGGTAATGGGAAGGTTATCCTAACTCTTAGACCCAAATGGTTTGAGTAATGAAGGAAATGTAGACTGTTTACTTTAGAGTAGGATTGTGGTCTGAGATTAGATCGTTTATAACGTTTTATGTAAAGAAAACATTATTGGATTTTGTTTAATGTATAGTTGTAAGATCGTAGTGATCTATTGGCAAATCGAAGGTGGCTCTATTTGATCGATCTTTTGGTTAAACGTAAGTATTGTTTTACTTTCTTTCTTCTTACCACGATTGGACGAGAGAATGTACATTACTACTTGGATGTTAGTATAGTTACGAACTTGATTAAAATAAAGTTATGATTTTCTCTTCTCCTTCCTCTAAGCTATGAAGGAAAGAAATTATAGGATGACAAGAGTGTTCTCTTAAGAATAAGAGGGAAGAAATTGTAAGTGTTGAGATATTAACTTAGAAGACTCCTTTCATTTCTTGGCGATAGTACCATTGTCTTGAATTTAAACTTAGTTTGTTATCTCTTGTATAAAGGTAGCCCTGTAGTTAGAATTTTGCATACTTATCAATGATTGAAAATTGGTATAATAGAGTTAATGGTAGTTTGCTGGGTGATCTTGCACGAGACAGTAATCTCTTCTTGCTCAAATTGATTTTATATGAACCTGTTGGAAGCACACCTTAAAAAGGTTTTATTCTTTTAATTGGAGTGAAATAAACATGATTGACACTATTCTCGGCTTTGCTTATGATTAGGTACATATGATACAAAATGTTCTTTCTTATTTTCTTGTATTAAAAAAATCATCTGAAATAGACTAAGTTGAAATTATGTCTGTGATTTGAGTTACGATATAAAGTCATTGGAAAAAGGAAAACTAGTGTGAATCATGATTTTGGATTTGATGAAATTGATGTCATTTAAACGAGATTGTTTAATGAAAACAATTAGTGGAATAATTTTTTTAAGGATTAGTGCTTATCATGCTCAGTTCACTAAACTGACCCGTGCTAGAAATTTTTGTAGATGGTCATCTTAAAGTGGTAAAGGCAGGCAGATCGATATGATGCAATGATTGTTTAATCTGGTTTTATGAAGAATTCGACCTGATTTTTCTAATTGTACTATAGAAGAAAGTTAATCCCTTTGAAGACTATTGTATTAAAATATGTTGAAGTGCATAGGTTGTAATTGTATAGGTTTGGGGATAAATGAAATGGGGACATATTAATTATGTGGTTTGTGTTATTTAGTTGTTGGAATGATATTCCTATTACCGGTATGAATGAGTGTGCATTCTTATTATTCTATGTAATGGGGTCCGGATGGATTTCCTAAGTAAGATTTATTTAATTATGTGGATGAATACTACATATTTCTGGTTAGTAATTTTTATATCAGATGATTATGGTTAAATTGGAAATGGAGACCATTACATGATTAGGGAAAGTTGAGAGTGAACTATGCCCTAAAATGTAGCTATAAGCTGGAAGAAAATCCTAATACTCTCTTAATGATCTAATTCAAAAGCAATATATATTGATGGTTATAAATCACCATGACTTAATGGTATTAAGTCATTATGTTTTAGTCTCTAAGGTTGTTACATACCCTTTCTCGGATTAGTTATTCTCCTAATGGGGAAAAACTTAAGGGCTATTGCCCTATTTTTGATACAAGGTTGTTAGGTACCAGTAATGACAACTTGAAACAATTTTAAATCTATTAAAACCCTTTTGTGAAACTGAACCTAATTACTGAGAAGGTAACTCAAGGAGTGTGAGGGTTAGGGTTAGGGAAGGCTACTCAATTAGGAGGGCTGTAATCCAAATATATAACTCATCATAAGTAAATTTTTGGAGATATGTACATCTTTTCGAGGTTGTTCCATAGGATGTTGACACATGTCAACTACGAGGTTATACCTTCGAGAAGATTAGGATATTTTCGAGGATACAAAAATATAGATGACATATGGCAACACCCTTCTGCATTTATTGTTAATATTTACACCTGAAACTTGATCAAGATTTCCCTCAGGACTAGTTAGGATCATAGACAGGTTATGAGGAAGCCCTTTGAGACTCAGGGTACCTTGACACATGGGGTTAACATCAGTTGAACTAGTATGTCAATGTACCCCTAGTCTTCAAGGGTATCCTTATAACGTGAATTATGATATTATCCTGATCCATAGTGAAAACTTGGGGCAAGGGGACTGACAGAGGTCAGTATAAGATGTTCTATATAACATTAGAGTGGGGTGAAGGATGTATTATGGATTGATGAGTATGATGTCAAGGAATAAGTAATATGAACAGTATGTTTCAAACCTTTTGCCAAATTATCACAAGCTACTGATTGCGTTTTCTTATGTCACCTAGTCTAAGGATCGTGATGCCGATGAATAATGATAACAATTGTTCAGATAGGTTCCTTGGATGAGCACTCGAGAATCCCGGAATAGGGAAGAGAACCATGAGAATGAAAGTTCTCGGTTGAAAAATTCAATCTCAAAGTTACGCATGAATAGATAGATGGTATACCAAGTCATTACAGCTGCATATGGTTATCTATTATAAGAATGATTGTTATGATATGTGTGTTCTAAATTATGTATTTAGAACAAGAGAAAATTAATCAATAAAAAAAAAATTCTTGTTCTAAGGTATTAAATTGAGGATGTTACATAAGTCTAGGGGTGTGATGAGACCCTCTAATTTCCATTTTAATTGTCTCATACATTAGATTTTATATACCCTCATACTTGTTATCTTTGTTACCCTATCGAGACATTTCCACTTAAACTCAAACTTATGACACTTATGTATTAATTATTATTTTTATTAAAGGTAAAAGGTTTTGGAGGGAGCTTACCCAAAAGTACAACAAAAGGCTTAGGAACCAATAAAATCGAGTATAAAAGTGTGATTTTTTCATCTCGTGGGGGCCACACCCCAAGAAAAAGACAAGAAATAAGATAAAGCAAAGGTAGGGGCCATCTACCTACAAATATCGCTACTACGAACCAACAAAAAAAAAGCGCAACTAAACAACATCAACAAAACAACTACACCAAGAACAAGGAGACAACAACACTATCCAACAAATTTCTTAAATTTTTTTAAAGGAACCCTAGAGGCTTGATGGAGCTTGGTCTGCAATGGTAATTGTGGGGTCCTAATTTGAAGCTTTGATTTTTTTGGTAATCATGCCATTTTTCCATACAAAGCGGGAATACCACTTTGGAGTCACAATCTCGGCATATGTGGACTTGTATGAGATCCATAATAGCACTACACATGTCCAGGATAGTTGTTGTGTTATTCCTCAAGATTTTTAAGCTTAAATTCTAGAGTGGAAAGTTCCTCTTTGAGGCTAGGGATAGGATCAGGAGCTTGTTCCTTAACAACAGACTTAAGAAGAAATTCCACATTTTCATCAACGACTTTCATAGTCTCAGCTTCTATGATAAATTTCTTTTCCAAAAAAAAGGAGATGTCTTGTTCCATGGCAGGAAGAATAGTGGGGAGATATCCTCCACAAAAATTTCTTTACCCTTCTGGCCAATGTCAATAATTTCCTTATCTTTCTTGCTACTACGAAGGATCCTTTTAGGAGGTGGATTAGAGGTAGAGTTATGGTACATGGGGTTTTGGAGTGAATGCGAGACTGTTGGGGAAGAGGAGAGATCAAAGTGGGGTAGGGTTCATGGGCCAAAACATCTAAAAATATTGATTGATGAGGTAAATGACACCCTGGTGAAGAGGAACAGTCCTCTTGTGACTCTGAACTTCCAAAATAGACTTTTCCATAGAGTGCAAAATATAGTGGGATAAAATCACCTTCACCTCATGCCTAAAATGATTTAGCAGGACCAAGTGATGTAGTGGAATGGTGGATAATATTCCCTCAAGTGTGACATAATGAACCATCATTCGGGTGACCTCATCAAAAGGTTGCGGGATAGAGGAAACTAAAATGCCTTCCTTCTTGATATCAATACTTTCTCCTTCGTCTAGAAAGACCTTTTCTTATGCTTCCTTATCAAATTTATTCCTAAAGAATTTGTTTCCATCCATGCTTAAGCCTAGTGATAAATGAGATGAACTCCTCAATGATATTAAAATATTTTCCTCTAAAATTAATGGTTCAATATTTCCAATTCTTTGCAAATTGTAATGAAATGTACTGGTCATGCCCTTTAATTCTTTGGATGAAATATGTGAAACCTCCAATGTTGAGGGTTTCCCATAGTTCTATTTGATCCTACCACTACAGGTCGAAGATGGGTTCTAATCTACATGGGGATCCTCCCATTGAGATTACCACCTATGATTACAAAGGGTTGATTAGAAAACAATAACATGTAGTCCCTCCAACATCCCTACGATAACCTAGATTCTGTGCGTTGCAAAGATAAAAATCATTTCCTTATCCCACACTTATATATTAATTATTATAACTATTACTAAGTTACTTTATTTCATGGATTTTGAATGTGCATGTTAATCTCTTTGATGTAATGAATGATTATTAGTGCTTTATCTGAATTTCATACTTGTTTGCAAGAAGTTGTTATATGTTATCTCTAACATGCAACCAAAGAAACTCTATCACAATGCAAGGGGACTTGTTCACGTGAATCGACATACATCAACCTGGGACTCATCTGTAGCAAGGCACCTGTAACCAAAGGAAAACACATGCATTTACAAAACCATGATTGTAGAAAACTTGATCAAAGTGGATATTTCACCTGAGTGCATGCATGCTAATAAACTAGCAAGCGATTACAAAAAAGAAGAATAAGGTCTCACGCCAATACCTGATTATGCTATGCAACTACTGTGGAACTATTAGATAGAACAATTAGTCATGTTATTGTATTATAACACCTGTTCTTAGTTCTATTGCATGCATACGAACTATGGATTTCTTGGTAGTGATCTTTCACTCAGTAAAAATGTAACTGTTAGTTTGAAAGAGTCTCTTCATGTCTCTCGATGATTATAAATGGTTTCAAGTATATTATATATATATATATATATATATATATATATATATATATAGTGAGGAAATTGTTGTAAGTTTAATTATGAATCTTCATGCTAATGAATAAAAATATGAGTTCTATCATTTCACTTTGTAGACACAAGCCTTAGAAAGGTTGGCACCCAAGGCAGGGCCCACTTGTGGTTGCTAACCCCTTTTATTTTTGTTTGATATTTTAGTTCCTTGCATGAATAAATAATAACTGCAAAAGTTCATTCGTCACTTATTTTCTAATTTTATCAGATTATTACTTAGTTGTAGCATCTACTTTCATCTGCAACATAGTTTTATCTCTTTAACATTATGTTTTTCATTGTTGTGACAAAAATATTTTAGTTTATACCTCATAAACACTTGTAACTATGTATACAACACTGATAGAGTTGAAAGTTTACGTCCCTAGGTATGATGAATAAATAATTGTGGATTAGTGAACAACATACTAATTAGCACCACCATTGTTTCATCATTAGCCTTGATTGATCGTGGTCACCTTGTATACTTGAATAAATTATTATGTCCTAAAATTTTGATAATATTATGACTAGCATTGTGGTGATAATGTTTGATCCACCTTTAATCTAAACAAAAAAGGTATGTGAATGTGCATATGAAGGATTTATTGGATAAATATTAGGTTGATGATTTTAATGGGCTCTAACCCTTATGTAGCTTGTATTATCCGTCGAGGAGTAAATAACATTAAAAGCCTCACCACCGACCATTCAAATAAGAGATAGGTAAGAGGAACATTACTATATTTTTAGTAATTTAGTTGGTAGAGATCATATGTTTATAAACATTAACATCTCAAATCACACACCACCGCCAATTCGGGAGAAATTAAAGATAGAATTTAAATTGGCCACAATGTGGCATGGGTTAGTGGGCATAAAATCAATGTATGTGCCACATTTGGAAAAACTCAAAGATTATCCAAGAAGCTATTGAATTTGTAGTTTGTATTTTATTTTTTATTATTCGGTTCCAAATGAAGAAAAATTTCTTGAGGATTTTTAGTAGTAATTAGTCTAGTTTGACAACGGTGGAGAAATTGTTAAATGTCATGCATGCATCTAAAGGTTGATTTAAATGGATAAGTTATGGTTATCATCGGAGTTCGAACTATTTTGGAGGAATGTTTTTGAAATGAGATTAGAACCGACCTTGAGAAAAGGAATTGGCAAAGAAAGTTTTTAGGCTTCCAAGTATTCCAATCATGAAATTCTCTCCTCCATCTCTTTGTAGTTTATTTTGATACAATGTTTTTATGGATAAATCCCTGCGGTCTATATTTATTTTATGGTATTTTGTGGGAATGTGAGTTGTGCTAATGGTAGCATTGACTACCCTATTTGGGTTACATAATTAAGTATATGATGGGAAAATTATTTTTCCTTTATTAACTTGTAAGTTCTACTTTTTCCCTTTAGCGGGGTGTAAAAGAAACCCATTTCGGTTCGTAGAGATCTATGTTTTAAATCTTCTTTCTAGGATTACGTTGGATATTATGAATCCCCTTTAAAAGAGAGATTTATATTATTATATAACTATTTAAATTTTTTGATTTGGCTTGAATACTTATGTACAACCTCAAAAATATTGGGGTCTTCATCTTAAGGGAATTGATAATATCCCTGTCGATTGAAGAATTTAGTCCTTTATTGATAAAAACTAGTAGAACCTATGGAATTGAAACTTATGCATTGAGTAATCACCGATAGAAGTATACTTTTGCTTTATAAATCAGTTTATTTTTTTGTGGATTAAATGGTGCTTGAGGAAAGAATGGTAAGTGATATGATGTTTGGGTCCCTCCGAGCATTTAAAATTTAATGTGGAATTAGGAAGTATAAACTGTGAAAATTCTATTGCGAGTCATTGATTATTAATCTCCTATATTAAAAGATTATTTAACTACGAAAACTAATTCATAGCTAATATGGAAAAATAACACAATTGCAACTTCACTAATAAAAATATAGAAAGAAATACGTAACACAAAGAACACAATATTTTTGGACAAATTGTTGAAAGGAATGATAACCATATCATACCAAGCCAAGAACACAGATGCTAATCAAACACCATAATCTATAAGATGAAAGCAATTCACGAGAATAGCTTTACATAAACCTTAGCAAACAAATGAGAAAAAATATCATATATTATTATGGAACTCAATACAATACATTGATAATGGGCCTTGCTTAAATAGGAAAGGAATAAAAATCTAAGAACCAGTCAAGGTCGTAGATCAAGCCATAAATCAAGGAAATAACTAGTCATCAAAGAATTAGTCAAGACCATAGATTTAGGAGAGAACTAGACATCAAGGATTTAGTCAATACCATAGATCAAGGAAAGAACTATACCTAACAACTAGATAATATCTCCTAATATCTAAATAAGATAAAAAATATATCCACACACATAAGTGGGTGAGGATAAATACAATAAAGGTAAATAAAGTACCTAGGTGAACATGAGATAAGGTAAATACCTACTCTAACAATTGTCCCTGGAAAAACCCCTAAAGGAAAACTAGTTCTACATATGAGAAATTATATTAACTTCAGTAAATTAAGAGATATAAATATTCCTTTCCTCTTATTGGAAGAACTCTGAAAATCTCCCAACTTCTCTCACCGATATTCCCCACTACTATCCCCAATGCTATCATTGCACCCTTGCTAACATTGTAAGACTATTTGCTATCATCTTTGCAAACTTACAAACACATTTGCTAGCACTTGTAAATGCTTCTCAAAACTTGTGTTCTCCAAATGTTCAATGACCTCCTTTTATACTACTCTCATTGGTAAACCAACGACTGAGATTGATTCTCAATCGATGGCTGAGATACATAATAACTTAACAACCATAACAAATAGGTTGCAAGGTGTCACTCAAGGAAATCAATAATTAGAAAATAATTAATTCATACTCAACAATAAGATAACTATTATCTAATCTTAGAAAATGGACAAAAAAATGTCCAAGCTAACAAACTAACACTCCCTCTTAGTGAGGAAGTTGTTCTGCACGACACCCATCTTATCTCTGAAGAAGATAAATTTTTCCTTCCCCAATGCCTAAGTCAGAATTTCTCCTACCTACTCCTCTGTAGGTATGTATTGTAGCTGAAATATACCTCATTGTACATAATCCCTGATGAAGTGATACCTGATATCTATATGTTTAGACCTATCATGAAACACTAGATTATCGACAACTTGATGTAACTCGATTATCGTAGTGTATCACAAGAGTCTCAATATTCGACCAAACAAGGCCACTAGCAACTTTGAAGCCATATAGATTCACATATCACCATGCTAGCTACAATGCTGATGCATTCTTCTTACGATGAACTCGAGCCACAAAATTTTACTTCTGTTGAACCAAGAAACAACTCCCGATCCTAAATCGAAACAACACCTGAAGTGTTCATTTTGTTTGTTTTACTTCCTACCCAATCTGTGTCAAAGTATAGCCTATCAACTTGATTCCTTCACCTCAAAAAATATGATCCCATACTCAATTGAACAACTAAAATAACACAATACATGCTTAGCCATTCTCCAATGCATTTTTTTGGCTCAACCATGAACTAACTAAGGGAGTTTCTCGCCAAATTCTATATATCGGCTGTTGTTGACCAAATACATGAGTGAACAATTAACTAACTATATAAGGTGGGATCTACATCTTTGTCCTTAGATGTATCTACCTTCCTCCAATTAGTGATCATAGGTGTAGACCTAGCTTTGTAATCCAACATCTTGAATCTCTTTAAGATTTCAATGCAATATTTCCCTTGACTAAGGAAAATATCTCCATCTATCTGCCAACCCTCCATGCCTAGAAAATAGTGCATGAGTCCCAAGTCCTCCATCTCGAACTCTTCTGCAAGGTCCCTCTTGCAATCCTCTATGAGCCCTAGTGCACCTTTAAGAAAAATTCATCTACATATAGAACAAGAATGAGAGCCTTTCCCAACCACAAAGTAGTAGAGGTTAACATCGCCTCACTCTTCACAAAGCCCATTTCCTACAAGTATGTATCAATGCGCTCATACCACGCTCTAGGAGCCTGTTTGAGTCCATACAAGGATTTCTTCAATCTACACATGTGGGTCTCTTTGCTGTGTGCTACAAATCCTTCTGGTTGTTCTACGTATACCTCCTCCTTCAATTCACCATTAAGGAATGTTGTCTTGAAAATAATTTGATGGATCTGCCACCCCATACGCATTGTAAATGAGATTACAACTCATATATAAGTATACGTGGCCATTGGAGAAAATGTCTCCTCATAGTATATTCCCTCCTTCTGAGAGAACCCCTTTTCCACAAACCTTGCCTTGTATTTCTCGATGCTACCATCTGCACTTTGGTTTATCTTGAAGATCTGCGTGATCCAACTACTACCCTATTTGTTGGTATAGGCACTACCTCCCACACATCATTATGCATTATTGAAGTATATTCCTCAACCATAGCATCTCACCATACCTGATGTTGTGTAGCCTCTTGATAGCTGGAAGGTTCACTATCTACCAATTGGATGACTAATGCCAAATAGTAATTGAACTGGGCTGGTTCTCTCCTCTATCTTGTACTCTTCCTAGGAGCTCCCACAAACTCACGAGTATCCCTTTATGTGTCTTGAACCTCATAGTTCCTATCACGCAATGGTAGAGGATGAAATATCAACCTCTATATCTTCTAGATGCATATCTAGCTGCACCAATTGCTCCATGCTCTGTGAATCTTCACTACCCGAGTCTATGCTTGTACTAGTAACTGTACTTCAAATTTTCTGCCCTTGACATGGACTTGGAGCTTTTGTTTGCTGCTCACTTTGATCATCTGCTGGTAAATATCTAGACCTTCTAAATGCTTTGTCCTCCATGAATTTGACATCACGTCTAACAATAATTCTTCTAGTCCCTAGAATAAAAATCCTATATTCCTTTGAAGTTTCTTTGTACTCAACAAGGTACCCCTTCTCTATAGTCTGATCTAACAGTACGTGTATCTTACGGAATATGAAAATATGCCAAACTCCCAAATATCTGAAGTGGCTTACATCTCGGCTTCTTCCTGTGAAATCTTCCTCGGTGTCATCTTCCCTAGTACCTTGTGTGGAACCTCGTTCTCGAATGTAAATTGTTGTACTACATGCATACGCCATAGGTAGTGAGGCATGTCACGGTCATGTAGCATAGCCCTTGCTGCCTCGATATAGAATGGTTCTTCCTCTCGAAACTCCATTCATTTGTGGATTGTAAGGAACCATCCACTCTCTCTTCATTCCTTCTCTAGTACACAAATATTGGAAGTCATTTCCTTTGTACTCACCTCCATTATCTCGACCGAAGAACCTTTATCTTCCTTCGGTTGAGTTCTCATAAGATCCTTGAACTCTTAAAAGTGGTGAAAGCCTCATCCTTGGTCTTCAAGAAGTATATCTAGGTCTTCCTAGAGAAATCATCAATAAAGGTAACATAGTACACATATCCTCGAGAGACTTTGTCAACATTGGTCCACATACATCTAAATTTACTAGATCAAGAACACCCTTAGATCTATTTTCACTCCTTGTAAAATATGCTTTCGTAAAATTCCCCAACACACATCCCTTACATACTTCATCATGCTCTCGTGCTCACCTCTAGAACACTGACAAGTGTCTCACGAAGAAATTTAAGTGCTCCAAGATGAATATGGCCCATCCTCCTATGCCATAGCTCTACAAGATCTCATTATTGCTGCTCATAAGTGCCTTAGGAGTATCAAACTATAACCTATAAAGGTGACCACTCCTAACTCTAATAGTTATGGGTGATTTCAATCCTTGTGCATAATCAACACACGTGTCCCTCTAAAAGTAAATTATACCCTTTATCCTAAAGAAGATATAGAAATTAGATTCATACATAAGCCTTTGGCACATGTAAGACATCATGAAGTTGAACTATCTTTCCATTCTCCCTCTAAAACTAAGCAGTCCCTTTCCCAATGGGTTGAGCTTGGACAAGTTCCCCATAGAAATTTGGATATTGTTGTGCGTAAGTACCCAAAATTGTAAAGTCTTGTACTACCAGGAACAACGTAACAAGTGCCCTAATGATGATACAGGTCTCCTCGTAAGGTGTTCGGGATCGAAAAGATCTCTAAGTGTGTGTTAACATCCCGCATGCCCCGCTTAACCCCTGCGTCCTTTGTTTTTATCTCTTTTCCTCTCTTTTGGCCCTTTTTCCCTTGATTATGAAACCACCACCCCGATCGGGGCAGCGGTCTATAACCGCCACCCTGCTTAGAGTGGCGGTCCTTTACGCATTTTCTAGAAAGTGTTTTTAATGCAACTCACGTAAAAATAAACAATTCACCATCTTTTTTTACCAACTTGGGCCTGCATTTATGTTTTTGGTCCCCTGGAATAGTGTTTGGCCATTGTTTATAGTTTTAGAGTTCAGTTTGGTTTTGATCTTTGGGTGAATGAAAAGCTATAAATAAATGGCTTGTGCTCAAGCAAATGGTCTGCCTCTCATTTTTGCTCCCATCTTCTAATTTCAGTAGCTCAGTCTTTTTTTTTTCTTAGAAGCCATAGTTTCAATTCTTTGCATGCTTAGTTATCATTGTTCAGCTGTTGGTAAGCCACATATCCATCATCTTGTGGAAATCTTTGTTATTTCACCCGATCCATTGGAATAAAATAGCTTAGGAAGCCATTAAAGTTGCAGGTTTTGCTCCTCAAAATAGGATAGTTTCAGGTTATGGATGCTTTATGTTGCATGACTCTGCAATAGATCCCACTAGGAATTGCATAAGCCAAGCTCGTACTCTTGCGCTATCCCTCTCCTACTCACATTATATTCATTTCGTATTCGAGCTCTCTTTTTCCTAATATCTACTTCATTGATGCTAGCATTACACGCTTTTCTAGATTCACGTGAACACGAAGGAATGAGGAGATCACACTGAGGGGACAAGATCACACACACACCATTGGATTCACCACTGTTCTGCAGAATCCAGGTTCTAGCTTTCAAAGTTCTAAGTTAGAAATATATCAAATAGAGTAGATAATCACTTCTTTTCAGTCAAGTTTACTTTCGATATTGCCAGGGAAGCTGTGGGGATTGATAGTTTCTGAGAAACTATGATTCACTCCTCACTTCTGAGGTAGGATCGAGAGTCTGGAAAATAGATTAGGCAAGTTATTTCATTATTTAGAATAGATCTACAAATTACACAGACAAATAACTACACTCGGTTATTTTGTTTGTTTTAAGTTTTATCTTAATTGTCAATTCTAGATATTTTAAATAGCTGCTTTCTTAAATTCTTAAGGTTTCTCAGAAAATACAAAAATAGAAGTTATATATGTTCTAGATTTATTCCACGTAGTTAAATTTGCTTTGTTGCAGTTAGATTTACATTATTGTTTTGTATGACAATCACGGGACCTAGGGAACCCAGAGAATACGTATTTGAGCCAATTGTGCCTCAACCCAATCTCGTCACAGCAATAGTTGACATAGACCAGAATCTTAGAATCCAAATCTTCCAAACAACAACAGATTTATGACAGATCAGCTCTCAGTTGAGGGGATTAAATATAGAAGACGACCAAGCACACACGTTTTGGTCAAATCAACCGAACTACAGATTACCCTAGGCAAACATTCATATGACTGTAGAAGGGTTCGAAAGAGAACAAACCTTTGGTTGTGATCCTTTGGTCCCATAGCCAGATGCAAGAGACACTCTTCTAGATATAGATACCAGCCTAAGAATCTAGGTTGCAAGAATGCCTGTGAGGTACTCTGAGAAGATCGCACAGCTATTAATTTTAAATATAGAGGCTGAAAAAGCATATGATTATTGGATACTAGGGATCAGGGACTGATTTCTTACATGACCATAATAGGTCCACAACAACTAAGAGTTTATGGTTGCGACCCACAAATCCCGCAGCCCAACAAATCCATAGGAGAATTAGACATAGACACTAGCCTACGCACACTAGTATTCAGATCTACCCCACTTCCACCTACCATTTTTGAACAATTATCCTTACTAGATATAGCAACTAACAAAGCTAGAGAGTTCTAGACTAGGCCAGAGAATCGTCCGTAGAGTCGATTGTATTCACTACCCACCATATGACCTTATCTGGAGACATACACGAAACTATCCCAGGTCATTTTCCACATATTCCACAACCCATAGATCAAATCACGCTAGAGCTCGATATTGATTGGAGCCTTTGAGCAGTCATCCTTGCCGATCGATCTATCACACCAGTTCAGGTTAGAAGGGCCTTCTTTGCCTTAGATTTGTAAATTCCACTAGTGCGTATTGAAGACATTAGATTGCCTAACTAGTTTGTCTGCATCCCACACATATTCCATCCCCACCGGCTGTCTTGGCATGACCTCGGGAGGTCAAGTACGTGGAATAGTTGCTTGTAGATTCCCATGCTCACTTGTCACTTTTCCGGCGTACAAAATTGGTGAACCCGACGTGAAACAAACAAAATTAGTGAAGCTAACGTAAACTTCCTACTTTCTAATTTGGAGTTATAGTATCACGTGTTCTTCTAATTTTAGTATACTTTTCATCTTCCTGCCTCATTGGCTTTCACCTTCGCTCCTTCCGATTATTTTGTGGGTATTCATATACCCCCCGAATATGTCAGGATTCGATGCATATGGCAGACCCCTCTTGGGTCTTGATGCATACTACACCCAACAGAATAGACAATAATCACCCTCACTCTCGGTATGGGGTGACAACTACTCAACTAATCAGTTGTCAACACAAACTCCAAAAATCAGATATAATTCATCTTTTCAAACTGAGGAGTTAGATCAGTTCCCTCAAAAACAACAAACAGAGCCTTCAGGCTTGAATAATATGACGTTTACCGGAGAATCTGGTTCATCTCCTCAGATGCTACTTAGACCAAAAATTAGTAGACAATCAGACCCATACCTGGTCTTAGATGATGAATAGTCAATACATTATCCTAGGAGTGAACAACGCTCTCGGGGTATGTACCCACCTGTAGGAGGTTTACAACCACAACCCGAGGTCTCTTTTCAAGAAAATACCTCTATGCCACTACATATAGGAAATACTCTCGAGAGAAACTTGGCAAGATAGTGATCAGTTCATAGTAGGATATCACATGCCTATACAACACCAAGGTATACAACAAACGCCGCTAAGGCAAAACACCGTGACTTCACCAAATGAAGTCATTTCAACGTTAGTAGAAAAAGTGAGAGGGTTAGAACTTGCCCAAGCAAGTCAAAATTCACAATTCATGCAAGCAGGGAGTTCCAATCCTCCACACCATCCTAGCCAAGTAGACCTCCTCATAGGAATAGGCACGTTAGGCATGCCTCCTCAGTATCCACAACAAACACCAACTAGGCCCATCATCTCTAACACCATTCCTCCCGGTCTAGTACAAAACAATCCATTCCTGGACAATACCCCGTCATACTTAAACATGTACTCCAAATCACCACAAGGAGATATGTTCTCCTCTCCCGGCATGTTTGCTCAAACACAGGTGTTTCCTTATGCCCCTACCAACACATACGTTGTGCCATATCAACAACCCATCCCACCACCACTCCCTCAACAAGCACCATCAATGGTCGAAACCTATGTGATAGGGACTTATTCAGAATATTTGAAAGAGCCCTTAGACTTCACCATACGAAGCGTCATGCTTCCAAGACCCCTTCCCGATTTACCCAAGTACAAAGGTGAGGGAGATCCAAACACACATATCAAGGCTTACGCTACAGCCATACGAGAATTACTCCCTTGGGATGGGGTCGTTGCTAAAATATTCCCCAAAACTTTGGAAGGCATCGCTCTTGATTGGTATTATAGAATACCTGAGGCTTCAATCCATTCATTTAAACAACTCATTTCAGAGTTCATCAAAGCATTCGACATGAACAAACTGTTAAGAACAGGAATCAGGGAATTCTTGCACATTAAACAAGAACACAATGAATCTGTCACCCATTTCATCCAAAGGTGGCGTACAGTTCTTTATTCTTCGGCAAGTGCTCCAAATATGGATCAGATGGAACTATGCGATTTATTCCTTCATTCTCTCAGCAGAGAGGTGAAGGAAGAAGTCCAGAAGTTCCCACTAAGAACTTACGATGAAGTACTTGAGAGCGCTCTTCGAATAGATCAAGCAGCAATTGATAGTGGTCGTAAGACTTATGGAACAAACGGGAGGTTAATCATCTCCAGCCAGAACACTACAACTTATCCTATTACCACGAACGTCAATCAAGGACCTAAAATCCTTAACAAAAATCGGGGTGACAACAGATGGAGTAACTGATCAGCCTAAAAAGGTAAATACTGTGAATACTTCATTACCAATGAACAATCAACGAAACAATAACTTTACCCCCACAATCAATACAGTGGATTTTAATCATCCTCAACAACAACAACAATGGTGAAATCCCACACAGGGTCTAAGCCAAAACTCATTTGGTTATCAAAACCAAAATCAAAGCCAGAAACAACAAATGCAAAACTTTAATCCTAATAGGCAACAGTTTGATCAGAATTTTAGGCCACAATATACACCAAACCAACAAACCAGGAATTACAATCCCAATTCATATTGTGGTTTCCACAAAATTCGAGGTCATGACACTAGAACGTGCCGTGACTACAATAAATTCATGCAACGTTTTCCAGAAGAACAAAGATAGTTCTTCACAGATTTGTTTTTGGCAGATCCCGTGTCACCACCACCAGGCATGCTCGCAGGGGCAGTTTCCCCTCAGAATGCTCCCCTCAAGATCTTTAACGATCCACTCCCAAATCACGATAACAATAGGCTAAATCTAAATGGGACAAACAAAAGCGTAATGATGGGAAACAATGATCATGAAGCCTCGACTTCACTAAATCCATCAGTTGCGCCACAATTAGGAAATCAGCCGAGACCCAAGATAGTCAGTTTAGTAGAACTAGATGCTGAACTACCTATCGAAGCTATAACAAGAACACGAGAGTATTTCTCTCAACCAAGCCCAAGTCATCTGCCAGAAATAGATAAGAGTCAACAAATAGTAGAAAAACCCATAGGTGCCTATGATTTAATTAACGACCTAACAAAAACCTTCTCGCACATTTCATTTTTGGACTTACTGAAGAATTCCCCGCCCACAGAGCTGCTCTTCTAGAGGCATTAGGTTTAGGTCATCTAATTAATATCACTCCACCTCCTGAAACACAAGTGAACCACGTAGATTTTGATATCCATCCTCCGGGGCAGCTGGATAAGGATGTCGAATTCATATTCGAAATAAGTAAAATGCCTACAGATGCTGAAATTACACGTAGAGGCGATCCAGCCTTACACTTACAAGTATGGGTTTATAATAACTACGTAAAACGAGCAATGGTTGATGATGGGGCCACAGTTAACATAGTCCCCTTCTCTTTCCTTCAAAAATTAGGATATGGGGAAACAAATTGTTCCACCACTCGAAATACATTGAGAGGCTATGATAGCCTTAAAGCCACTTCGATTGGAACTATAATACTACCGGTCACCTTAGGACCCAAAACAATCCTGACTGAGTTTTATATTATAGATCGGGAAACTAATTATAATATGATCCTCGGCCGACCATGGATACACCGTATGAAGGCAATCCCTTCTACGTTATTCCAAGAAGTAAGATTCTTGCATCTAGGAAAGGTGTTTGTAGCCAAAGGTGATCCAAAGCCATTCGATATACACCTAGCTGACTTAAAGAAAAGACCAGGTGTGCACTCGGAATTTGAACTTCCAACAAACCAACTTAATAAACCCACTGACGCAAAACCAGAGGAGAAGTTGGTACCTACAATGGATCTTGAGACTATGAATCTAGTCAAGACAATCCCAGCCTCAAAAGGTGAGGCTAACATTGTAGAAATGGTATCATTAGGAACTACTGCAAAAATCATTGAATTACTGGAACAGGATCTACCAATGTTCTTACCATTTGATTCTGTGGGCATGGGAAATTCCCTAGGTGTTGGTTCTCTTCCAGCAGAGGATCTCTGTATGGTGGAAGTAGAATGCGCAAACACAACAAATATCCCAGCATCCATATTCCCAGCTAAATATTGGACACTCCATTTTGATGGAGCTAGATGCCGTTATGGAGCGGGGGCAGGTGTAATCTTCACTTCCCCTGAAGGAAAAGTCTTACCTTTTGCCTTTAAACTCAATTTCGAATGTACAAACAACGGCGCTGAGTATGAAGCCCTCCTCCTTGGCCTCATCTTAGCTAAAAGAATTGGTGTTAATAACATCAGAGTGTTAGGAGACTCACAATTGGTAGCAAACCAAGTCTCAGAGATATATGAAACCAAAGCCGAGCATTTACAACTTTACAAAAAAGTTGTATTAGATTTAAGCAAGGAATTTGACTTCATATCAATTGAAGCAATCCCATGAGAGGAAAATATTCTCGCTGATTCAATAGCAACTTCCGCATCACATTTTACTCCAAGCAATAAGTTAGAAGATACCCGTTTCATAGTATCCCTTCGTGATGAACCATTGATAAAAGACAACGAAAAATTCTCTTTTAAAAGAAATGAATCTACTATCCTAGACCATGTTGATAGTGATATGGCCACTCTGAATTACTTAAATGCCTATGCGGCATTACATCTCTCCTATCATATGATAGATTTGTCCTTAATCCCACATTCGTCTTCCTACTTGGAAATCCCATGGTGGATCTTCCTCACAAATGGAACCTAGCATATGCAAAGTAGAAAATGGGAATGATTTGGATTTACCTCCAAAGCACCACCTGAGTTTGAAGAGGGTAATGCCTCTTTAATCGAAGAAACAATTGATGTTAACATCGGAACGGAGGATGAACCAAAAATATTAAAATTAGGGTCCTCGTTAACCCCGGAAGAAGTAGAAATACACACTCAGATCCTCAAGGAACATCAGAAAGCTTTTGCATTTAATTATAAGGAAATGACAGGCGTTGCACCACACATTGCGGTGCACAACCTCATCACTAAATCTGATGCAAAACCAGTTAAACAAAAATCAAGACCCATGAAACCTAAGGTGGCTCTCATGGTGAAAGAGGAAATAATAAAACTCCTACAAGTAGGATTCATCAAACCAGTCGATTACTCTCAATGGGTATCTAACATCGTTCATGTTCTCAAAAAAATGGGAAGATATGCATCTACATAGATTTCCGAGACATTAACAAAGCATGTCCTAAGGATGACTTCCCATTACCATCCATAGATGTCATTGTTGATGCAACAGCTGGATTTTAACTCTTGTCTCTCATGGATGGATTCTCGGGATATAATCAAATCAAAATATCTGAACAAGACCAAGCCAAAACCACGTTTATAACTCCTTGGGGAACCTATTGTTATGCTGTTATGCCATTTGGTCTCAAGAACGCTGGTGCTACGTACCAACGAGCTATGACATATATATTCCATGATCTAATTCATAAAATCATGGAATCCTACGTAGATGACTTGTTGGCTAAGGCCAAGAAGCGTTGTGACCATCGAAAGTACTCCGCATCATTCTTTCACGCCTAATAGAATACGGAGTCATGCTAAATCCAGAGAAATGCATCTTTGGTGTAACAGGAGGAAAGCTCCTAGGTTACATCATATCATCACGAGGGATAGATGTTGATCCAACCAAAATTTGGGCTGTCCTCGAAATGGTCCCACCTTCGAATGAATCTGGAATCAGGTCATTTCTCGGAAAACTTGGTGCAATCCGGAGATTCATCCTGGACCTAAGTTTCGCCATTCATCCAATCAACAATTTACTCAAGAAGGATTATAGCATTGATTGGACCGAAGACTATAATAAATCCTTTGATGCAGTTAAGTGTTTCTTGTTATCACCACCTACGCTAATGCCACCTAAGCTAGACCACCCGTTAATTTTGTATTCACGAGCTACCGATGTCTCGCTGGCCTGTATGTTGGCCCAAGAAGACGATGACAAGAGGGAACACATGATTTATTTCATTAGTCGAACATTACTTGACTATGAAACACGTTATACATAGGCAGAACGAGAATGCCTTGCCATAGTCTTTGCTACTAAACGCTTAAGACACTATATGCTGAATCAAGAAACAAGGGTCATGGTAAAAACGGACCATTTACGAACTTTCCTCACACAAGGATCCTTGTCTAAAAAGGCTGGATGTTTTATAACCTTAATGGGGGAATTCAAATTAACATTTGTAAATCAGAAGTTGGTTAAAGGACAAATCATCACAGATTGGTTAGCTGATAACCCATTAGATGGAGGTGATTTAGTAGATTTAGATTTTCTAGATGAGTGCGTATACTACATCGAAACCCGACCCTCTATCTCTGAGTGTCCCTGGTACATTGATATCATTAATTATATCATGGACCATACGTATCCAGAAGGAGCTACACCGCAACAGAGAAGGCGGTTACGTATTATCGTAGCCAAATACGTCATCATAGAGCAAGTGCTCTACCGAAAAGCATTCGATGGAATGCTCCTGAGATGTGTCGACACAGAAGAATCCAAGAAGATTCTCCACGAATCTCACAGTGGAATGTGTGGAGGCCACTTCGGTGGCCATGCCACCACTCACAAAATACATCGAATGGGCTATTTCTGGCCCACTCTAGAACATGACGCAGTGGAGTTTGTACGCAGGTGTCATAAGTGTCAAGAATTCTCCCATGAGATTCATATGCCAGCACAAGCTCTACAACCAATTGCTACTCCATGGCCCTTTTCTACATGGGGTCTTGATTTGATAGGGAAATTCTCTCCCTCGTCTACAGATGGCCATAATTTTATAATCACGGCCACCGAATATTTCACCAAGTGGGTAGAGGCTATGCCTCTTACTACTGTACCAGGTTCTGTAATCACCAAGTTCATTTTGAACCAAATCATTTGCAGATACGGTATCCCACAAGTCATTATCTCAGATAATGGAACTTCTTTTAAAAATGATGAAGTTCGCGAACTATGCAATAAATTTAAAATAAGCCATCATACGGCTTCCTTGTATTACCCTCAAGCCAACGGACAGGCTGAAGCAACAAACAAGACACTGAAAGCCATTCTCCTTAAAACTGTGAAAGAAAACAAATGAGATTGGCATTTGAAGTTATATCCGGCCTTATGGGCCCACCAAACCTCAATAAGAACACCAACGGGAGCAACTCCTTTCTCACTAGTATTTGGGGCAGAGGCAGTTCTCCCACTTGAGGTCGAAATACCCAGTCTCCGCATTTCATTACAAGGGATTCTGGATGAAGATGCTTACAGAGAAGCACGTCTTTCCCAACTAGAAATCCTAGATGAAACTAGGTTAGATGTTGAATAGCGGCACAGAGCCTATGCTGACCGGATGTGCCGGAAATATAACAAGAAGGTCTATGAACGCGACATATATGAAGGTGATTTAGTTCTAAGGCTAGACAGTCGGATCGACAAGAAGACCGGTGAAGGAAGGAAGTTCGGCCTAAATGGTTGGGCCCATACCGAGTCATGAAGGACTATGGAAATGGTGCATACCTCCTATGTACGCTAGAAGGTGAGGAATTTGGTGAAACAGTCAATTCCCTGCACCTCAAGCGGTTCTACGCATAAGCAGCTAGCACTACTTATATATATTTACATTGCATCTTCATATAGATTAAGATCATTTTGTCCGCTTGTTTCTTACATAAATTGTGATCAAGGAATCTATTCTCAAAGCAATTCATTACAAACTCATGATGTTGTTGGCATAAACTTTCTAATCATACCTCTCCATTTTCATGATATCATCAATTATCTCAGAATCATTTTATCAAATAAAGCTAGACATGGCAAAGTCTTAACGGTAACCATACCAAGATCTGCGGGCTTGTTCTCACTTTTAGTTTCTTCTTAGGATAGGTGTCTTGCCTATGGTCTGTTCTAGAAGCTTCATGGTGTCACATCTATCCCATATATATGTCTCTTTGGAAATAAGCACATACTGACATTTTACTCAAGAAAACGAGTCAAAAAGTGATCAAACAGAAAATTTTAATTTTACACATTTCCTTGCCCCACCAACCTTCGGTGATGAGCTTGCATCTCTTACTAGTGACGTAGGGTTGGGAAAGGATGGAAATGCCCTTACTCGCCTATACCTTGTCCATGGTGATAAACCCACGCTTCTTACTAGTAGCATGGGGCAAAGTATAGGGGGTCCTCTTGACAAGCAAACATTAAAGGTCATAAGCAAACAATCCAAATCTTGAGGTCTTAAATCAAAGATAAATGAATCAGATGTTCAAAATTCCAAGAGAATTAAAATCCTAAAAACCCAGATTTTGTCTACTATGTGGCCATCTATGGATCTAAGTCTAGATAAACCACAAAGTAAGTTGCATTCTAAACTATGAAGTCACTCGGGTAGAGTAAGCTTGTAGTGTCCTAATTTGGTTCCACCAAAGCTTTGTCTGTCTTTCATCACTATCATTTCAGCATATTTCACAACTTGTGCCCTTTCTAGCTCTCGGTGATGAGCCCTCGCATCTTACTAGTTGTGTGGAGTTGGGAGTAGGGGCAGGTTTATCTGCTCATCATACCGGTTTATATTCATCACTTTGCCAAAACAAATATGAAGTATCAAAAATTGCTTAAAGAAACTAAGATTCAAAATCACATTATGTCTACATTATCATATATCAGCATCATGAAATACAAAAGGAAAACAAACACTTGCATCATTTGTTCTCCATTGCATACATTCTAAAAAGCATATAAACATACATCGTAGTATACATAGGGAAACTGGAAAAGGAAACAAAGCCATCAATGCCAAAAGCTTGATCAAAAGAAAAATATATATATATATATATATATATAAATGATCAACATTTATGTACAATGCCATCATGCACTAAGCATGGTCAAAATGCTCAAAGAGCCCGGGATATACAAAAGAATGTATCATACAAAAATCTACGAGAGCCAAGCGGCTTCTCAATCTCTACGGGACCCCTCTGAAGGTGCACGCCCATGCCTAGGACTCCGGCTACGCCGGCGCTCTGAATGCACGGAGGGCTCAGGATCCCGAGGGGCAGCCGCAGCCTCACCACGAGAATGGCTCCTCATCAGACGCTCAGCCGTCCTGTACCCCGCTAGCTCGGTGCGAAGGGTCGATACCATCCTGGCCACATGCCAGACTGGAGCAAAGACGTCGGTATGCCTACCGGCTGCTGAAGGCTCCCCAATGTCTACGGACAGCTCTGCACGGGTCCTATCCATGGGGATCATCAGGGAATCAGTGCATACCCTGCGAATCAAATCTCGCCACCCATCGGCGGTCTCTGCAAACAAAGGAGAAAACAAGTTAGAAACCAAACAAGGAATTAAAAGATACAAGATAGCAACTAAGGAGGTCCTAACAAAGAAACAAACACTAGAAGGGAGAGAGGGTAACTTACTCGGATCACCCGGCCTCCAGATGGATCTATGGGGTCAGCGCCCACCACGGATGCCGCTACCGACTGAGGGGCTGCTCCTGTAGCTGGAGCAACGTAACGCCCCACAACAGACTCATCCTCCCCATGGCCCTGGGAGAGTGGCTCCTCTGAAACTAGAGTATCCCTCTCTGCACTCTGCTCAGCCCTCTCCACCTGCATGATATCCTGAGTATCATGCCACTCAGGATCACTATCCTCGGTCTCCTCCTCTGTCTCCCCCCCGTAAACTCCTCAGACTCGGAGTCTACCTCAATAGGGTCATTCGCTGCTGATGGGCAGGACCCGTGGCAATCTGAAGTAAAGGTGCCTGAGGCGCACCGGCTCTCCCTCTGGCACGAACTATCCTCCTGGCTGCAATAGGAATGCCAGGAGTAACCACTATCCAACCCCGGCCTCTAGGCCCCCCTCTGGCCTCTCGGACTGATCTATATACTGGCGCCACTGGGGGAAGCATACCCATGTAGGGTAGGCCAAACTGCTGAGGAACTCGGCCAAAGGGGTGCATCTCCACATGCCCCACTCTATCAATAAGCTGCCCTGTCGTGGAGCAGGAGATCAAAGTAAGAGTCTCCTCACCCCATATGCCCGCCATAGTCTGATATGGTGTGGCCTCCATGTCGGCAGTGGTCAGGGAGGAAATCTGGCTGATGAGGTGCTCTAAGCACCGACATGTCTGTCCATCTGGCTGCCCTCACAGCTCCGGGATCTGCCACCTCCACACCCCTGCCATAAGGGATGAAATGCTCATAGACCCAACTCATGACTAGAGTCGGGTGGCTCAATGACTGCCCCTGTAAATGGACTACCCTGTATAAGTCGTGGTAGGTAGTCCCAAGTATGTCTACTCCCCAGGCATATATCTATCCATGTCCCTCTATCTGTGCAATAATGGGGGACCAACAGTATAACAAAGTATCTCCTCCCTTGTCCCCGATCAGTCTCGAGGCAAGGATCCCCATGATGGCCTGGCGAAGTAGGGGGATGGGCAAAGAAGGAATAGATCAAACTCTCACCCCCTTCTTCGACCCCGTGGAGATGACTGCATCTCCCATATATGTGGCCCACTGTGTAATCTGTGCCCGTGAGCTTGTTGTCTCTGGGTGAGCCATCTCCCGATGATCGGGACCCCCAGAATACGATAGACATCCTCCAATGTGATGGTCCACTCACCGCGGACCCCTGGCAATCGGAAGGTGTTCCGATCTGCATCCCAGTATGAGAACAGGTCACAAAGAATGTGACTAGATGGTGTAACATGGGGCACGCGTGAGATGCATAGTATCCCGGCCCGCTGAAGTGTATCCTCCTCATCCTGTGAGAGGGCATCTAATACTCCTGGGAGCCAATCACACTCCCTCTCTCTACTCCACCGGATATACTCCTCTCTCGCCTGCATACACCCAAAAACACACAAAACAGAGCAAGTTAGCATCCAATTAATACTGAGAAAATCATGAAAGCACGTAGAAATGCTAAAAATACAAACACAATCTCAAAAAGAGGTTCCTTTTGCATTCTGTGCAAAACCGCCACCCTGAGCAGGGGGGCGGTTTCATAACCGCCGCCACATGCAACCGCCGCCTGAGCAGGTGGGTGTAACCGCGGCGGTCATGGCCACAGGGGGGTCGTGGTCGTGGTCGAAAACCCACGCGGGTTTTAAACCTAAAAAGCCTAAAAAAGTAAAAAAGGACCATTTTGCCTAAAAACAAAGCCTACCCAAGAGGCGCCCCCTAGATGAACCTTTCAACACTAACATTTTCAAAAATTACCCCCATGACAAATATTTTAACATTTCAAAATTAAGGGGGTAAAAGGATAAATTGAAGAAAACTAACCTGTGATCTCATGGGTTGATGTTCCGCACATGGAGGCATGATCGCTATCTCGTCGCGGACATTTTGACTCTACTCACGCAAGAAACCATCACCGTGGGTCCCAAAGCTCAAAATCAATCAAATCGACTCACGCAAATGAATAGGAAAATGGGCCCACTTTCATATATATAGCACTCTGATTCATTTTAAAATAAATTTTTCACAGGTTTGGAGCACTCGATGGAGGTAAGTTCTTATCCCCGCACAAATGGTACATTCTCATTCCCTATTATTTTAGCGTTTATTTTCAAACTATTGTGTCTATCTGCACTTGAGTTCTCTTTTCGTTTTTAGTGTAGGGAATATTGGATGGCGTCATTTCAACACATGGACGTATCAGGTATAACTTCTAACTTCCCATTTTGGGACGCCATACTCGGACCCACCGTTTTATGCCTCTTCATGGCTAAAACGCTTCTCCGAGGGGGCAATATGTACGTACCCAAAATTGTAAGGTACTGTACTACCGGAACAACGTAACAAGTGCCCCAATGATGATACAGGTCTCCTCGCAAGGTGTTCGGGATCCGGAAAAGATCTCCAAGTGTGCGTTAACATCCCGCATGCCCCGCTTAGCCCCTGCGTCCTTTGTTTTTATCTCTTTTCCTCTTTTCTGCCCCTTTTTCCCTTGATTCTGCAAAACCCGCCTGATGGGCGTGGCGGTGATTGGCTCCTATGGTGGGTCCCGCCACCACCTACTCAGAGCGGTGGTCCTTTACGTATTTTCTAGAAAGCGTTTTTAACGCGACTCACGTAAAAATCAACGATTCACCAGCTTTTTTTACCGACTTGGGCTTGCATTTATGTTTTTGGTCCCCTGGAATAGTGTTTGGCCATTGTTTATAGTTTTAGAGTTCAGTTTGGTTTTGATCTTTGGGTGAATGAAATGCTATAAATAGATGGCTTGTGCTCAAGCAAATGGCCTCTCATTTTTGCTCTCATCTTCTAATTTCAGTAGCTCAGTCTATTATTTTGCTTAGAAGCCATAGTTTCAATTCTTTGCATGCTTAGTTAGCATTGTTTAGCTGTTGGTAAGCCACATATCCATCTTGTGTAGGCAGTACTGTTATTTCACCCAATCCATTGGAATAGAATAGCTTAGGAAGCCATTAAAGTTGCAGGTTTTGCTCCTCAAAATAGGATAGTTTCAGAGTTCGGATGCTTTATGTTGCATGACTCGCAATAGATCCCGCTAGGAATTACATAAGCCAAGCTCGTACTCTTTGCGCTATCCCTCTCCTACTCGCATTATATTAAGTCGTATTCGAGTTGCCTTTTCCCAATATCTACTTACATTGATGCTAGCATTACACGCTTTTCTAGATTCACGTGAACATGAAGGAATGAGGAGATCACACTGAGGGGACAAGATCACACACACACCATTGGATTTGCCACTATTCTGCAGAATCCAGGTTCTAGCTTTCAAAGTTCTAAGTTAGAAATATATCAAATAGAGTAGATAATCACTTCTTTTCAGTCAAGTTTACTTTTGATATTGCCAGGGAAGCTGTGGGGATTGATAGTTTCTGAGAAACTATGATTCACTCCTCACTTCTGAGGTAGGATCGAGAGTCTGGCAAATAGATTAGGCAAGTTATTTCATTATTTAGAATAGATCTACAAATTGCACACACAAATAAATACACTCGGTTATTTTGTTTGTTTTAAGTTTTATCTTAATTGCCAATTCTAGATATTTTAAATAGTTGCTTTCTTAAATTCTTAAATTTTCTCAAAAATAAAAAATAGAAGTTATATATGCTCTAGATTTATTCCACGTAGTTACATTTGCTTTGTTGCAATTAGATTTACATTATTGTTTTGTATGACAATCACGGGACCTAGAGAACCCAGAGAATACGTATTTGAGCCAATTGTGCCTCAACCCAATATCGTCACAACAATAGTTGACATAGACCAGAATCTTAGAATCCAAATCTTCCAAACAACAATAGATTTATGACAGATCAGCTCTCAGTTGAGGGGATTAAATATAGAAGATGACCAAGCACACACGTTTTGGTCAAATCAACCAAACTACAGATTACCCTAGGAAAACATTCATATGACTGTAGAAGGGTTCGAAAGAGAACAAACCTTTGGTTGTGATCCTTTGGTCCCACAGCCAGATGCAGGAGACACTCTTCTAGATATAGATACCAGCCTAAGAATCCAGGTTGCAAGAACGCCTGTGAGGTACTCTGAGAAGATCACACAGCTATTAATTTTAAATATAGAGGCTGAAAAAGCATATGATTATTGGATACTAGGGATCAGGGACTGATTTCGTACATGACCATAGCAGGACCGCAACAACCAAGAGTCTACGGTTGTGACCCACAAATCCCGCAGCCCAATGAATCCATAGGAGAATTAGACATAGACACTGGCCTACGTACACTAGTATTCAGATCTACCCCACTTCCACCCACCATCGTCGAACAATTATCCTTACTAGATATAGCAGCTAAGCAAAGCTAGAGAGTTCTGGACTAGGCCAGAGAATCGTCCGTAGAGTCGATTGTATTCACTACCCACCATATGACCTTATCTGGAGACATACATGAAACTATCCCAGGTCATTTTCCACGTATTCCACAACCCATAGATCGAATCACGCCAGAGCTCGATATTGATTGGAGCCTTCGAGCAGTCATCCTTGCTGACCGATCTATCACACCAGTTCAGGTTAGAAGGGCCTTCTTTTCCTTAGATTCGTAAATTCCACTAGTGCATATTGAAGACATTAGATTGCCTAACTAGTTTGTCTGCATCCCACGCATATTCCATCCCCACCGGTTGTCTCGGGATGAACTCGGGAGGTCGGGTACGTGGAAGAGTTACTTGTAGATTCCCACGCCGCTTATCACTTTTCCATCGCATGCAGTGTCCTCCTCCTTGAATCGGAGAAGTACTCTCTAACTCTTGTCATATGAAATGATGCCCCACTATCTATATACCTGACATAATGTGAGGTTGAGCTGACCATACAAGATATGAGTGAAAACTCATCCTCCAATCTCCTAGAAATCTCCTCTACACTTGTTGAAGCCACCACTTGGTTCTTTCCTTCTTATCGTTCTTCTTCCTTTGCAGGTAGTTACTAACATAGTGGCCAAAATCGTGATTGCCATAGCACTTGACCTTAGACATGTCCTTCTTCTCACTTTAAGAATTTAATCCTTTGCTAAATCCCTTATTTGCTTTCCCTTTTCTCGCTAGGGCAAAACTTTCTTGTTCTCCCTCACTTTTATAGCTCTTGTTGGCCCCATTAACAAGACTTTGTCTAAACTCCTCTGAGTGAAATTAGTACATAGTCAATCCTAACTCGGTAAGGTGTCTCATCCACTAAAAAATTGAATAAAGAAATCCCTTTGTTTAGTAAACCCATTAAGGGCTATTCTTACTATCTCATCATCATCTGGCTTATATCCAACAACTTCTAACTCATCCTTGATGAGTCTAAGTCTGGTGAGGTAACTTGTAACTTCTTCTCCCTTGTTCATCTAGGTATTCTTCAACTTTTCTATGAGAATCAACTTCTAGTTAGTGGTAGCATTCTGGTACAGATTCAGAATGGCATCCCACATCTTCTTCACCGTATCTAACTCAGAGATGTGTGGAACAATATGATCCTTAACACCATCAAGGATAATCCTCCTCGCCTTGGCATCCTCTTTCTTGTATGCTGCAAGTTGTGTTGTGTTTATAGGTATAGTTACAATAGTGGTAACATAATCCTTTATACCATTCTTTTCCAACAATAAAGAAAGTTTAGATTTCCAGGCACCAAAATTTGAGGCACCATCTAATCTGTTCTGATCTCTCAAACTAGCTGAAGCCATCTCAAAGGATAAAATTAAAAATAATTTAAAGAGATCAAACTAGGTTATAGAAACCCTCAATTTCTTTCCTAGGGAAAACCTTTTCTACCCTTAACACAAATTTCTCTGATACCATGTGAAAATTCTATTGCAGTCACTGATTATTAATCTCCTATCTTAAAATATTATTTAACTGCCGAAAACTAATTCACAACTAATATTGAAAAATAACACAACTGCAACTTCACTAATAAAAATACGGAAAGAAATGCGTAACATAAAGAATACAATATTTTTAGACAAATTGTCCTTGGAAAAACCCCTAAGGGAAAACCAGTTCTACAGATGAGAAATTGTATTAACTTCAACAAATTAAGAGATACAAATATTACTTGCCTCTTACCGCAGAACTTCGACAATCTCTCAAATTGCCCACTGATATTCCCCCTAACGCTATCCCCAACGCTATCATGCACCCCCGCTAACACCTGCAAGACTGTTTTCTATCACTGCAAACTTACAAACACATTTACTAGCACCTGCAAATTCTTCTAAAAAAATTGTGTTCTCTAAATGCCTAATAACCTCCTTTTATAGTACTCTCATTGGTAAACGAACGCCGAGATTGATTCTCAATCGATAACTGAGATACATAAAAACTTAACAACCATAACAAATAGGTTTCAAGGTGTCACTAAAGGAAATCAATAATTACAAAATAATTAATTCATACTCAACAATAAGATAACTATTATCTAATCTTAGCAAATGGACAAACAATTGTCCAAGCTAACAAACTAACAAAAGCCTTGAGATTATCTATTTCTAATTGCTCCATATTAAAAGCGTTAATGTCTCTTATTGTTTGCAATGTGACATGGTTGTCACATCTTTTGAAAATAAGTTTCTCTTTATCTTGGTCCTTGTGTGGGAATTTCAGCTTGTTTACTCGAGTTTCGACAATAAAACCAATTACTTTACCTATAATGAGTGATGAAAAGTAGAAGTTCAATTGGAATTATATTGTTTGGGTATGATATCCTTTCATGAATGTGAGTTGGTAAATTAAAAGAATATTTATATTTGTTAATCGTATCAATTTCCATTCACAAATACTAAATGATTTTATTTAAGATGAAGTCTTAAATTATATCTACATTTTACTCATGTGGAAATTATTTGAATGAAGTAGGAAATTATTGATGATCTTTTACTCATAACCTCTAATTTTATATATTTACTATTGAAATTTATTCATTTAAACGTTTTAGCATAATAAATTGTACAAATGCGGAGGATAGATTTTCATGCAACTCATGTTGGAATTTTGTGCATTAAATTTTTCAATTGTAGGTTCAGGGATCTTTGGAATGGTAAAGAAAAGAATAAATGACTTCCTTTAAGTACTTGTACTAAATTTTATGTATGACAATATTGAAGCAATGTTGCTTTAAAATGATAAAGGACCTTGGTCCTAGTTGTAAGAAATATCCTTGATAGTATCTTTTCCATCCATGTAACAAGTCTTAACTTGAGAGAAATTAATTAATGGAATGATAGTTATGTTGGTGTTATTAATTTGTTGATATATAGTTAAGAGACTATTATGACTATAACTAATGTGATAGGAAGCCTAGTTGTGTTGTTGTTTTAAACAAGTGATATTTATATATTAAAGTGATAATGATAAATAAGATCCTTTCTAATATGTCACCTGTGACTTCAATTGAGAATGGTTGTTGTTTTACAAATAAAAGACTTATTCCAAGTTTGCACATGAATGTGAAATATTAATGAGTTGACTTGAATTGTGTAGGGGTACTTGATATTTATTGTACCAACATCATATCTATTGATAAATTATAAGATATGTGATGACATACATGTCATTAGTCGTCATTAACATTTAACAAATACTAATTTGAGGTATAAGACAATCCAGATGCATTATTCTCGTAAAAAGTCTCTTAAGTTTATACACTATTTAATATTTTGTAAAAGATAATTAGGCCTGGGGATTGATCTTGAACTAAGGGATATAAAAGAGTTTATGAACAAGTTGTACACTGTGTACCTAATATGTTCTCAAACGTTATAATGGTAATATGAAGCGTAAGACTTGTAAAAAATAACCATCTTCATAAGATGTGTAGGATGATCAACCATGTCGAAGTATGATCTCGACTATTGTTAGTTGACTTAAGCTAATTCTATTTACTCAAATTAAATAGAATTAGTAACCTACGCGATTGATCATATAAAAGTAGTATAGAATACTAAATACTTGATATGGAAGATAACTTAATTCATTTATGATTTGAAACTTGAAACTCTTATAACATGTCTGCATAAAGAAATCTGTGAATTTAATTCAATAAGAATGATTATCAAGTATTACAATAATTGATTATCTTCGCATTCATCTAAAACTATACAAGTAGTATGATTTGATTGATTACCAATCATATGAAGATGGGTGCGCAGGATTGAGCAAAGTTGACTCTGGATTTCATTGAAACCCTATAACGTGATCGCAACTACTTCACAAGACCTAATTAACCTATCCATTAAAATAAATGTTAGTTTGTAGTGGTTTAATGATACTAAGATGCTTAATTGTGAAATGATAACTTAACAATGAAAGGACATTTGATCCTAATCTAGATAAACCTAGTAATTAGGAATGAACATAGATGAACGCTAAGTTTTTCAACTATGAACATAATAACTTAAGACTGGAAGGGAATCTATATAACAGAATTGGGTGAAAGACAAGTTCTTAACGACGAGTGTTCCATCACGGAATCAAGCATGACATACATGACTCTGAACCTTTGATCAAAGTAGTGTAAGCTGTTAATTACACTATCATGATTTCACCAAGGATCTAAGATGCTTGATGCCATGATGGGATTCAATGACTAAGTTCCGGTATGCACTTAGAAAATTATACTTGATTTTCATTACGTGAAAAAGGAAACCAAATGATACATGATGTATTGACTCGCAAAGAGTGTTGGAGGGGGGATCGAGAAGGATCTGTAGACTCTCATACTGATTGCACATGGTTTCATGATTGTTATCGGATGGATTCAATTTCATATTTATGTTGGAATTTAAATACTAGGTATTTAAATCAGTGAAGCATGAAGTTAAAGAGATTAAGATTATGTTGGGTTTAAATATATGGGTATTTAAATCAATGAAGCATAAAGTAAGATATTTTTTCCCTAGAACTGAGGTGACAAAAGTGGTTATTACACTATTTCTTCTTCTTTATTTTGCTAAATATTTGTATCTTCATATCTCTCCCATTGCCGAAAGCTATATCTTCTTCTTTCTTCTATAAAATATATCAGTATCTTCATATTTATCTAGCTACATCTATGTTCTTCATCTTTCCGAGGTAAATCTTTGAACAAAAATATCATCACAATAGAGTAAAACTCAAAACCCGATTCAATCAAAATCAATATTTTTATATTGTACTTGGAAAAAACGTACCTCATAAAAAAGAGCAACCTAAATTAAAATTGGAAAAGAACCTACCATAATAAATGACCAAATCTAAAAAGAGTACCAAAATTTCAAATTTTGAATCAAACATACCATAATAAATGGCCATTAAGAGTCTCCCAAAAGAAAATGCCAAAATTTAAAATTTGAAACAATTGTGATGATATTATTAAAATTTTATTAATCAATAACAACGTCTTTGGTATTATTAAAAATTAATTATCCAATAACAACAAGTAATAATATAATTGAAATTGTTTCTAATCAAGATATGATATTAGTAATTAATAGTATTATAATTAATTAGTATTACTACTAATTTAAATAAATAATTAATAATATTATAATTAATTAGTAAAAAATTATCCTATCAAATAATATTAAATACAAGAATTATTATTACCAACAAACTTACATTACTATATTAACTAGAAACATATTAATAACATCTAATTATATTATCAAATGAAAAAACAATATTTTTAAAACAATTAAATAATATTATAAAAATATAATTAAATTTTATAAAACTAATTAACCACTTAATCACCATTATTTATAATGCTTAATTAATTATAGTGCATTTTAAAATTATAAAAATATAATAAAACTTTATAAAACTAATTAATGACATAAACAACATTATTTCAAAAAATTAGAAATCAAAGAATATGTATTTAACATATGATATTAGGATTAAAGAAAATTAATTAATAATACTAATAAATAAATACAAGAATTATTATTTCCAACAAACTTACATTACTATATTAACTAGAAACATATTAATAACATCTAATTATATTATCAAACGGATAAACAATATTTTTAAAACAATTAAATAATATTAAACAAATATACTTAAATTTTATAAAACTAATTAACAACTTTATCACCATTATTTATAATGCTTAATTAATTATCATGCATTTTAAAATAGTGAAAAATATAATAAACCGTATAAAACTAATTAATGACATAAACTCCATTATTTCAAAAAATTAGAAATCAAAGAATATGTATTTAACATATGATATTAGGACTAAAGAAAATTAATTAATTAACAACATTAATTAATAATACTAATAATTAAATACAAGAAATAACATCGTATCATTTAATAATACAAATAAATTTCAAATAATATTTCAATTCGTATCAATATATGCCCATTCTAATAATAGGATTCACAGAGAAAAATACGCATAAGGCAAACTTCATATGGGCATCTGTCTACTCGAATGGGCATGACATGAAGATGAAGTGGATTGTACCCCATTTGGAAATGAAAGGAAAACAAGATGTTATTCTTCACATTGAGAAGAGTTAGAAATATTCATTTTTTGTTTTTCATGAAGAGAGAAAGAGACAAACAACGAGAGAATAAAAAAAAATTAAAGATAGGGGCTCTCTTCCATGGATAGTCCAACCAATATGATACAATTATTAACACTATAAAGGCTATTAGAATGTTCCCTTCCATTGCAATCGTCTTCCTTCCATGTAAAATGGGAACAATCCAATAGTAAATGTTTGTTTGTTCAAGGATGGACAAATGCCCATATTTCTAAATGCCTACAACTATTCCTAAAAAAAAATAGAACTACATAAGGCTTGATCCCCCTCAAGATGGTCTTTAACAAAACATGTTAGTTACTCCTATTTGAAAATGGGCATCTACCATTTCTAAATCAATTTAATACAACAATGAGAATGGGCATCTACTCAAGGGTATGTAGTGAAAAACTTGGCAGAGCAAAGATGCCCATTCCTAAAATAAAATAATAGAGCTACATAAGGCTCCATCCCCCTTAAGATGATTTTTAACAAAATATGTTAATTACTCCAATATGAGAATGGGCATCTGCCATTTCTACATCAGATTAATACAACTATGAGAATGGGCATCTGCCATTTCTAAATCAATTTAATACAACTATGAGAATGGGAATCTGCCATTTCTAAATCAAATTAATACAACTATGAGAATGGGCATCTTCCCAAGGGTATGTAGTGCAACACTTGGTAGAGCCAAGATGCCCATTCCTAAAACAAAATAATAGAGCTACATAAGGCTTGATCCCCCTTGAGATGGTCTTTAAAAAAATATGCTAATTACTCCAATATGAGAATGGGCATCTATCATTTCTAAATCAAATTGATACAACTATGAGAATGAGAATCTACCATTTCTAAATAAATTTAATACAACTATGGGCTATGAGAATGGGAACTTTCCATTTCTAAATAAAATTAATACAACTATGAGAGTAAACATCTACTATTTCTAAATCAATTTAATACAACTATGAGAATGGGAATCTACCCAAGGGTATGTAGTGCAACACTTAGCGAAACAATATTCATATTCCTAAAACAAAATAATAGAGCTACCTACAACTTGATCCCCCTCGAGATGGTATTTAACAAAATATGCTAATTACTCCAATATGAGAATGGGCATCTGCCATTTATAAATAATATTAATAAAACTACGAGAATGGGCATCTGTCATTTCTAAATCAAATTAATATAACTATGAGAATGGGCATCTTCCATTTCTAAATCAATTTAATACAACTATGAGAATGGGCATCGCCAAGGGGGTGTAGTGCAACACTTATCGGAGCCAATATGCCCATTCCTACAAAATAATAATATGAGTATGGGCATCTTCCATTTCAAAATTAAATTAATATAACTATTCCTAAAAAAATTTATAGAACTACATAAGGCTTGATCCCCCTTGAGGGTATGTAGTGCAGCACTTGGTAGAGACATAACATGTCTCTACCAGGGATAGTCTAGCCTAAATGATACAATTGTATTCAAGATAAAATGAAAAAAATATTTGTTTGTTTGTATGAAATAATGGAAAACTTCCCATTCTTAAACAAAGGAAAAGTAAATTTTTATCTCTCCACTAGCATATTTCATTGTGGAGTTAGATATGATTAAGTATACATAAGTGCTAAACTAAAAATATTTTTCTTTGATTACTCATATTATAATTGAATGGGAATTTTCCCATTCAATTCGTATCAATTTATTCTAATATACGTATTAGAAAAAATTCATTGTATGTAAGATAAAATTAGAAAAATGTTTGTATCAATTTCTTGTAGCATCTTGATAATGGGCATATGCCCATTCTAATAATAGGAATCAGAGAGAGGGATGAACTTGTGGTGAATTGGTGGGGCACTTAGCCTGTAGAGCCAACAACCTAGGTTCAAACCCAACCCCCAGGATTTCATATCCTGATTTACCCATGGCATGTGGAGTGGGGTATTTGCATGTCACCTAGGGGGTACATCCCTAGCCTAAATTTTTGCCAATGGGGTGGGAGTGGTGCGGTCAAGTCACATGGTTGTGTGCTTTCCCACCCATGTTCAAATTCCCTCAAGGCACAATCCTCCTCGGAGGTGGTTTCTCCACTAGAGGCAACATATCTACTCATGCCGACACTTTGGTGGTTAATCTCTTTGCCGATGCTAGTGGCTCCTCCTTGTTGTTGATGCTGGTGGTTCTTCCTCTTACTGTGAAGCTGGTGGTTACTCCTCTCAATGTTGACACTAGTGGCTCCTCCTCTCACTTCTCCTCTCGCTGCTAACACTAGTGGTTGCTCCTCTCGCCGACTTTGGTGGTTGTTCCTCTTTATTCAATAATTGATAGTTGTCCCACTCACTATGGTCATTTTGGTTGGTTACTGCATCTTCAATATGGTTTCATGGTTGCTTCAATTGGGTTTCTAATAGTGGTCCCCTTCATTGTAACCAATGTGTGGATCCTCTCAAAAAATCCTCAATTATACAAGGATGTGGTTCCTTTCAACACCCTCAATTCAAAAAAAAAAGAATCGAGAGAAAAATAGGCATAAGGAAAACTACATATGGGCATCTATCTACTCGAATGGGAAAGACATGAACATGAAGTGGATTGTTCCCCATTTTGCAATGAAAGGAAAAGAAGATGTTATTCTTCACATTGAGAAGAGTTAGAAATATTCATTTTTGTTTTTCATGAAAAGAGTGAGAGACAAAAATCATAGGGGCTATCCGCTAGGGATAGTCCAACCAATATGATATAGTTATTAACTCTATAAAGGCTGTTAGAATGTGTCATTTCATTGAATCGTCCTCCTATGCAAGATGGGGAATAATCGAACAATAAATGTTTGTTTTTGAAGGACAAACAAATTCCTTAAATGTAAATATTCCTAAAACAAAACTATAGAGCTACATAAGGCTCGATCCCTCTCGATAGTATGTAGTGCAACACTTGAGAGAGGTAGAACTTGGCTCCACCAAGGATGGTCGAGTCAAAATTATACAATTCTATTCAAGATAAAATGAAAAAAATGTTTTTTTGTTTATATGAAAGAATGGAAAAAACTAATGGGCATGACATGAAGATGAAGTGGTTTATGCATCATTTTTCTTTTAAAGGAAAACCAGATGTTATTCTTCACATTGAGAATAGTTAGAAATATTTATTGTTGTTTCTTATAAATTTCCTTGATATTATTCATGAAAAAAAGAGATCCCAAAAGTGAAAGAATAAACAACAATTAGAGATAGAGGCTTGATCCCCCTTTAATGGTATGTAGTGCAGCACTAAGCTTTGCCATGGATAGTCCAACCAATATGATATAATTACTAACTCTATAAAGGCCATCAAAATGCTTTTACACTATTCTACTTCTAATATGCTCTTGCTTTGATTGCAATGGTCTTCCTCTCGATGAAAAATGGGGAACAGCTTAAACACGAGTGTTTGTTTGTTAGAGGATGGAAAAATGCCCATATTTCTAAATATTCCAATACAACTGACCAAAAATATGGCCAAACAAATGTTAGAATGTCTAGAGAATGGTGTAATGCCTATTCTAATTCTTACGAGCAGTCAAATTCTTGTTTTAACACAATTACCTTAATTAATAAATACACAGTGGTAAACAATATATTTGCATACTCTTCTTGATATTTCATGGTATTAAATAGTATATGTTAATTTCTCCTATATTAAAATGGGTAGAGAATGGACATATGCCATTTCTAAATCAAATTATTAAATAGAACAACACAGTAATAAATAGGCATTTTCCCAAGGGTATGTAGAAAAGCACTTGGAAGAGCAAAGACACCCTTTCTAAAACAAAATAATACAACTATGTAAGGCTTTATCTCCTCGAGGGTATCTAGTACATCACTTGACGGAATAAAAACTTATCTCTACTAGTGTTAGTCAACACAAACAATATAAATGTTTGGTAGCGTAACAATATGAATAATTCCAATCATACTTGAAAACCCTATTTAAAAATATGGAGTGACATGAAACATAAGATGAGACAGATATTTTATAAAAAAATTTTACCAACCATGCTTTAATATTTTAATATCCTAATGTTTAGACCCCTTTAAATGTTTTAGAGAGTTATTAGAATACCGACAAATAAATAATACTAAAATAACATTTTTAAAACATTGATTGCATTAAAATTCTTAGAATGGGCATATGTCAATTCTCATATAAACAAAATTTTATGTCTTCAACTGAATTTCTTTCATTTGAATGTTTAGCATGGGAATAAGTCAACTCTCATATTAGAAAAACCTTTTTTCTTATATAGAAAATGGAAACCAAACATTTTTTCATTGTATTGAAGCAGAAGTTGCCCATTATCACAACTTTTATAGAGGTATAAATTCTCACAACATATGGGAAACCATACATTTTTGTCTTTTATTGAAGTGGAAGTTTCCCATTCTCATAACTTATACAGAGGTATTAAAATGATTAAGTTATTGTACAAGCTAACTTATCATTCTCACATCCTTTATAGAGGTCTAAGAATGATTTAAGTCCAATATTTACTTGTATAAAATGGATAGATGCCCCTTCTCATGTATGAATCAAAGTAGAATAATAGAAATAAAATTTATCTTGTTTAAGAATATTTAGAATTAAAATTTTGCTTGTGCCCATTATAAACATTCTAATACCCTATACTATACAATATAATACTTTTGTTCAATAAGGTAAGATCATAGCAATGGAAGTGAAACATTTAATCTGGAAGGATAACCCATGTGTACTTTGGCCTTTCATATGTGGTAAATCATTCGACAATGTAAAGAGAAACATGCAATATCAAGGCTAAAAGATGTGACATGATTCACCATTGATTCAAGGCCAATTGTTTCACCAGATTCTTAACATATTTAATGAAATGGATAAAGGGTGATAGGCTAATGAGGAAGACATGTTTGTGATTTTGGTTGAAGGTTGTGTGTTCATTTATGATTTCTGATCAAGGATGACCATGAAGAACTTCCTTTTGGCTAGGAGGAACTACCTGTTAATGCAAAACAAGACCACTAGAATAATATTGAACAATATATGTTAGTTAAATGCCTAGTGTGTGTTAGATCCGAGAAGTGTGATACTTCCTAGATGGTTGTCAATCCACTATTTAATACAATTTAATGCAAGAAATAATGTAAACAAATAACATCCTACTGTATTTGATATGATTTAGGCATCTCATTCAAATACAATAAGAAAATATAATCTAACATGTAGGGTTATGATCAGATCTGGAGGTTGGGTAGGTGGTTTTGAGTTTTTTTCGGTCTAATAGAGGTCTAGTAAAAGGATATAAATGATTCTGGGTAGTTTGGGGATATATATTAACTTGTTTTCCTGAGCTAGGTTATCGACACGAGAGACCAATGCCGATCATAGTGATACCGATAATGGTTTAGATATGACCGATGATGGTTTAGGGTGGATAATGGTAGAATGTCAAAATAGATGCCCATGCTCTCTCTGTGTCTACACAGAGAGTTGAGAAGGTATGTGGTAGGATTTTAGGTGGGGTACTAGGTTTGGGTAAGGTTCTGTGAGGTTTTTGGGGTGTTAAGGTCAACTTAGTGAAATCTGTCATGGGACACATGAATCGACATCGTAGAAGTGGAATGGTGGAAATCAATCAAACTTGGTTTTGGAGATTCTCTATGATTATACAGAGAATGGAAGAGGGATGGATAGGTTCGTAAAAATTATAAAAAGGCTCAGGAATGCCTAAGAGTTGGGTGTAGGGAGATAAAATTTAGTGGGTTGTCGGATGGGTGGATTGATAGGAAGGTGGGAATGATGGAATGTAAAGGAGAATAAGATCTAGCAAACAGAGATAAAGAAATTGAAATCTAAGTATAGAATGATGCAGATCAAAACCACTTACTTGTATTTGCAAGCCTGGTTGGTGGAGGATATTAATGTTTGATCTATGAAACTAGTGATCAGTTCCATGACAACACTTCTTATAATGTTACCATTAATGCCAATGCCTTCAGATCAGTCCTAGTGCTGGCTAGGGGCATTTGGATGCTCGAGAATACTTTGGTTTGTTCTTGCATGTAGATCTCTCTCTCTCTAAACTTGAAAAATGACCAATCTCCTAAACAAGGTTACCAAAATGAATATATGGTAGCCATCAATGGTTAGGGTGAATGACGTCGGTTTAGGGTTAATCGACGTCAGTTAAGGAGGGAAATTATAGGTTAGCCAAAATTGTAGATATTGGCTATCTTTTGGTCATTTTTTCCCATTGGTATTGGTCTAAAATAGTATTTTGTGCTTAGTTAAGTGGGCATGTTGTTAGAGAAATAATAAGAATCTAATGTTAGGGTTAGACTAAGTCTCAGTTAGTTAGGGTAAGTAGATATTGAATCTTAGTTAAAAGAAACATGCTAAGAATAGTTTATGATGAGGTGTCTAGGTGAAGTGGCTAGGTGAGGTGGTTAAGTGAGGATATTAATTAATTTAATTAAGATGATTAATTCAATTAACATGTGCACTATGCAATATGAATGGGTGGGATATGATTAATTTAATTAATGAGGTTTTAATGGACGTATGACCCAATTTTGGTGTCTACATTTTACCTCTTTTTGTTACATGGCTTGTATTGATAAGTGACACCGAGAAAAATAGGAAGTGATTGCCCCATGTATGGGTGAGAGGAGGGTTACCCCAAGTGTGGGTGAAGGTGATCCCCCTCAAACCAGGAAACTGATGAGGTGTAAGACATAATTGGTGAGTTGTTTGATAAATGTGGAAGTGATGAAAAATAAGGCAGGTGGGTATGGATATGGATATGGGCATAGTAGGAATAGGGTAAAGGTCAAATCAGGTAATAGGTAGTTGGTAAGGGTAAAATCAGGTAATAGGTAATGAGTAAGGGTCAAATCAGGTAATGGGTAATGGAAATCAAATGCACGCACACGTATAAACTGCAACATAGTACCAAGTTGAAGAGCATGCAAAATATACATCATCTAAGGTCGATAGGTTTATCTAAACAAGGTTGAAGTGATTTAGGTATCCAAAGTATAGGATATGGTTTGGAAACACAACGTAGGTCAGATGCAGGAACATTTAGGTATGTTCCGATACACCAAAGGTTTGGTCGGGATAAATGACACGGAAATAGGAAAGGTATGGTTGTTAGGCTAAAACAAAATGGGTATAGGAATCACCGGTGTACAACGAGTACACAATTTCAACGGTCACAAAAAGTAGGTTCAGGTCAGGGTATATAGGTCAGGGCATGGGTAAGGCCAAGGTGTAGGTAAAATGACAAGTCCCTAAACACAATTAAGGAAATGTATGGGTAGTATGGGTTTGTGGGTAGGTTGCAATAAGGGTGGGTAAGGTCGAGGGTTTTAACAAAGACAAGTGGCATTCTTGCACAATATGTCAGCTAAGTGAATTCATATGTCCAAGAGGTAGGGTATATTATGTATAGGGTGAGAGGTAGTCATGCCAAGGGTGGTGTGTGATAGGTAAGGTCATAGGCGTGGCCCATTGGTGACTTTGTGATAGTGCATAAAGATGCACTACAGGGGCATGTGGAAATGCTAGTAGTGTAGTTGATAGAAGCATAGGCAGAGGTAGCCACCTTGACTGGGAAGGTGACTATACTATAGGGGAAATTGAATGCTACCTAGGAATAGAGTACAGTATAGGCACAAGGTCAAGCCTTGTACATGATAGAGGATAGATAGTCACCTTACACAAACAAGTCACAAGGTTTTAGGGAAGATAGCCATATCCCATGAAGAGGTGGTGGATTTACAAGCTCACTGGTGGTAGGGAGACCAACACACGCATCGAGACAGGGTCCTATCATATAGAGGATGTCATCAAGATAGGGTATCGTGGTACAGGTGGTGCAGGGATAGGTGGTCGTGAGGTTGATGGTAGCAGGGGAAAAGTGGACATATGGCCATGAGGTCAATGGAACCACCTCAGCCAGTGTCTATGGTGAGGTTCGGGAGGCCCCAAACCAGGATCATTATTACCAGTATCACCTGATGACTGCGGGAATTTAGGTCCAACCTACAATAAGAACAAAGTCTAGCAGGCAATGAGTGAGAGGAATAGATCCTCCACTCATAGTTCTAAGAGCACATGGGGCTGGCAAGCCCAGAGATAGGGTTAGGATGAGGCTACTAGTTCATAGAGGTCATGCTTAGGTGAGGGCCAGGGAAATATTAGACCAAACCCACTTAAGGGTGGAGAGATGTCGACATGATGACATACATGGCGAAAGGAGGAGACATATGAAACTGGCCTCGAGGATCTCAAGTGGGGTGATGATTAGCCACTTGGTATGATTATGTTTTTTGAAATTTTTATATATATATCAGTTTGATTGCCGAAGATAGTGAGGTTGTATATGAGATTTTTTGATACTTGTATGTATTTGTATTTGTTTATATGTGTATTGGTACACAAAATTTTTCCTATTTATATAGATGATGATATTTATTGCATGGATGATGTACCTATGTTTTTAATTTCCATTGTTATTGTGTATTGATGGAAACTAGGTGAATTAGGCATGATTGAGTCAAGGTCATGTAGGCATGATTGAGTTTAGGTCACTTAGGCATGGTTGAGTTTAGGTCATTTAGGCATGGTTGAGTTTAGGTCATTTAGGCATGGTGGAGTCTAGGTGGGTTAGGCATGGTGGGGTCTAGGTGAGTTAGGCATGGTGGATTTTAGGTCACTTAGGCATGGTTGAATTTAGGTCATCTAGGCATGGTTGAGTCAGGTATAGGCATGGTGGAGTCTAGGTCATTTAAGCATGTTTTGTCATATTTGTGGGTTTGATTTAATTTCCATGTTATTAGTAGTATGGAAAATAAATGATGATGTATATTTATGTTATGGTTTAAACTTCCAAATATTTGATATCATGGAATGGTGAACTGATTGATGTATGATGTGATGAAATGGTAGGTATGTATGTTTGTATTAATTTCCAAGTGTTGTAGAAAATTGAAACTACCTAAGGTAGAATATGAATAGGAAAATGGGGGAAAATAGGTTAGGGTAAAGAGTGGTGAGCTAACCTCCAAGGCCCCATGGACTTGGAGTGTTGGCTACATAGCCCGACGAGCGAAAAGGAGCCTCGGCTGATGATGTAGGTCTCCCATAAGCTAGGGAAGAATATGGTGAAGCAGAGGAATGGGTTGATAATTTTTAAGCATGATTATGTTTAGGTCATTTAGGCATGGTTGGGTTGGGGTCATGTAGGTATGGTTGAGTTTAGGTCATTTAGGCATGGGTGATTTTAGGTTGATTTTGGTGAAAGAGGAATCCCCAAAATGTAGGTGTCGATGGCCTAATCTTGTATTGGAGAATCAACAAGTAATGAAGAAGTTGAAGGGTAAGAGGTGACCAAAAGATCCACCTAATTGGTAATGAACCATAACAAGTCTACCATACCAAAGGTGGGATTATGAATGCAATATCCTAAAGGCGTTGTATGATTAACTATTCCAAGGGGGAAGAAAGTCACATGATCACGAAATTTTACATTTGAGACACATCCCTTGAGAAGGTATGAAATTAGGGTGAAAAGGAAATGAGGTGAAAATGGTTGTTTTTAGCGTAACTTGGTGCAAGACAGTAAACCTACTTGGCAAGAGACCCAAGATCAAAATAGGCAAGTCCATGACAAAAAGGTTATATTTTTCTCTTTTTCTCTTGTTTTTGATAGACTGATTGATGTGGGAAGTCTATGTGGGATGAGTATATTATCTCCTTGAGGTCTTCGTGAAGCTGATCAATGTGGGAAGCTTTTGAATATTTTGTTTTATTTTTGCAAGGATAGTCTTTTTTATGATAGACTATGTGCAATATGGCTAGCTTTGTATAGTTGTCCTTCGAGGGAGCAATCTATTTATAATGGTGAGATAGAGAGAAGAGATGTCCCTTTTGAGGGAGTCATCTCTTTGCTAGAAGTTTGACTCAAGGAGTTGAATCCCATTTTTCTTTTGAAATTATTTTTCTTTTGGACGTTTAAGTCATGGACAAGACTATAGAGGAAGATTAGGATCTTGTTTAGAAGACAAAACCATAGACACAAAAGAGGTTAACTATGAAAGAGATGGTTTCAAGTGATGAACAACCATGGGATTCCATCTTGAAAAAGATGAAAAGTATCCATGAAAATCATGCCATGAGTAGAGACGTGGTACTCATATTGAAGATAAGGTTGAAAGGTGATGGGTAATCACATAATTCTTGTTTAGTCGTTGACCCTAAGAATAGGTAATATGAAAGGTGAAGGGTGCTCAAGGGACAAGCTTGAAATAGACAAAAGGTGATATAGGACTTGATTCAAAAATAGAATGGTTGAAGATACAAGTCATTGAGGGGTTTAGGTTTTGGTTTACCTTCAAGTGAAGAAAAACATTAAGCAACTAATCCATAGGTATGAGTAACGATATAGGGTCCAAGCTAATTAGGAGAAAATTTTCCCCGTTTACTTTTCTCTTGTTTGGTTACATGTTGATTTTCCTTCAGGACGAGGTCACCGACCTAGAAGGTTATCTCATGGAAAAGTTTGTTATAGGCACATTTGATACGTTTTTGTATATTTGGAGGTGATCAAGAGAATTAAGACGACATTTGTCTAATAACTCAAGTTGTGCCAAACGGTTCTGGAAAAATTCATCATCATTAAGAATCTCTTTGAGTGAAATAAAAAGAGATGAATATATATAATTTGAGAGGCAGCACAACCTACCTGTACCATAGACCAGAGAAAAAGGTGTGCCACAATTGAGGTATGAATACTAGTAAGGTAAGCCCATAAAGCAAATGAAATGTGTGTGTGCCAATCCTTTCCCGTATTGTCAACCACCTTCATAAGAGTGTTTTTCAAGGTTTTGTTGGTTGATTTAGCTTGGACATTTGTTTATAGGTAGTAAGGTGATAAAAAACTAAGTTGAATGCTAAAGGCATCACAAAGTTTCCATAGGGTTTTGTTTTTAAATTGTTTTAGTTATCATCGATGAAGCGGTGAGGGACACCAAAGCGATAAATAATGTGATGGTTGATGAATTCAAAAATTTATAATCTTTTGTAGAGATGAGGGGGATGGATTCTACCCATTTAGTGTATTATTAGGTTGTGGTAATAATCAATTGATGGTGTTGTGAAGAATGAGGATTGATATCTCCAACAAGATCTAAACCCCATTGAGAGAAAGGCCAAAGATCGCATGCTACCTGTAAGGCATGACTAGGTGTGTGATGAAGATTAGCATGTTACTATCATTTCACACAACATTTAAAATAGTCACAAAATCCATGGTTGAGGGTGGGCCAATAATAGCCAGGTGAAGGATGTGTTTGGTGAAAGCTAAGCCACAACAATGACCCCCACAAATTCTATCGTGAACTTCCTTGATGGTGTAAGGAATTTCAGAACTTTTAAGGTATCAAAAGAGGATACCGTCAAAGCCACATTTATAAAGAATTCCACCCATAATGACATAGAGAGATATAATTTTGAGAAATGTATGTTTCCCCTTACAAGTAAGGTTGGGAGGTAGAATCGAAAAGGAAAGGTAGTCTAAAAATTTCTTATACCAAGGGTCACGTGGGTCGGTGTAATGGTTCTAACTAGGTTGAACTCTCAACATAGATAGGAAGGGGATTACAGCCTTTGTCTTGTGACAAATATTTTTGAGTCATAAGGCAAGGAGGTAATTTGAGAACCAAGGCAAGCCATGGTATCTGCATATTTGTTAGGGGAATATGGAGTGGTTTAAAGCTCATAACGATCAAAGGTAGTCAAAAGTATGTCTACATGATGTTTAAACTTTTGGATTATTTCATTATGACACTGGTATATAACATTGACTTTATTTACAACCTTTTAAGAGTCACCAAAGATATTAATTGTTTGACATCTAAGGTGATTGCGGTTTAGAGACCTAATATGAGTGCTTCATATTCGGTGATATTGTTAGTATAATCGAAATCTAGTTTTAAAGATAAAGACATAGGTTCACCATCAATAGGAATGAGTATAACGCCTACACACCACCCCACGCTAACATTTGGAACCATCGAAGAATAAGGTCATTTGGTAAAAGGTATCGTACAAAGAGAGGGTAGTAATGGATTCATTCAAGAAATCAAAGTTAGAAGATTAGTTTCAGAGAGAGGTGCATCTACAAGTTGGTCAACGATGGTTTTGCCTTTGATATATTTTTATGAATGAATTTGAGGTTTAGGTCTATGAGAAGCATTAGCCAACGTGCAGTGCATTGATGTTGGTAGGGCTTGGTATACATGTAATGTAAAGGGTTGGTATTGGTGATGAAAAATGTCTTATGATTAAGTAAGTAATGAAAAAGTTTAGTGACAACAAAAACTAAGGCTAAGAGTTTTTCGGTGTGGGTGTATCTGGTTTCATATTCCAAAAGAGTATGACTTATGTAATAAACCATTTAATCCCAATTTTGATCATTGCGATGGGTGAGTATGGCCCCAAAGGAATGATCCGTAGTAGAAATGTAATGGTAAAATGGTTGGTTATCCTTAGGAGAAACAAGTACAATTGGTTGGAAAAGGTATTGTTTTAAGGACTCGAGGCTTTATGGCATTCATTTCCCATTTTGAGGAGATGGTGAAATGGTTGACAATGGTCAAAAATCTATGAAATAAAATGACGAATAGATTGTAACTTAGCTTGTAAACTACAAAGTTCTTTGAAGGTTAGTAGGTGGAGGAATTTTGAGAATAGCCTTGATTTTAGTGGGATCAAATTCTATACCACACAAAGAAATGATAAAAACAAGGAGATTTCTTGATACAATAAAGCAAAGACACACTTCTTTGGTTTAAGGCAAACACAATATTTGATGAGACAGTCAAAATAACCTTGAGTACTATAAGGTGTTTGGCTCGATGTTTTGATTTTGCAAGAAGGTAATCTATGTAATCCTCCAATATATGATGCATAATGTCATGAAAGATATAGTTCATAGCCCGCTAATATGTAGCACTAACATTTTTAAGGATAAAGGGAATAACACAATATCGAAGGTTCCCCAAGGAGTGATGAAGGTGGTTTTGTGTTGATCTTAAGGGTGAGTAATATTTGGTTATAACCCAAGAAACCATCCATGAGTGATAACATCTCATCACTAGTGGTAATATCCACTAGTTAGTCAATACTAGGTAGAGGAAAGTCATGTTTGTGTCAAGCTAAGTTGAGGTCATAGAAATTTTTAAAATGTGGAGTCCTCCTATTACTTTTGTGACATGAACAATGTTAGAAATCCATGGGGATAATCAATGGGTAGGATGAAGGAAACATAGAGAAGGTGTTGGATTTCTTATTTGACAAGAAGGGCAATGCAAAGATGCATTTTATACACCTTTTGTTTCTTGGGTTTGGCTTTAGGTATGGTGATGATATTGTGGACCACAATGTTTCGATCAATATCAGGCATGTCAACATAGGACCAAGAAAAATAATTGCTATGTTCCCGAAGGAAAAAGTAAAAGCTTCTGTTCAAGAACATCTAACTGGCCTATCTTTAGAATGTGCAAGTCATCCTAAGTGTTAATATTGACTTTGATGGTCAATTCATTTAACATGGTTTGTGTCTAGAAGAAGACAATGACCGGTGAATACAAGAATCTTTACACCAAGGTAGGTGAGGATAGACTCATCATCCTAACATTGAACGATGTTAATGGATGGCGTATCATCATCAATCATGTCAAGATATAGGAATGGAAGAGAAGTGGTGCCTCACCATCACATTGATAAGTCAAAGGTCCTAGGAAATGGTGTTTATGAAAAAAAAGTTAGGAGGAATGGATTACGGATCCATAGACTCGTGAGTAGGGTGGTGATGTGGGTGAACGAGGTGAGTAAGGTTTGGCATCCTCAATGAGGTCGATGTGGGCCTTCTTAGAGGATAGTTCGGGAAGCCGATACCACCGTGGTCTTTTTGTTTACGGGTGGTACATAGGATGGTGGTATGATGACCTTGTTCATAAAAACCGAATCCAAATCCCTTCCAAAGAAAGTGGTGGAGGAAGGTATGGGAAAAGTGATGGTTGGTGAGACATTGGGTTAGATAAAAATGGTCGTGTTTAGGAAGGTGGCTTGAATGAATAGGTGGAAGTATCAATTCCCCCTTACGTTAAGTTGGTGCGAAGGTGGGGAGGACCATAATGGAATAACTTTCCAATGTAATGATCATAATGAGGATGTTGGTGTAGGTTACCATACTCTTGTGGAGTAAGGAATGTGTTTATACTATTGGGGACAAATTCCCTAGAGTGAGTCATTGAAAAATGATTTCTAAGGGATCAGTAGTAGATATGTGTGTAGACATAATAGATGAATTAATAGGCAATTGGGAAGAAGAAGTATTAGTTGGTTGGGAACTAGATGGGTTGCTTGAGATGGGTCGGCTACAGAGGTGGTAGCGTAAAAGTGGGAATAAAAGAGCTAGGTGTGGGTGAGGTAGAAGAAACATCGGTGGATGGGGTTATGGGTGAATGACAAGTGGAAATAGTGGTAGATGCCTTAACTAGTACAAGGAAATCATTAGGTTGGTACAACATGTTACAAGTTTTGAATGGTGAAGGGTAAGATGGGATGGTGTACTGATATCCTTCATGTTCAAATTTTACACAGTGGTGTAAATTATAAGGAACATAACCCATGACACAAGTCAAAGGTTGACCAAGCAACAGGTTATACTAGAACTCCCCCTCTAATACGTAGAAAAATTCTAGGATAGTACAGGGGCCCACATGGAGAATGATGGTACCAAGGGTGGAAGTGATGGCATCATTAAAGGAGTGCAACATAACTGGGTTATTATGCATGTAATTGGTAGGTATGCACATTTGGTTTTATGCATGGGAGGATATGATTTTGGTGGTGGTGCCACCATTGATCATAATGTGTCATACATGTATATTATCAATATAAACAGATATGAAAAGGGTGGGATCAAGGTCATCTGATTGGAGAGGAACAATTTCATCGTCAAAAAAGCTGAGAGCAACCACTTAGTGAGTACGTAGAGGTGTAGAGGAAGGGGATGAGTTGGTGAGAGAGGCTAGATGATGAGGGGTAATAATGGAGGCCACAGGTGTAGGTTCATTAGGTAAAACCTCAATGGATTGGAGGACCTCCATGAGGGCCTATCGGTGAGATTCAGAGGTTTGGATGAGGTCATACAAATAAAGTTTTAAAGGGGATTGGTGTAATTTTTTTTATCATTATACAATGGGAGACCCCTTCAGAAACAGGGTATGTGAGACCTCCAATGGTGATTTTGGGTACAGGTGTAGTTGGTATGTTAGGCACATGATTAACGAGATGGGTTGGTTTCTTTTGCTTTCCCTTTGTCTTTTTGGGCATGAGTGACAACTTGGATCATGTTAATTTGAGGGAAAGAGGTGGATGGAGAAGTTATGTGATGAGTAATATAATGGCATGATGGAAAAAATCCTAATGCGGGGTAAGAACCTTGTGAAATAAGTAGGGCACACTGGCATTTAGGTGGTGCTTTGGCCAACTATCGAATATAGAACATGTTGATCTCAAATGTTAGAGGTGGATAAAAAGGTTTTGGAGGTGGAGATGTGGGCGGATGAGTAGGTAGTGGATGAAGACATGTGGTTATTGGTGAAGGTGGAATAGATTCCTCATCTCAAAGATCATCATTGTCAACATTTTATTTAGGGGTGCATGATTGGAGGAGAGTAGTTTTAAGATCCTTACAACCCTCTACATCATTTCCTAACACACGATGGTAGGCACAAATTTTAGTTTCATCAAACCCTTTTGGTTTGGGTTTGAGGGGGTCATAAGGTCTAAGAAACAATAATGTGATGACTGATGTATTTAAGAGGTTGGCTAAAATGTTGGTGTAGGACTGTGCCAATGGATCATAGTGGGAAGTGAGTGTGGGTTTGGGTAAAGGTGTGAATGATTGTGGTGGAAGAGGTGTTATAGGAGGTGGAATAGGTTTGACCATTTGTTTAGGAGGTGGTACTGTCTTAGGTTTTGATGGTACCTATTTGGGTAAGGACGTAGCAAATGAACTAGCAATGGAAGGTGTTGTTGGGTAAACTACCTTGTTGGAGGGTAGTCGGTTCTTGTCCTTGAATTGCACCTTCTTTTGTAAAGGTGAGGTGGGATTACATGATGTAGAAGGGAAAGAAGATGGTGGAAGAGGTTGAGTTATCCATGGGGATAATGGAGGTGCGGTGAAAGTGTTTGGTAGAGGCCTGGTGGAAGGTATGGGTTGAAAAGAATAAATTTTCATAGGTAGTGATGAAGTTATGGTAGCTGGTAGGGGTATAGGTGGTAATAAATATATGGGTGATGGTAGGGGTGTTCATTTTGCATGTAACTTGGGTATAAAAATGATCATGATGAAGAAGCAGGTTACTTAGCTTTTGATTTTCCTTGGGTAGGGGGTTGTTTGGCCAAGGTTGATGGGTGAGGTCCTAGGATGGACAAAAGGGGTGAAGGTGACAAAGGCGTGGTGGGTATGAATGTTGTATGTGGCCTAGAAGGTTAGGTATTCCTTTTAGGTGGAGGAATAATTTTGGTGCGGGCTTGGGAAGACGTGGATAAATCAAATTTTATGGGTGGATAGGAAAGACTTGATGTCGGCATGACACCCAAGGTAGTGGTGGGTCTATAAATGGGAAAATATATAGGTGGATGTAGGTTCTTAGGCATAGGAATGGTTTTAGTTATGGGTAAAGGTTCAGATGTAGGAAAGGGTGACAAAGAAGAAGTCATTTCAATAGGCATAGTCATGGTTGATTTGGTCACTTGAAACACTTTCAGATAGATCATGGAGGTATCAGTAAGGGAAATTTGCATTTGGGTTTAAAAGGGGAGATGAAGGCATCCCCAAAGCATGGAATTATCAATGTAATCCAAGTAGTCGGCCAAGCGTGAAAATGGAACTGCTATAAGAGGAGTCGATGTTGATTTAGTAGCAATCCCTATAAAGTATGTCTGTGAGACATGGAATTTTTGGCTTCGGACTTTGTGGGTAAGAGAGCCGAGAGAATATCAACAGGATCCTAAAAGGCTGATGGGGAATGGTCACCAATAGGTAGTGGTGCTTCTAAAGGATCCCCCATGGGTAGGGGAGATGATGGGTGAGATGAGGTAGGCTCCTCTTTTGTTGGAGGGGAAGGAAAGAATGACTCTCCCATGGGTAGGAGAGTTAATACCATTAATTGTTCGTTGGGTTTAGAGGTGAGTGGTGAAATGGAATTGGAAGAAATGGTGGACTCCTTTGTAGGTGAGGGAGGAGATGAAGAGGACTCCTCTGTGGGTGAGGGAGTAGATGAGGTAGGCTCCTCTATAGGTAGAGGAGCTTGTGCTAGAATTTCCTTGATGGAGGGGACATGAGGAAATTGAGGAATGGTTGGTATGATATTGAAAACAACGTGGACTTCACGGACATTACTATCATTGGTTGAAGATTCCCCATACTGATTAGATGATGGTGTATGATTAGGAAATGAATTCTTAAAGATATGCAAGTTTTGATTTTTTAGTGCGTTGGGTTGTCCAGGATGAGATCTCCATTATCTAACATTTCCTAGACAATTTCTTAAAATTTATGCAATTATAATCACTATGGCCTTTGATGAGATGATAATTAAAATAGTCATGTTCCTTATACCATGGAGGCATAGGACAAGTGGGATCGAAGCTAGTATGATGTTTTATGGGGAAAGTGCAATGGCTCGGCCTTAAGAGACCTTTCCAAGGCCGAAGAATAGGGATCTCCAATTGGATTGTACTTTCATTGTTCCCGTCGGAACTGAAAAGTCTGAATGAGAGAAATATTGGAGGAAGGTTTGGTTTGATTAGATAGATGAGATGGACCATCTTTGAGAACTATCATGTTGGCATATCCTTTGGATTTTGAATAATTGTTTTGGGGCTTGAAGACAAAGAGGTTTCACTTGATTTGAATGTGGAATTTTGTTACGCAACTTAATTTTTTTCTCTTAAATGTCACAATTTCTAGTTTTTGCACCATGGTAAACACTTCGTCGAAGGTAGGAAGGTGTACCTACACAATTATTGAGATGTGTTTGGCACAAGATCTAGTGAAAACTCCATAAGCTCAACTTGAGGTAATTGGAATGTTAATTGGTTGATAAGGATTTGCCAACGAGAAATGAAATCATGAGAGATTTGTCAAAGATATCTTGTCATGTCGAGTATAGGTTAGTCATGGTGAATTTTTTGATGACATTGATTGAGAAGTGATCCAAGAATTCTTGAGCCACTTGGTTAAAGGAGTAGATGAAATGTCTAGGTAAACCACTATAACAATCTAAGGCGGGTCCTGGAAAGGACATGGGGAATATCTATAGGAGTAAAGCATCGTCATGGGCAATTAGATAGAACCCATGTTTGAATGACTACATGTTTTGTTGCATCTCTTCTTTACTATTGAAATGGTTGAAATTGGGAATTTCATAATGTATAGGGTACAGGTGAATGGGGATAGATGGATGGATAGGCTTATTACATATTTCATCATAAGTTAAGGAGTTGTGAGAGCTAGAAACTAATGCTTTTAATGTTTACATATTTTCCATCATCATCCTAATGAGGTCCTTTGGTGGGTTGTGAGGAATGGGTGCCTTTTGCAGTAAAGGGAGATTGATGATGAATTTATGATGTGGATGACATCCCAATATATGGGGGTGCTTGAGTATGAGAACTACGAAAGGGAATAGTTCTGGTGAAATATATCCCAAATAAGTGATAGATGAGATTGGGGGTTACTAGTGATGTGAGTAAGTGGGTGGGGTAGTCATAACGAATCTCGTGGAAATTGGAGGTAGAGAGGCGTGGGATGGAAAGTATGAGGTTTTGGAATGGGGTGTGGGTTTCAAACACCATTGGTGGTTGTGATGTAATTGGTAAATACAAGGTAAAGGGTGCAGATGGGGCCATGCTTAATGAAGTTGGTGAAGGAATGGTGGAAACCATGGGTGTGATAGATATTGTTGGTGCAGTAGTTATAGAGTACGTTGGTTCTAGTTGAGACACCACATGTGGTAATGTGGATGAAGGAAATGTTGAGATATTGGTAGATGACATGGAAGTGGGGGAAAGGGAAGGAGGGATAGACACGAGCATGTCATATACTAATTATCTCAAGGAGTCGAGTAGATGAGTGGGCGAGATAATATTATAGGGCAACATGATTATGGTCAAGGAGTCTTGCGAAGTCCTCATCACCGGTACTTATGGTGATGGGCTGAATTCAATCCATAGGAAACAAGATAGAAGGTGGTGATGGGATAGGTGAAAGTGACTGAAGGATTGTGTGAAACACAAGGGTGTTGGCTTGGCTGTGAGTCAAAACCATTTGAATTAGCGTATACCTGGTAAACTGTACTCTATAAATAACACATAAAACAACATAAATGGAGAAGGATATACTCATAGAGGTGAACTTGGTCAGTGTTTTAATTAAAAATCAAAACAGAGTGACCGATGCGGTGAGACTAGCTGATGAAGGTTAAAGGATAATCAATGACGGATTCTGAGAATCGATGTCGATTATTATGGGAAATCAACAATTTTAGCAAATAAGGTAAAAACTAATGAAAATGAAATAAGGAAATTGTACTTGACTATGATATTAGAATTCTAGAGATATGATGATGTACTGCAAACCTAAAACGGAACAAAAGAGGTAATGAATGATTTTTTGGGTAAAATGACCAAAAGAGATGGAAACCGACACCGATTAGTTAAATTAATGACAATCAGATGGAAATTAGTGATGGTCACTTGGACCAACGCCGTATATCTTGTGAAATTTAAAGAAGTGAATAAAAATTAGTTTCTATGAATTAAGTCGGATGGAGTATCAACCCAAAAGTTTGAGGATGATAGTATTAGACCTTGACACACTCAAAAAAAAAAAATAAAAATACTCCAATTATGATGGTGGAGTGTGAAAGTAAGAGGAAAGTGGAGAAAGTAACCTCAAAACTCAAAACACAACTAAGGAAAAAGCTAAGAAAAATGTAATCCTATAAGTGAATTTTATGTAATCCGATGTCTTGTATATTGTGAAATTTGAATAAGTGAAGAAAAATTAGTTTCTGCGAATTAAGTCGGATGGAGTATCAACCCAAAAGTCTGAGGATGATAGTATTAGACCTTGACACACTAAAAATAAATAAAAATACTCCAACTATGATGGTGGAGTGTGAAAGTAAGAGGAAAGTGGAGAATGTAACCTCAAAACTCAAAACACAACTAAGGAAAAAATGTAATCCTATAAGTGAGATAAGGAAATTGTACTTGACTATGATATTAGAATTCTATAGATATGATGATGTACTATGCAAACCTAAAATGGAACAAAAGAGGTAATGAATGATTTTTGGGTAAAATGACCAAAATATATGGAAACCGACACCGATTAGTTAAAGCGATGACAATCAGATGAAAATTAGTGATGGTCACCGGTGATGCCGTATATCTTGTGAAATTTGAAGAAGTGAAGAAAAATTAGTTTATGTGAATTAAGTCAGATGGAGTATCAACCCAAAATTTTGAGGATGATAGTATTAGACCTTGACACACTCAAAAAAATTAAAAATACTCCAACTATGATGGTGGAGTGTGAAAGTAAGAGGAAAGTGGAGAATGTAACCTCAAAAATAAAAACACAACTAAGGAAAAAGCTAAGAAAAAATGTAATCCTATAAGTGACATAAGGAAATTGTACTTGACTATGATATTAGAATTCCGGAGATATGATGACGTATTGCAAACTTAAAATGGAACTGTTATCCAAAATTCACCCCTCAGGGTAATTTTGATAACATGCATCAGAATATCCGTCCCAGGCACATTGATTGATTCTGAGCAAACATCATGTTTCTGAGGTTATCTCAGATTATTTTCTAACTCTCTGTCAGTGAAAAGAGCAAGCTCTGAGAAAATGTGGAAAAAAAGTTGCAGAAGGCAAGTAGGCTGATCCAGGAAAAATTGTAAAAATCGGCTAAGTCCTAGTCCTAGGAGCAATTGGGACATTTGGGACGTCAAGGCGCGGATCGGCCGAAAAGCCTCCAAGTGGCCCAAATAGCAACAGGGACATCTGGGACAGAAATACGCAGCGGACGCGGAAGGCCGGAGTGGCCAAAAAGAAGAACTTTCGCACTAACTGCTTTGGGACATCTGGAACAAAGATACCCGCCGGCCGGCAGTTTGGCGAAATGGGAACAAGCGATCGAAGCAGTTTGGGACATCAGGCCACGCGACCGAACTTGGATTTGGCTGAAATCAGCACAAGGAGCACAAGGAAAAATGGGACATAGGGACGCGTGGAACGCGGATCACCGAAGGAGCCGAAAGCCAATCAATGCATGCCACGTGTCATCGGCCGAATGAGGGACAAGGAAGCCCATTTCGGGCGGATCGGAAGTTTTTGTCCCAGACAGTTTGGGACATCCGGGACAAAAAGATGCGAAGGGCACGAAAGAGCCGGCAGACCCGTCGACCAACCAGATCATGACACGTGTCTCAAGAGAAAAAGTCAAAAAGTCAAAGGGCGAAGTCTCGAGCACTGGCCCGAACCAATGAAATAGCGCCACGTGTCCCAGCTAGGGCCCACAAGGAAATTTCAAAAGACAGCCCGCCGAGAGGTGGAGGAGAGAGAGTTGCTCAGCGAATCAGAGCCTGCCACGTGTCGTCCAGGTGGCGAAGCGCGGGAAAAGTTTTCAAAACACGTTTTGGCCCGTTTTTTCCCTAAATCTTCAGATCGCCATAACTTTCGATCCAGAGCTCGGATTGGCACATTCTTTATATCAATGGAAAGCTTGTGAGATTCTCTACACGATTCCAGGGTCAATCTTACATTTTGGTTCAGTTTGGAGAGAGAAAATCAAGAAACACCTCTGGCACGAAATAACAAGCAGAAGTAATGCTTCAACAAACAACTTTAATGCGAGACGGTTCGCCCGCACATTACATTAGGCAGCCCGCCGTTTTGCCAGGATCCGCCGCTTCTGCCATGATGTGATGAATTGAATGCAACCTGGAGGTGGTTGGGGTAGATTTGGCTTTCCTTTCTCTCTTTCCTCTCTCTTTCTTTCTATATATTGTAAAGAGGAGCTTCTTTTCAAGGGTGGAACATTTTTTCTATTTTGCTCCTCCCTTCTTCTCCTATCAGGCAAACTTGTGGAGTTCGAACCTCTCATTTGAACTGTAATACGACTCTGCCTCTTGGCATTCTGTAGTGTATTGTATCAATCTTTGGAGCAAGTAATACATGTCTGTGGATGATTCTCAACCCTCTCTATGTTCATCTTGCATCCTCCTGGTCTTTCACTACAAGTTTTGTTATCTGTGCATGATCTTATATTACATTTGAATGGTCTGTGTTCACTGGAAAAATAGGTGTTCTTCATTCCTCGGTGCATCACCTCTATTAGCTTAGATTTATTTTATGCATCTTCTTACCTTGTCTCCTTGGCAGATTAGATTAGGTTTTGAGAAAAACCCTCTGTATATTTCGTGTGCATCTGAACAGAGGAATAGAAACCAGCCTTCTCTGGAGAATCCTTTCTCATTTTTCAAGTCCCATGCTTGGAGAAAGGATTCAATGTTATGTAATCACACTGGATGCCAAGTGATCAACCTAGAAACCTGATCTGCATCCAGGGGTGCTGTGATTTTGCACTAACAGTTTTGGCACGCCCGGTGGGACTAGAGGTCTCATTTTTATTGCAGCAAAGTTGATATGCATCTGCTGCAATTTTCTTGCTTAAAAAGAGCTATTATTCACATATCTGGCGACTCCAAGGGGAAGAATCAACTGGTTTCAGCAGTGCAGGCCTAAAAGCTTATGAGAAGAATCACAAGGTCAAGAGTTGGAGAAGAGGAAGTGTTGTTTGAATACCTGCAATTATCTCCAAGAAGAAGGCAAAGAGGAAGGAGGATTCAAAGGTCTCCATCTCCACCAAACAGAACTCTCTCAACTCCTCCACCTGCTCGGCCTTTCATTCAGTATTCAAGAGTCCTTCGACCAATCAGAATGGCGCAACCAGTGAACCCCTATGTCAACTTCACAGGCAGCAGCCCACTTGCTCTCAATGCACAAAATCCAATCCCAGTTGCAGCATTGAAGAACATCCCATACTTTACTGGAGAAAATCAGACCACTCCTGGTGATCATGTCAAGGACATTGCTAACATTTGTGCAATCCATGAGATTGATGAGATGCAAGTAGCTGTCAAATTGCTGGCGTCTTCATTCAAGGGGAAAGCATTGCAATGGTTTAGAAGCCTTGAAGCTGGTTCTATCACAAACTGGAATCAGCTGTGTATTGCACTTCATGATCAATTTGGAGAGAAGGGAGACAACTTGTCTCTTTTGGAGCAGCTGACAACTATCAAGAGAGCCCCCAACGAGCAGCTGACTGATTTCAACTTCAGATTTCAAAGGTCTTGGGATAGGATTCCAGTAGCAGTCAGGCCAACAGCAGAAGGTGCTTTTCTATATTACCTTAAAGCTTTAAATTCTGATATTTCTATGTTGGTTCAATCTATGGGAGGCACAACTATCCCTGTTGCTTATAGTATTGCCATTAGAGCTGAAAATTGTCTGATTCAAGCTGGCAAGCTAGCTCCTAGGCCTCCAATGCCATTGTATCCAAGTTTAGAGAGCCCAAGTACTAGTCAAGCACCTGTCCTAGCTCCTTCTCCCACTCCTAGAAATCAGAGTTCAAATGAAGCTTCCACTTCATCTCCAAGTGCCCCAAATGAGCTTCAAGAGGTCATGAAGCAATTGCAAAATCTAGGCAATGAGCTGGTCACTCTCAAAAGACAACAAGCTCAAGGTTCTAGACCTTCATATCAGCCTCGAGCTCAACCTAATAGGCAGCCATATCAGCCTCAAAGGCCACCTAATCCAGCTGCAAATATGAATCAAACAAGGCCTCCTGTCAATAGACCATTCCAGCCCTATAATCCAAATGCCATATCTGCCTCTAAGGCATTAGTACCAGCACAAAACAACATTGCCCAGGAGTATGATTGGTGTTTTCCATGTAATGAGCCTCATAATCAATCCATGTGCTTCAATGGTGCTTTGACTCAAGCTTTAATGGTAACAACTACTGGTGTGGAGGGTGAGAGCAGTCAAGAAAACAACCAACAACAAGAAACATTCCAACAGCAATCAGCCCCAAATGACACCACATTGGTAAATTGGCAAGCAGAGGATTTCTGTGGCATGAATCAGGTAGTTTCTCAAGGTGTTGCAGCCAACACAAGGTCAAAAAGGAGAAATTTGGGTGAAGAACAGCCATTAGCCCCAGCCAATCCACAACCTTCCACAGCTCCACAAATGATTGGCAAGCAAAACCCAGTTTCAAATGCACAAGGGCAGCCAAGAACAGCCCCTAGGCCAACTCAAATGCCAGCTGTTGCTGCCCACATACAAGGAATAAATGTGCAAACCAAAGGACAGCAGAGAGATCCTTCATCACCATTCAGTATCATTGATCAGATGAAGAAGACAAACGTCAATATATCTATGTGGGAATCCCTATCCATCCCAGGCCAAAGAGATCTGCTGCAAGCTGCCATGAAGGACTGGCCAACTTCGAATCAGCAGATGCAAGACAAAGTGCTTACAAATGCTGCCCAATCTGAAGGAAATCATGGAGGACAACAAGGTAAGATGTTGAAACCCCCTCCTTTCTATGTTTCATTAATCATTGGAAATCAGCTAGTGCATAATTGCATGATAGATTCGGGGCAAGTAGCTCAGTAATGCCTAAACAGATAGCTGATCAGTTAGGGCTCCAGTATGAAATAACATCTAAGGGAGTAGTGCAGTTGGATGGGACAGCAATAGCAACAGTTGGAGTGATTAGAAATTTGAGTCTTACCTTGCATGCATGTCCAAATGTTGTTGTCTTACAAGATGTATCAGTCATAGACCTTCCACCACTTTTTGCCCTATGTTTGTCAAGGGACTTCACTGCCAAAATTGGGGGATATTTGTCCACTGATTGGTCTCACATGCTATTCAGAACAAGATATGGAACTAAGGCTACAATTAGGTCAGAACCTATTGCAAACTTCCACATTGAGCCCTATACTCCAAGTCAAATTAATGCCAATTTCTCAGCATTTGATCAAGAAGATCACCCAAGCACTGATGAAACTGACACTAAAGTTGGAAACATCCCGGATCTAACTCTTGATGAATGGGCAAACAAGATACATGCTTTTGATCCTTATCAAGAAGTAGAAGAATCTGAGCTAGGAGTCTATTGTATACACGAAGAAAGTCAACCTATTCCTAGCATCACCAAGCCAAACCACAAGGATGACAATGAGGTATGGCAGCTGCTTTTTGATGGATCAAGGAGTAGACAAGGTGCAGGAGGTGGAGCCATGCTTATTTCACCTCAAGGAGTAAAGTATTATTCAGCTTTTAGATTTCAATTTGCATGCTCCAATAACACTGCTGAATATGAAGCCTTGGTGCAAGGGATGCATTGGGCAATCAAGAGAAAAATAAAGAACTTGCAAGTTTTTGGGGACAGTGAGCTGATTGTAAATCAGGTCAAGGGACAACATGCTGCCAAAAATGATCTACTCAGGTGCTACAAGAATAGGGTGTGGGACCTCATGGAAGATTTTGAGGGCTTTGGCATCAAATCCATCCCTAGGAAAGAGAATCAAGCTTGCACGAGGCTTCCAGCGATAGAGGGGCAGCCTTTGACATTGTAGAAAACATTCAACAAGACAAGGTACAACCAAACATCCACGTGATTGTGAGGCCTTCAGTGCCGGATAACGATGTCAGTTGGCAGGTATTTGAGAATGACCAGCAAATCATCCATTTCTTGCAAGAAGAAGCTGAGTTCTCAGCTAAAAATCAAGAAAAGTTGGAACAGCAATATGGTGACCAAGTGATACAGCTGAGAACTGACAAGCTACCCAAGGGACTTATCACTTTGGAGTCCATTTTTAACCCCAATGATCAGTTTAGAAAGGAGAAAGCAAACATTCAGGTCAAGAGAGAAGATTCGGTATCCATCTTGGTAGAAGAGAACAAGCCATTGCAAATTGGAAAGATGACAACTGAGCAAGAAAGGTGTGAGTTCATACAGCTATGTCAAGAATTCCCTGACGTGTTTGCTTGGAGCTATGAAGACTTGAAAGGTTTCAATCCCAACTTAGCTCAGCATACCATTGAATTGGATCCAAATACTAAGCCTGTCAGGCAGAAACAGAGACCAGTCAATCCACACATGGAGCCTCTCATGAGGAAAGAATTGGACAAGCTGATTGAGTCAAGAATCATATTCCCAATCAAGCATTCTAGTTGGGTTTCCAACTTAGTTCCAGTCAGAAAGAAGAGTGGAGAGATCAGGCTATGTGTTGACTTCAGAGATTTGAATAGAGCCTCTCTCAAGGACCATTATCCACTCCCTTCCATGGAGCAAATATTGCAGGTCGTAGCTGGTTCAGAAAGGTTTTCACTACTTGATGGTTACTCAGGCTTCAATCAGATTATGGTAAAGGAGGAAGACCAGTTCAAGACAGCCTTCACAACCAAATGGGGCACATATGCTTACAAGAAGATGCCATTTGGACTGTCGAACGCCGGAGCAACATTCCAGTGAGCTATGGATATGGCATTCAAAGGCTTGATCAACAAGATAGTGCTGGTATACCTAGATGATATTACTGTCTTCTCCAAGAATGCAGCAGACCATTTCTTTCACCTCAGACAAGTGTTTCAGAGGTGTAGAAAGTTCGGAGTGTCTTTGAATCCTAAGAAGTGCATCTTTCTTGCACATGAAGGGAAGCTCCTTGGCCATATTGTCTCCAAGGAAGGATTAGCAATTGATCCAGAGAGGGTTGAAGCCATAAGAGCTCTACCATTGCCAAGCCACAAGAAAGCCCTTCAGAGTTTCCTGGGAAGGATAAACTTTGTTCGGAGGTTTGTCCCAGATTTTGCAGCCCTTGTCAAGCCCATCACCAAAATGTTAAAGAAAAGCATGGCTTTCAAATGGACGGCAGAAGGCAAGGAGAGTTTTGAAGCAATCAAAGAAGCCATATCCCAGGCACCCACTCTCATCAACCCAGACTTTTCCAAGGATTTCATCCTCTATGCATTTGGAGGTGATGACACTATTTCTGCCATTCTGGTACAGCAGAACAAAGATAATGATGAGCAGCTGATTGCCTTCTTCAGCCAGAGCCTAGGTGACTGCGAAGTGAGGTACTCTTTTATTGAAAAGCATGTGCTTGCAGTAATCAGAAGCTTGAAGAAATTCAAGCATTTAGTCTCAAACAACAAGGTCCAGTTATTGGTCTCACATGCTGGGGTTAAGGACTTCCTCCTCAACAAGGATTTGAATGAGAAAAGGGCAGGATGGATCACCCGTGTCATGGAGTATGACATTGAGATCAAGATCACCAAGCTGGTAAGAGGCAAAGGTTTGTGTGAGCAGCTCACTTCCAAACAACCAGACAACCCAAAAGATGAAGAAGACGTTGTCCTGCTATTACAAGATGATCAAAAACAGGAAAATGATGATGTGTCCACTCCCTGTTGGACTCAGAATATGATACATTTCCTACAGATGGGCATGTGCCCTCCAGAAATGAGCAAAGCAAAGAGAAGATACTTCAGGTTGCAGGCTGTTCCATATACCATCATTGATGGAGTTTTGTTCAAGAAGGATGTGAATGGAGTGCTGCTGAGATGCATTAACACAAGTCAGATCCAAAGGGTATTAAAAGAGTTTCATGATGGACCAGCTGGTGGCCATTTTGCACCAAGAGTGACAGCTCTAAAAATCATGAAGGCTGGTTATTATTGGCCTAAAATCTTTAGTGATTGCTATGCATGGATCAAGAGATGTAAGAATTGTGCATTCTTCACAGGAAAAGAGAGACTCGCTGCCCTTCCATTACATCCAATCTCAGTTGACCAGCCATTCATGCAATGGGGTTTAGACTTCATTGGAGCCATCAATCCCAATTCGAGCCAAGGGCACAAATGGATTTTGACAGCCACGGACTACTTCACCAGATGGACAGAAGCAGTAGCACTCAAAGAGGTGAATGAGTCTAGCATCTTGGACTTTTACGAGGGGATAACTACCAGATTTGGTGTACCTGCTACAATAATCTCTGATAATGCATTGGCATTCATTGGATCTAAGGTGACTGAATGGGCTGTCAAGCAGGATTTACCTTAGCACTTCATCAAACTATTACCCTCAAGGTAATGGCCAGGCCGAGTCTACAAACAAGAACTTGCTGAGGATCATTAGGAGGACTCTTGATGAGAATCAGAGGGCTTGGCATACCAAACTGAAATCAGCCTTATGGGCTGATAGGATCACTCCCAAAAGATCCACAGGTAATTCTCCATTTAAGCTTGTCTATGGAAGAGGAAATCTTGCCCATGTCACTGGAGTTGCCAACATTGGAACTCATGAAGCAGCTGGAGTTGCTTGAATTTGAGCCTATGGAGGTGAGATATGCAGAGCTGATGGAGCTGCAAGAGATCAGAAATCAGGCATCCCAAGCAATGGAAAAGGATCAAGCTTTGATCAAGAAGACCTTTGACAGAAAGGCCAAGGATAGATCTTTTCAAGTTGGAGATCTAGTGTTGAAATGGGATGCAGATCGGGCAAAACCAGGAAGGCATTTCAAATTTGATGCCATTTGGAGTGGCCCATACATGGTCACGAAGCGCAAGAGCAGCAATGCTTTCCAATTGGCCTCATTGGATGGTGAAGAACTGCAGATTCCAGTCAATGGAATCTATCTCAAGTGTTGCCTCTAGAGGGAAGTTCACTACCTTGTAAATATTAATTAGATTTTCATTCCTCCAAGTGCTTGTGCACATTGTCCTGTTGTAGTTAGGTTTCAGTTTTCCTAAGTGCTTCGGCACAGGTTTTGCTGCTCTCAGGTTGTTTTCTACAGTTCAGAGTGTTGTTGGAGAAGAAGTTGCAGTATCAGGCTCGTTTCAGGTCAATGCTATAACTCCATGCCCAATAGATCGTTAAAAGGCCACTGGTCTTTTCATCTAGCAGGCAGATGACCCCGCTGAGTCACCAAATTGTTATCCAAAATTCACCCCCCAGGGTAATTTTGATAACATGCATCAGAATATCCATCCCAGGCACATTGATTGATTCAGAGCAAACATCATGTTTCTGAGGTTCTCTCAGATTATTTTCTAACTCTCCTGTCCAGGCTGAAAAGAGCAAGCTCTGAGAAAATGTGGAAAAAAGTTGCAGAAGGCAAGTAGGCTGATCCAGGAAAAATTGTAAAAATCGGCTAAGTCCTAGTCCTAGGAGCAATTGGGACATTTGGGACGTCAAGGCGCGGATCAGCCGAAAAGCCTCCAGGCGGCCCAAATAGCAACAGGGACATCTGGGACAGAAGTACGCGGCGGACGCGGAAGGCCCGGATCGGCCGAAAAGAAGAACTTTCGCACTAACTGCTTTGGGACATCTGGAACAAAGATACCCGAACCGGCCGGTTCGGCCGAAATGGGAACAAACAGTCTAGAAACAGTTTGGGACATCTGGGCCGCGAGGACGTGAACCGGCCGGTTCGGCTGAAATCAGCACAAGGAGCACAAGGAAAAATGGGACATAGGGACGCGCGGAACGCGGATCGCCGAAGGAGCCGAAAGCCAATCAATGCATGCCACGTGTCATCGGCCGAATGAGGGACAAGGAAGCCCATTTCGGGCGGATCGGAAGTTTTTGTCCCAGATAGTTTGGGACATCCGAGACAAAAAGACGCGAAGGGCGCGAAAGAGCCGGCAGACCCATCGACCAACCAGATCATGACACGTGTCGCAAGAGAAAAAGTCAAAAAGTCAAAGGGCGAAGTCTCGAGCACTGGCCCGAACCAATGAAATAGCGCCACATGTCCCGGCTAGGGCCCAAAAGGAAATTTCAAAGATAGCCCCGTAGAGAGGTGGAGGAGAGAGAGTTGCTCGGTGAATCGAGCTCGCCACGTGTCGTCCGGGTGGCGAAGCGGAAAATATTTCAAAATCCGTTTTGGCCCATTTTTGCCCTAAATCTTTGAGATCACCATAACTTTCGATCCAGAGCTCGGATTGGCACATTCTTTATATCAATGGAAATCTTGTGAGATTCTCTACATGATTCTAGGGTCAATATTACATTTTGGTTCAGTTGGAGAGAGAAAATCAAGAAACACCTCTAGCATGAAATAACAAGCAGAAGTAATGCTTCAACGAACAACTTTAATGCAGCAGAGGTTCGCCGCCACGTTAGGTAGCCCTTTGTTTTGCCGAGATCCGCTTCTGCCATGATGTGATGAATTGAATGCAACCTAGAGGTGGTTGGGGTAGATTTGGCTTTCCTTTCTCTCTTTCCTCTCTCTTTCTTTCTATATATTGTAAAGAGGAGCTTCTTTTCGAGTGTGGAACATTTTTCTATTTTGCTCCTCCTTCTTCTCGCTATTAGGCGGACTTGTGGAGTTCGAACCTCTCATTTGAACTGTAATACAACTCTGCCTCTTGGCATTCTGCAGTGTATTGTATCAATCTTTGGAGCAAGTAATACATGTCTGTGGATGATTCTCAACCCTCTCTGTGTTCATCTTGCATCCTTCTGGTCTTTCACTACAAGTTTTGTTATCTGTGCATGATCTTATATCACATTTGAATGGTCTGTGTTCACTAGAAAAATAGGTGTTCTTCATTCCTCGGTGCATCACCTCTATTAGCTTAGATTTATTTTATGCATCTTCTTACCTTGTCTCCTTGGCAGATTAGATTAGGTTTTGAGAAAAACCCTCTGTATATTTCGTGTGCATCTGAACAGAGGAATAGGAACCAGCCTTCTCTGGAGAATCCTTTCTCATTTTTCAAGTCCCATGCTTGGAGAAAGGATTCAATGTTATGCAATCACACTAGATGCGAAGTGATCAACCTAGAAACCTGATCTACATCCGGTGCCAGTCTTGTGATTTTACACTAACAGAACAAAAGAGGTAATGAATGATTTTTTTGGTAAAATGACCAAAAGAGATGGAACCGACACCGATTAGTTAAACTAATGACAATCAGATGGAAATTAGTGACGGTCACCTGGACCAACACCATATATTGTGAAATTTGAAGAAGTGAAGAAAAATTTGTTTCTATGAATTAAGTTAGATGGAGTTCAACCCAAAAGTCCGAGGATGATAGTATTAGACCTTGACACACTCAAAAAAATAAAAATACTCCAACTATGTTAGTGGAGTGTGAAAGTAAGAGGAAAGTGGAGAATGCAACCTCAAAAATCAAAACACAACTAAGGAAAAAGCTAAGAAAAAATATAATCCTATAAGTGAATTTTATGTTTTAGCTTATGCTATTTAAGACTGATTTGTGAAGGGGAAAATTCTAAAGGGTGATTTCAGGTTAGTTTTTGGTAGGGTGGTCCTTTCTCGATAATGTCCGATCGGAGAAACTAGCTGGGCACCCACCGTCAATCCTATGATCATGTGATCGTTGACAATATCTTCTAGGTAAGGTGTTGTTTAAGAAGATGTTTAAATTTATATTTGTGTAGTTTGGAAAAAAGAGAGAGAAAAGAAATTTCTTCTATGATTCAATTATGTCAACCATTATCCTGGGCATGACTTCCGGTGTATAGGTTGACCTCGGCTTTTAATGTGAGCTAAAATTTAGCATACAAGGATGAAATGCAACAGTTTTAGAACCTAAATAGACAATTAAATTTGATGTAGGAAATGATGAATAGGTCAAGAACGTGCTCTTTCACTACTATGCAAATGTAGGAAGAAAAAAATGATTCATTTCAAACACACAAATAAAAATGGTCATTTAGACAAGTAGAAGAAAATAATGTTACCAGGGAGAAGATTAAATGTGTATTTTTAAAAAAGAAAGAGACACACAAGATTTCCCTATATGAATAAAATGAAATGAACCCAAGAGAGGGTCTCATCATGCATTCCAAAATGTTTCACTAGATTCTTAACATATTTAATGAAACATATAAAGGGTGATAGGCCAAGGAGGAATACTTGTTTGTGATGTCAATTGAAGGTTGTGCGCGCATTTCTGATTTTTGATCCAGGATGACCGTGAAGAAATTCCTTTTGGCTAGGAGGAACTACCTGTAAATGCAAAATAAGACCACAAGAAGAATATTAAACAATATATATCAGTGGAATTCCTAACATGTGCTAGATCCAGGAAGTGTGATACTTCTTAGATGGCTATCAATCCACTATTTAATATAATTTAATGCAAGAAATAATGTAAACAAATAACATCCTACTGTAATTGATATGATTTATGCACCTCATTCAAATAAAATAAGCAAATATAATCTAAGCTGTTAGGGTTATGATCAGATCTAGAGGTTGGGTAGGTGGTTTTGAGTTTTGTCGGTTTGTGAGGTCCAGTAAAAGGCTACAAATGATTCTAGGTAGTTTGGGGATTGATATTATCTTGTTTTCATGAGATAGGTTGTCAGACATAGAGAGACCAATAATGGTTTAGATATGACCAATGATGGTTTAGGGTGGATAATGATAGAATGTCAAAATAGATTCCTAGGCTCTCTTTGTGTTTACACAGAGAGTTGGGAAGGTCTGTGGTAGGATTGTAGGTGGGGTACCAGGTTTGGGTAAGGTTCTGTGAGGTTTTGGGGTATTAAGATCAATTTAGTGAAATCCTGTCGAGAGAAAGAGTAACCAGTGTGTTAGTCTGGTGACCGATTTTAGTGAAGGAAAAAATGATGATGGTCAAGGTGACTAGTGTTGGTAGAGGAAGAATGGTGGAAATCAATCAAACTTGGTTTTAGAGATTCTTTGTGATTGCATAGAGAATGGAAGAGGGATGGATAGGTTCGTAAAAATGCTAAAAAGGCTCAGGAATGCCTAAGAGTCAGGTGTAGGGAGATAAAATGTAGTGGGTGGTCAGATGGGTGGATTGATAGGAAGGTGGGAATGATGGAATGTAAAGGAGAATAAGATCTGAAAAATGGAGATAAATAAATTACAATCTAAGTATAGAATGATGTAGATCAAAACCAATTACTTGTATTTGCAGGCTTGGTTGGTGGATGATAGCAATGGTTGATGTATGAAACTAGTGATCAGTGTCATGGCATCACTTCCCAGAATGTTATTGTGAATGCCAATGACTTCATATTAGTCGTAAAGGTGGCTAGGGGCCATCCGGATGCTCGATAAGACTCGGTTTTTGTTTGCATGGAGATATATATCTCCTCTCTCTCTCCAAACTTGAAAAATGACCAACCTCCTAAAAAGATTTCCAAAATGAATATATGGTAATTGACGATGGTTAAGGTGACCAGCATTGGTTTAGGGTTAACAGGCATCGGTTAAGGGGAAATCCTAGGTTTTCCAAAATAGCAGATCTTGGCTATCTTTTGGCTAGTTTTTTCCATTGGTCCGGGTCTAAAATGGTATTTTGTACTTACATAAGTGGGCATGTTGTTAGAGAAATAATAGGCATCTAATGTTAGGGTTATACTAAGTCTCTAGTTAGTTAGGGTAAGTAGAGATTGAATCTTAGTTAAAAGAAACATGCTAAGAATAGGTTTGTGATGAGGTGTCTAGGTGAAGTGTCTAGGTGAGGTGGTTAAGTGAGGATATTAATTAATTTAAATAATATGATTAATTCAATTAACATGTGCACTAATGGATATTAATGGGTAGGATATGGTTAATTTAATTAATGGGGTTTTAATGGAAGTATGACCCAATTTTGGTGTCTACACCAAGTAGGAAATGATTCACCATCGGGATAAAATGATTTAATTTTATTAATATTATCTAACCTTGATGAACATCGATCATGAATAAAAAATATCATTTTACGGAAGAAAGAACAATTATAAAATTATGATTTATTTTGTGATCAATCATGTCACTCCCAATTCAGCAACTAATCATGCCTCCTAGGTGGTAAGCCCCCCCTGTACTTTGGGAACAACATAAAAATAACTCCCCTTCTTACCAAGAAGGAGAATCATATAATTTTTTGCAAGGGAATATGATCACGTTGAGACTCGAAACATGTATGAAATGGTCATATTTATATGCAATATTTTATAACTATGGAGGATAACAACTATGCAAGTCTTACAAAATATTGAATTGATATTTTTAAAACCCATATCAATAATATAAAATATCTAAAATATGACATTATAATTTATCTTTATACCCAGAGACTCGAATATAATAGCGAAGAGTTAGAAGTATATCTGAAACATATCTTTAATTTAAAAAAGTAAATCCCCTTATTAGGAACTATGATTGCCTCACAAAACATTGAACTGATATTCTTAACAATTTAGATAAAAATAGGCATTATCCTTAAACCAGAACAAAATATAAGGGAAAGAAAACCAAATGATATTCTTCATCTCATAATAATTCAATAGAGAAGATTTGAATAATCTATGCCTCAAATTGTCTTCAAATCTGGTTCTTCACAAGACAAAATGGTCTTATGAAATAGAGGGAGCCCAAAGTGAAAAGGGACAACAAAAATTTAGCGAAGAGAAAAACAATATCTCAGAAATATTGCTCAAATATTCCACTTCATAGGAGGAAATGGTCTATGGGAAGGTAATTTTTTAATAATGGGAAGTTGTGCATTTTGACATCTTTTATAGAAGTAATGCACATTTATAATGGGCATAGGACCATTCTCATACAAAAACATTGTTTTTTTTTTGTAATACTTAACAATTGTATTATATTAGCACCCTCTCTTAAAAGCTTAGTTTCCCTACACCCTCCCGAATGGTTAACTACATGAGACAAAATGGGAAATAATTAAATGTTGGTGAATCATCTCCATCGTGTGTGTGTGTGTGTGTATCTATATTTTTAGGAAATACAGGAAGCCTAAAAAGTGGAAACTGGATATAAAGATAAATTAGAAAGGATGAACAAGAAAGAGATAGATTTTCGACCCACGGTGAACCTTGCAATTCCCATGACCTCTATGAACATAAAAATAGTAACTTCCATCAATGTATCTATAGTTCCATAGAGTGGCATGATTTAATTGCCATTAATTTTTACAATTTCCCTCCAACGGTTGGTCAAAGACGTGTTTGAAAAATGAGTACCTTAAATTAATAAAATGTGCTAAACTATTTATTTGTAAGTTAACGGTCTCACTATGCCATGGTAAAAAAATTTAATATTAAACAATATCATATCCATGTTTTAGGTTTAATAATTGCACTTCTAAAACAAACTAAATTTTATCTATATTCTTCATATATGATTCTTATATGACAATGGGAATCTACCCATTCAATAAAAGGAATATTGAACTTAAACATTTTAATACCTCTATAGAAATGGATACCTAACCATTCAATGGAAGATAAAAATTTTGTTTGTATGAGAATGGGCGTATGACAATTTGAATCATCAGTAATACAAGCAATATTGAACTTACCATTTTCAATAACTCTATGAAGGTTGTGAGAATGGGAAACTGTCCATTATAAAACAAGCTACATTTTATCTATGTTCTTATTTTATGATTCCAATTATGAGAACGGGAATTTTATTATTAGATACATCATTTAATATTGCTTAGCTCAACAGGTGAGCTCACCCTCCTAGCTCGGCCACTAGCTAAGTAGATAAGCTTGCAAGTCCAACTTGGAATATCAAATTTCCCTCAAGCTCGGGCCGGTAAGCTTTCCTACCCAACTCATCATACGTAGCTCACCTTCCCATCTAGGCCTCGTGTAACTAGGCCACCCAACTCAAAAAATAATTAACCCTACCTAGGTCCTTCTACTTTAGGCTGCTTGTATTTTGTAAAAATACAGTAATTATACACACACACACACACACACACACACACACACACACACACACACACACACACACACACATGGACACGATCCACTTACATTGAATGATTTCTTGTTTTGTCTGTGTAGTTATAGATTTTTGTAAGGGGATGAAATTTTTGAAACTCGGAACATGCAAGAAATGATCATATTTAGATGCCTTTTATTTAAATGCCCACTTAATTATCCTATCACCTTTAAATGCCCATCTAAGTCCCATTAATTAATTAAGCCACATTAATTAATTAATCAATCAATTAATATCTTACCTTGCCTTAACAAACCTTCTAATTAGGATGCTGTTTTTATCCTACACATAAATCCCCTTGATTTTCTAGCTTTCTTCCTATCTATTTTTATGCCCTAACTACCCATGATTTATCCCCAAGAAAGATAATCCCCACATGCTTTAAAGCACCCTTCCAACTCTTAAAAACACAAAATCATGCCAAAAACACAAAAATCTTGCCCATTGGGAAACTTTTTCACAAAGTTGGCGGTGACCCAACCTAGTCATCATTCAACCCTATAAAACCAAGTTAAATCCTTCCAAAAAGGATCTAGAAATCATTAGATGCATGTAAATTTTGGAGCTCTCTTGTGACTAGTGAATTACCTCTCATGCCTGAGCATTCTTACACAGTTATAGAGACCTCCCAGATCTCCTTTGGATGCACTTGCATCACTCACGTTCATCCTTCGTGAGCTTATCATTATCTTGGTATTGCTTTAATCAACTTTTTTATCATATTATCATTTTTTTTTCTTACTTCTAACATTTTTGCAGGTTTAGATCAGTCTCTAAACACTCAGAGCTTCTTCAACAACCTTCTTTTCCAGCCTCTCTACTTGCAGGTTTATTTTTTTCATCCATTTACCTTCGGCCTTGTCTAGCTCTGATGATCATATGTCGACCCACCCTAGTCACCATCAAATAGGGTTCTTGATTCTCAATCTACCCTCATCCATCTCTATTTTCTACCATTTTCCTAGTTTCTTTCCTCGAATCCCCCTCTACAAGTTGACTCCAACATCTTTAGACCTCTGTAGCTTCTAGATTGCACTCAAGATCCTACACGGTTTGCATATTTCTCTTACATTCCAAATATCTCTCCAAGTCATGTCGACCTTGCTTGTGCATAGTCTGGGTCATCGTCGACCTAGACTAGTAACCTTTAATTTATAGTTATTTCAATCATATCAGTCTTCTAGATCAGTTTTAATCATTTCTCAGATTCAATATACTTCTATTTTTTGCATGTTATCTATTGTTTTTTCTTTATTTCACTCTTTTTCTAAAAAATGGGGTTGACATCCACGTGAAAGGAAGCTAACCACTTCTTGGAGCTGACATTGTTTGGGTAGCCCCCATGCATAAATCTATCTAATCAATCCCATTTCATTTTATCTTATTTGTAGGTCATCAAGCTACAATGAGGATTCATCATCACTTTGCACCCATTTATCCATCACATCGCATATGAGGTACTATAAACCCTCCATGTAATGAGTTGTTAGTTTCTTTTAGTAGCTAGTTCATTCATTTGATTAGGAATGAAGAAACTGACAACATTCTTGGCACGCCGGTGGGACCACCCTTTAGGTGATCCTTTCTTTTCTATTTTCTTTTTCTTCTTTCTTCTACTAACACTACAATGTGAGGCCCTACTTCTTCTTGCTTTGTGTTGGTTGGTTCGTTGGATTTTGCTTTCTTAAAGTTTAGATAAAAAGGAAATATTTATCAGGTTTTCTCTTTTTTTCTTTTTTAGTTTTTTTATATCATTGTATTTCCCTTTCTGTGTGTGTCCTCATCGAAAGATCACACTTCAATTTGGTTTTAAAAAGAACCTTTCTTTTTTGCATCCTTGCTTGCTCACATAGTTTAAGTAGGAGGTTAACTTCTACATTTCACAATCCTCACACACAACCTGAAACTCACAAATCAATTAACACATCAAAACAACCTTCTACCCGACAACTGATTGGGATTTCATCACCCAATAGAAACCTCTTGAGACTCTTCCAAGCCATAAAAAACCTAAAACCAGGACATAAATAATTACCTTCTTTTAGGTACCCGTTATCCATCCCTTTTTTCTTTTTCACATTCTTAATTAAAAACAATCAAAAAGAACTTTTTCTTGACTTGCTTGATTTAAAATGGAACACAATTCTACCCCAAATGATTTTGCATGAACCATGATTGATATCTCATGCTTTCCTCCTTCTAGCCCCATCCATGAGTTCTTTCTCCATAGATCATGCCAACTAATAGAATCTATCCCACCACCTTGGACCACCCCTGCTTCATCTGACATCCCCATGCCTATCCCATCTAATGACATCCCATCCCTCATGTATCAGATCTTCCCATCCAATCCCAACCATCTTATCATGTTTCTCCTCCCCGATATCTTACATCCCCTCAACCAATATGATCTTCACCACTCCCCGACATCTTCAGAACAACCCTTTCCTAATCCACCACCAACAAAACCCATCTTCATCAACCCCACCAAACAAATATAACCCATTTTCAATCAACACCATACACATGGAACATCCCTCCTATACCTACCCCACTTATCTCATCATCACCTACTCCCATTCTTGATATTGTGCCCACATGGCTCCTTCGAGATCTATCCCCATATCAACCATATCCACCACCTTGACTTCCACCACTTCTCTCATATCTACATCCAAGTCTACTCTTACCACATCCACATTGGCTTGACTACACCCACTTCTTCATCCACACCTATCCTACCTCAACTTATTATGACTACCCCATTATCCACATCTATCCCAAACACACCCATCACTACACTTATATCTACTATGCCAAAAATCCACCCATGTATGTCTTGACATCATTATCACACATTTCTTTACCCATGCCCACATCATCAACTTTATCCCACTCATCCACATCTACCATTCCTCATCTACCATTCCCATATCATCTACTATCACACCAATCACACCTTCTCAATCTACAAACATATCCACAATGCCTCCTTGAAACACCTGAGACAAACATTGAAGGACATTCATACCTCTTCCACAAAACCCCTCATTTCCACACCAAATGATCCAAAATCTACATCACCTCCCTCTCACATAGACTTCATCAACCACATGATCAAACACCCTTCTTCTATCCACACTTATGCACCTATCATTGACCCCACACCAACACATATCTCATCCACTTCATTGGATACTACTCCCCCATCCACATCTATTCCACCATTACCCATCATACCATCTGTAGAATCAATCCCAGTCCCCTTTCTACACTTCTACCTACACCTACCACATCGACCATCATAACTACATCTCCTACATCATCATCTTCTCCTCCCACATCATTTTGAAGAATATTGGAGAGCACTACAACTTGCAGCAACCATAGGTGACCCCCTGTCTCCTCTACACAACCAGACATTTCTTCACCTTCCTTAGACCAAATCATGCAAAAATTGCTTCCCCCATCAGCCATAACATCACCTTCAGATCCACCGGTTGAAATTATTGTCATTCCTGCCAAGGGTACTCCTTCACAAACCAAACCTAAAAACCTTGGTACCTTCCACAATGATAATCTTGTGTGCCCTCACAAGAAGATAGAATTTCCTCAAAAAACCAAACCTACATCATCCATCTTGGGGCCACATCCATCTATCCTAGGACCATCTCCTTTATCATGACCAATCAACCAATCCAAATCCAAACAATCGACTCCCTCCTAGGACCTGCTCCTTCATCGAGAACACTCCCATCTACCACACATTCCAAATATGACATCATCTATCCCTTCTTCTTCCAGGACACAAACCCCCATCAAAACTGAAAACAAACCACCAAGACCTCAAAACAATCCACCCCATCATGACATCCAAAACATCTTCCAAACCATCTCTACCACATACATTGAATCCTATGTGGAATTCCTATGACATCTACTCCAAATTTCTGCCATCACACTTCCACCTATCAGGGCCTTTGATCCAGACCATCCAAACCATCATGGTTTGATCCCCATCACATTTTCACCTACCATCATACCCTGGGTCATGACACCAAACAATGTAAGGCCCTTTCATACTATTATCCATGATCTTATGAGAGAGAGGACCTTCTTGAGGACTCTCCTCCCCATATACCATCTCATCCTTGACTTATTCCACTATTATTTCCACCTCCCCATCTGTAGGAGTCCCTAGGCCTCCTCCTTCATCCACCACTTCTTCACATGTCGATCCTCTTAGCGAGGGTCCTCCCTTATTCATCGATATAGTTCACCTTGATATACCATCCTTATGATTTTGATCCTATAGCCCATCTATACTTATCATCCCATCTCATTTCGCTTATCCTATTATCCACTAGATCATCCACACTTTTCTCGCTAGGGGGAGTACCTCCCCTTGTTGTTCATTCTTCCACATCTTCTTCCTCATCATCTTATCCCCGCAGACTTCTTTGATGTTGGGGACTTCACTCTAGGGTCTGTCTTTTTCTATGGATTGGATCCTCTCCATACCTGACATTATCTTATTCTATCTATCTCATCTCATCCAATCATATCAGCTAGTTTTATCCATCATCTTCTCCTCCTAGCACTGCCTTCATGGCCATATTTGTGCTTCCTTTGGGAGCACCATGGCTTTATCTAAGGTCCACCCTCATGGCCATGTGATCTTATCCTAAAATCACTGTAGTAACTATTATTCTTGTTTTCCCAAGAAAATGTGTATTTAATCAAGCTTCATGATCCTTATCTACCTTATCTCAACTTACATAGACTCGACCTTTCTATCTATCTTCTTACCCAAACTCCCCTATCATAGTCATGTCATAGACAGGGGGGTCTCATCGGTCTTATTAATCCTTGATCTTCACAACAACATCATTCTATCATCACTGCAATTGAATATTTCACTAAGTGGGTGGAATAAATTCCCCTCACTTCAACCAAATCTGGTCCAATCATTAACTTTATCTACCAACATATCATTTTCCACTTTTGGTGTTCCTCACAAACTCATCACAAACAATGGAAAGTCCTTTAAAAATAAATATCTTAAGAATCTTTGTGATTCATTTAACATCAACTCAACTTCTCTTCTCCATACTATCCTCAAGCTAATGGCCAAGCCAAAGCCACTAACAAAACTCTTTGAAACATTCTTTGTGAAGATTATTGATTGATAGGGAGACGTGACTGACATCTCCATCTTCCTTTTCTCTTTGGGATTATCGGACTAGCATTTGTACTTCCATGGGGGCTACACCATTTTCACTTGTGTATGGTTCCAAATCCATTCTTCCTCTCAATTTCAAATTCCATCTTTACATGTGTCCTTTGACTTCATCTTTGATGAATATTATCGACAAGCACGTCTAACACAACTTAAGTTGTTAGATGAGCACCACCTTCTCGCTCTTGAACATCATCATGTTTATCAAGAGTGCATCAAATATGCTTACAAAAAGCACATCAAATAACATGAATTTAATGTTGGTGACCTTGTTCTCAAAGAAAATCAAAATGTCACTACTCTAGAAAGGAGCCAACATGAAATTTTTTCCCCTAATTAGATTGGACCATACATTATCATGCATAAGTATGGGTCGGGAGCCTATCGATTGGCCTCCCTTGATGGTAAATGGAAGTGGAACCTCTTAACACACTTGCACTTGTGACCATTCTACTATTAGTGTGTCTTCCAGTGAGCTCTTAGTCATATTCTTAGATCATCCCTCCATCATTAGCCTCTTCCATCTCTCATCGTAGTGATTTGGAACTATGTGGTCATCCATCACTTTCCTAGATGTGACCTTAAATATGAGCACCATGGATCTTCTCGTAGCATATTCCTTAAGGATAAGTTCTCCCTTTTGGTGAGAACTCCATGATCATTACATCCATCACCCTCTCATTCCTATTGGAACCATGCAAAGGGTCCTAGGGTGTCTCTTGTACAATCATTGTCCCCTCCTAAGTGGTCTACTTAGCTAGTCCCTAGCTCTCCCCATGTCAAAATAAAAATCAAAGGATGTTTATCAAAAGTCAAAAGCTATAAAAAAATAGACTGCTCCCTCGAAGGACAATTGTTCAAAAAAAAAAAAGAAAAGAAATCAAATCAAAGAAATAGACCGATCCCTCGAAGGACGACTATCATATATATTATCTTTTGCCATCTATATTACATGTATAAAGTAGACCATACCCTTGAAGGATGGATACTCTTTTTATCATGGCATTGAAGGCTTCCCACATTGATCAACCTTCCATTTTATTCACATCCTAAGAAAGCTTCCCACATTGATCAACTTTCTTCTAGCATTAATTTTTCCCTTTCCTAGAGTTGGGGCATAGATTTAGGGAACACCACTAATGGAGAACCCTTTTCCCATGTACAAGTTACATCTCAAACCCCTTTTTTCATGTCGACATTAGGTATTTTGAGTTCACTTCATCCATTATCTCTCTATGATATTTGATATGACTACTTATCATTGGGTTCATTCTAACACATGTTTTGGTCACATGTGCCTTACGTTATTCGGATCCACTCTTGTTTACCTCAATGTAATTAGAGGCATATTTTCTTCATGTGTTCCTTGATATGATGTAGTGTCATTCATACCTATAGGTCACCATCGTTGGTCACATTCTATCATTAATCCTTTTCACATGCCTCTCTCTCATTCATATTTAAACGCATCTTTTGTTATCTCAATCACTTCTCAATCTACCTATCTATCCTAAACACATCAATATTTACTTATATTAATCAATAATCACATCTACATTACTTTTTCATCCACATCACATTGTATCCATTCATCCCATCATCATGATCAAATTCAAAATTAACATGTAATCCTAATCCTCATTAACCATACAACAAATCCACATCATCAATCATCCATCATCCATATAAAAATCCATAATAACATCCAATACAAATCAATAAACAATCATCATCATCATCATCACAAATCAAAAAAACATCATCATCATCACAAATCAAATGATCAACATTACACAACACATATCAAATATATATATATATATATATATATATATATATATATATATATCAAAATATAGTGTTTCAATACATCATTTCCCTCTAATGGGGCTCTCTCAAAGTAAAAATATCAGTGAAACCCGAAAAGTGAATATCAGAAAGCCTGATATCCTCCCCATGTGGGAGATCCCTCCATCTACCTATCAGCCTCGACACCCTCCTACCCTGGCCCTCTCCTTGATGTGGTATGAGCCACACTCATTGTGCTCCTCGATGACCCAACTCCACCTACCACTATCTTCTACAGATCTCCCAGTATTGGAGTGTCTTTGAAACTTCTCGATCATGATCCCCTCGTAATACTTAGCCTCTATAACTAAGGCTCTATGTACCTATCAATCGAGATCATACCAGGAGGTGTGCCATCTCTCCTCCTCCCTACGGTGTTTCTATCCTCCACCCATAACCTCAAAGCTAGTATAGTAGAGATCTCCAAATGGACCCCTGTAAGCCCTCCCTCTATGGCGGTGGTATTGATCCTATCCTAGATCATGGTGTCCCTCTCCACCCTCATCTGATCTAGTATCTCTCTGGCGTGAAAAGCCATGCTAACTCTGCAGTCTCCTCACCTCTAGCTCCTCCATCTCCACCTCCCAGAGCTACCTCAAGCCTCAACCTCTACCTCCATCTCCTCTACATCCTCCTCTCCTCCCTCCCAACCACCACCCTAGCCAAGATAGTAGTCATCCAATCACCAAATCCAGCCCCGAATCTATGTCATCATCATCATCCCATGGTGTAGCCTCCTCCCAATGGATTCCATGATAGGGCTTAAACTCCTATCTACCTCCTCCCACCTGTATAAAATGGGAGCATCTGGTATAGTTTGGATGATGACCCCAAACTATCATCACACGATCAAACTGACATGACCTCGATCATCTTTGGTCATCTCCCCTGAATCCACCATGTCCACCTCATCCTCTAGACTAGCTCTATATCTTCTCTTGGCCATGTAGGAAATCCCTATATGACCACCATCTGATCTGATTGGTCTCTAGCTCATATAAACCGATCGACATACCAATCAACTCCTCTGTCCCCCTGTCTCTAAAGGCCTAGTGGTTCAGCCCTCCATCTCAAAAATCCCACCTCTAACTGAATATGGTCTCATGTGACCCATGGAAGCCCTAGTGGCCAAATCACTACTATGTGCTCATACACCCAATAGCAATAATAAGAAGCCAACATCTAAAATTGATCTGATCTCTCTACCTCCTATACACATGGAAAGCTCATGGTAAACCTGAGCCAACAAGGTAGTCCCCCAAATGAAAACATTGTATGGTGATCCACAATGTATCCACTACACCAGCTAGTGCCCATGGAAACCAAGCTCCACCCAAGTCTGAAAAGCATAACATGACACAACCATCATCACCATATAAATCAATGGTGCATGTGGCACTCCAACCTCATATCTCAACTCATAAGAGAAATCCCCTGAAGAAAATCTGATGTGGGGTGCATCGGCTCCAAATAGCCATGTCAACACTACCAATCTCTCATCACTAGTAATGGGAACTATCTTCTCCCCCTGTCAAAATACTTGAGAATCTGATACACATCCTCTAGGGTGATGGTCATCTCCCTATCCTAAACCAAAAAGTACTTGTCTTCCTGTCCCATCTCTCCACTAAAGCAATCATAAGCCCCACATCCATGGGATCCTTTGATAATATCTGAAGCCACCTAACCCCACTGTAGCCAAGTGATCCCACTCGCATCTATATAACATCTCCTCTAATCTTCTCATATAGAGAAGGCACTCTATCTCTCAAATAAAGGGTCTCTTAGCCTTCCAATCATAAAACAAAAACATTCAAACATCAGATCATTGATCAAAATCAATAAAATGCATTAAATTCCATCAAAAATCCATTTAATCCTAAAATGATCCAATCCAACCCTAGTCAACATTGACCCAAGTTGGGTTGACGTGTTTAATGTTTGATTGCCATGTTTAGGGATCATCATCGCCGTGCAAATGGTCCTTAGGGTTTCAAGTATCATCATTGTCCCCACCTAGGTCACCGCTAACCACCCTTGGCATCATCCACTTTTTCTAAAAAATGTCAAAGGAAAAAAAAAAAAAAATAACAAAATTAAACCAAAAACAAGCTTGAGTTTTGTTACTCACCATCCTCGCACCCTCTTGTGTTTCCTCATAGCTCCTATGACCGCCTCCATTTCTCATCTTTCTCTTTAATCACTCTTGATCTCTCATCAAATTTTTCATGTGAAAATGAGCATCATCGACTGACCCACAGGCTTATATAGCCACCGACACTTGGGTCATCCATCAACCCCCTTAGGTCACCATCGATTGGCCTTAGTCATCATCAAATTGGCCTTGGTAGCCTTTTTAGCTTCATCTTTGCTTTCTTGATCTTTTTTTTATGACCTCTTCTTGGGCATTCTTCAAAGTCCACCTTTGTGGCCATCTTTATTTTCCCTTTAGGGCATTTTATTTCAATATTTTAATCCTATCCTTTTTATCTCAAAGTCCAAAGTCATACTTACCCCTCTTTGGCCATACTTATCCCCTCTTCAAAATTCCACCTTTTTACTTATCTCTTGGCATTTTTTTTTCAATCTATTCAATTTGCACACAAATTCCACCTTTTGGGCCATACTCATCTTCCCCTTTGGGGCATATTCTTTCACCACTCACCTTTTTCAACCTTTTCATGTCTGTCATGTTGGGGCACCATTATTTTTTCATCCTTGTCCTTTGTGGATGCATATATTTTCACTCGATTCCTCGTGTATGAAGGATTTCACATAATTTTCACATTTATTTGCACATACTTTGATGCTCTCCTATGACCCCGTGATCATTTGGCTTGCATCCATATGAGAGATTTCCCATTGGATTCTCTCCATTTTGTAGTGATTTTCACCCACTCATTGGCCTATAGAGCATTGTAGCCCATCTCCATTGAGACCACAATTGTCCCTCTACCGATGTGATATTGGAGTCACCGCCATGATAGTTTTTATTTTTATTGTGATCCTTTTTTCTTGGGGCATCTTTCCTTACGCTATCCATTTCCCATCTTTCTTCACCCACCCACCCTTCATCATCTACCTTTTTTCAAACGCATCATCGATTTCCTTGGCATCATCGATCCCCCATTTGAGGGGGAGCTCATCATCTACCTTCCATCAATCCTCAACACACTCCTCTTCTTACTATTTTTGTCTCATGGCTTGCTAGCAAAACCACTCAACAAAAAGGGGCAAATGTAGACACCTAAAATGGTATCTCTACCCTTGTTTTCACCTGTGTGCATACTTATTTTAATTCATCCCCTTTTATTTAAATGCCCACTTAATTATCCTATCACCTTTAAACACCCATCAAGTCCCATTAATTAATTAATTAATTAATCACATTAATTAATTAATCAATCAATTAATATCTTACCTTTCCTTAAAAACCTTCTAATTAGGATGCTTTTATCCTACACATAAATCCCCTTGCTTTTCTAGCTTTCTTCCTATCTATTTTTATGCCCTAACTACCCATGATTTATCCCCAAGCCTAATCCCACAATGCTTTAAAGCACCCTTCCAACTCTTAAAAACACAAAATCATGCCAAAAAACACAAAAGATTCCCATTGGGGAAACTTTCCCCATAATCAGTGACCCCAACCTAGTCACCATCAACCCTATAAAACCAAGTTAAATCCTTCCAAAAAACATCCAGAAATCATTAGATGCATGAATTTTGGATCTCTCTCATGACTAGTGAATTTCCTCTCATGCCTGAGCATTCTGCAATAATTACAACTCCCTGACCTCCTTTGGATGCACTTTTGCATCACTCACATTCATCCTTCATGAGCTTATCATTATCTTGGTATTGCTTTAATTATATTTTTATCATATTATCATTTTTTTTTCTTCTAACATTTTTAGGTTCATATAGTCTCTACAACACTTAGAGCTTCTTCAACAACCTTCTTTTTTCTAGCCTCTCTACTTACAGGTTGTCTTTTTCATCCATTTACCCTTCGGCCCTTCTCTATCTAATATAGTTACATCAACCCACCTTGGTCACCATTGACATGGGTCTTGATTCTCAATCTATCCTCATCCATCTCTATTTTTTTCCATTTTCTCTCTGGTTTCCACTTCCTCATACCCCCTATAGGTTGACTCCAACATATTCAAACCTCTCTACTACTTCCATATTACACTCAGATCTGAATGGTTTACATATTCTCTTACATTCTAGATCCTTCTCTCAAGTCACCATTGAACCTACTTATGTACATAGTCTGGGTCACCATCGACCCAGACCAAGTAACCTTTAATTTACTGTTATTTCAATCAATGGGTTTCTAGATCAATTTTAATCAGTTTCTCAGATTCAATATACTTATGTTTCTACATTCTATCTATTGTTTTTTGCTTTATTTCACTCTTTCTAAACAAACGGGGTTGACATCCATGAAAGGAAGCTAATCACTTCTTGGAGCCAACATTGTTTGGGAAGCCCCCACATAAATCTATCTAATCAATCTTGTTTTAGTTTATCTTATTTGTAGGTTATCAGCTACAACAAGGATTCATCATCACTTTGCGCCCATTTATCCAACACATCACATCTGAGGTATTAAACCCTACATGTTATGAGTTGCTAGTTTATTTAAGTAGCTAGTTAATTCATTTGACCTTTAATTATTAAATAAACAATTTTAAATATATATAAATAAATTGTGTTAAATATATATTTTTAAATTTTAATGATTTCTATATGAGAATGAGAATGGGCATCTAACGACTCTAAAAATAAAAATAGAACTACATAATATGAGGATGGGAAGATTTCATAGTGGTAAGCAATATATTTTAATGATTCTATATGAGAACAGCATCTACCGATTCTAAAAACAAACAATAGCGGCCAAAACAAGACAATTATAAATAAAAGACACAATTCTTAGTCTAGCCAAAATGATCGATTTTAATATTTCGCTTATTCTAAAACTAAATAATAGAACTACATAAGGCTTGATCCCTCTTGAGAGTATGTAGTGTAGCACTTGGTGGTGCCAGCACTTGGCTCCACCAAGGTTAGTCTAGTGAAAACAATAGCAATAATTATAAACAAAATATTAGAACTACTTAAGGCTCATTTGGTTCATCTACTTCCCACCGCATGAATATGGATAAGGAATTGGGCCAACTAGAATTACATTCAAATTATTTTACCATGCTTAGAAGACACAAATTATCTATGCTCGAAAAGATATTTTAGAATCACACTTTCAAGAAGTGAAGTGATCTGCAAAAGAGAAATTATTATTTAAACAAGCTCAAAATTGATGAAAAGATTCACCTTTTTGTATTTGATGAAAATTCATTAAAAAATTATATTGTTCATTTCCATGTAGCTCCTACAAAAATACCAATACGGATCACTTGATTTAGCACGTGTCAGTTTCCTTGTCCACTCTATGTTATCCAACCCTTTCAACGGGATGTAATTTTACTTTCTTTTTAAAAAATTACTGGTATTATTTTTAACATGGAGTTTGAGAATTAAATTCATGACATTGAAACTCATTTCTATATTTTGACGGAAACATACAATGGAAGCCCAAAAATAAATCCTTGCAAATCTTGATTTTCCATCTATTAGTTATATAAAAAAAATACATGAGAATGGTAACTTCCCATGTTAAACTTAAATTTATCTCTATTCTTCTTCTAATAGTTATATAAAATAAACTACATGAGAATGGATATAATATATATATATTGAGATGAGAACTACATAAGGCTTGATCCCTCTCGGGGTATGTAGTCTAACACTTAACTCGCCAAGGATAGTCTAATTAGTATAATACAATTATTAATTACTTCAAAACAAAAAAATTTTTGTATGAGAATGGGCTTGTGCCCATTATAAACGTGCACAACTTCTATAAAGGTTGTCACAATGCATAACTTCCCATTCCTTCCCATGTTAAAAGAAATTAAATACAATATGTTGAACTTAAAGTTATATCTATTCTTAAAGTTTTAAAGTGGAAAGGATTAACAAATAAAGTGGAGAGTAAAATTAGCATAAACATTTTCTTCAAATCTTGTTGAAACTGTCACAATGCACATCTTCCAATTCTATATTCTATAATTCTTATATGAGAATTGGCATATGACCATTCAAAATATCTATTCTTCTTTTATGTTTCCTAAATGTGAATGGATATATATATTATAAAATGAGAACTACATAAGGCTTGATCCCTCTAGAGGGTATGTAGTGCAACACTTGGATCTACCAAGGATAGTCCATCTAATATGATACAATTATAAATAATTATTAATTATGAATGCATAACACGCATTTCAAGGGATGTCAAATATTTTTTCCATATATGGTGTTCATAATTCAACTGGTATGGAGTTGGAAGATGTGACAGTGGATCTAGATTGGCAACATTCAAAGCCCTTGGATATTGTCAAACTAAATGAAACTAGAGTTGTCATCCCTGAACATTCATTCAAATGATTGAGATCAGTGCATTTTTGGAGCAGATGATTAAGAGATGTAACTATAATGTGTCCCCTGTATTAATATTATATGGTGGGATAAATGCATTAAACAAATAATTTCTCACTTATCTTTATGGTGGAGAATCAGAAGCAGGAGATCATGCTCCAACAATATTATAAATGTCTAACTACGCCTCCAAGTGCATCCCCTCTACGATTTTTGTGTTATTTTTATTATAGTCATTATGTATACATTAATTCTTAACAATGTTTACTTTATTCAAATATTAAGATGTACATCCTTCATATAGTTTACTCCTAAAATTTCTTTTCATGTTATAAAATATATGTAAATAGAAGTTAGAAGTTTAATTAGAAGAATAAAGTTAAAATTTCTCCATTCTCACAACTTTTATAGATTTCTTAAAATGATTAAGTTCAATATTTCTTGGGTATATGCCCATTCTCATATAGATATCATAGAAGAAGAACACAAACAAAACTAAATATGTTGGGTATATGCCCATTCTTATATAAATTTCATAAAAGACGAACACGAGACAAAATTAAATATGTTTCAGAATATTTAGAGGTATTAAAATGATTGAATTTAGTATTGGTTGTAGTTGAATGTTTACAATGGGCATATGCCCATTCTCAACAAACAAACATTTTAATACCTCTAAATATTCACTTTGTTTTAGAATGGGAAATATCAAATTATCACATCATTTTTGTTGTATTGAATGGGAATATTCCCATACTAAAGCTACATAAAACCCTTCATCATCAATTATGATAGTTGTCTCATGAACAATTATCAATTATTTTTAAAATTTAATATTCTTTTTACTTGTCAATATTAGTTTGAATCGATTTGATAAATATATATTAATTTCATTTTTATATGTGTAGATATAGCTGGAGAATATCCAAAAAATATATGTAAAGAAATAGGTAAAAATATTAAACCTTTTCATTTGTCAATATTAGTTGGAATCAATTTGATAAATATATCCTAATTTTTAATTTTTATGTGGAGATACAACTAGAGAAAATCTACAACTAACAAATATGTGTAAAGAAATAGGTAAAAGTATTTTTGTGAAATATTTTTATCCTATTTGAAATACATACAAGTTAATAATGATATTTAATAATGAATTTATATTTCCTAATTTATAACTTCTATATCTAAAGAGTTTTATCGAATTACATTCGATGGTCTACGTTGGATACACATATCAATGTAGAAAAACTAGCAATGAAATTGTTACACACAATTAAAGTGGACATGCATATAGTTTTTTTGTGGTATGAAGCATTGTGAAAAATAGGAGACAAATTTATTAAATATTTGGAAAACTCCAGAATTTTCATACAAATGTGAAACTACGATCGTAGTTAATGTAATCCACAAAGGAGTTTTGAAGAGTTTTTTTTGGTGTCTCCAAAGGTTTCTGAAAAATACATTGAAAATAATAAGTGTCTTATGTCATCATTTTTACAAAACTATTTTTGGTAGGGATTGTGGATGATGTAAGAAACATCTTAAAGGGATGTTCTCTATTTCAAACAACAAAGTGGAAAAATTAATATATAACATTGTGTTTAATAAAATTTTGTAGTTCCTTTTACCATTTTCCATTTGAAGTGATGGTAATGATGGTTATTAGTATGTAGTGCTCAAAATGTCTTTATTACAATTTTTTAGTTCTTCACATTTCATCTAAATGATGTGATTGGCATATAATGCTCAAAACTAGATTTCATAGGTTTATACAAAGATCTCATTTTCCATGAAAAGAAGATATTGGTTTTGGGGGTGGAAATTTGAATGTATTATAGAAAAAAATCACACTTAATATGTACATGGTTAAATAATGTGGGTTCAAACCCAAATTTACGTCAATCTTCGGAAACATTTAAAAGAACAGTTAAATGAACTTGATTGAGTTTATATAGATAAATTTAGTTTTTTTGTTCTTTTTTCTCATAAATTTTCATTAATATTGGATTTATTACCATCATTTTATGCACAAAAATATAATTTGTATTATCTCATAACAAAACACTTCCATGATTCTGAGCTTGATTGAGTTTACTTGTTACTATTATGTTGATTAATAAATATAAACTAATTGGCTTGTTATTTTAGCCATCTATCGATAGCAATATATTAAAATTGGTTTTTTATAGACTATCTCTTAACAATTCATTTATTACCATCATTTTATGTTGTAAATATCTCATAACACATTTCCTACCTTAATTTTATGCAAATAAATCCACATTATAATTACACATTTGTCACACAAATATATATGATCAAAATATGTAAAATATACAACATTCAAATGCGCATGACCATGTAGTTAAAATAAATCACATGTAAATTTTTCTTTCTTTCTATATTGAGTTTGTTTTTCTTTTATGATTCTTATATGAGAATGGGAATATGCCCACTCAATACAAGATAAAAATATTTTTTTGTATGAGAATGGAAATATGCCCATTCAATACAAGATAAAAAAATTTATTTGTATGAGAATGGGTGATATAAGTATTTTTTATGCATTGCAATGTTATAAATGTATTAATTATTTCAATAAGTATTTCTTAATCTTACTATAAAATTGTAAACTCCTAAAATGGAAATACCTCATACATGATATATAATGCCAAAAAATCCCCTTTTGGATTCTAATAATAACCAAATAAAATTCCAAAATCCCCCTTTGGATTCTAATAATAGCCAAATAAAATTCCAATATTTGGTATAAGAACAACCAATATAGTTGATTTCAAAGTATTTAATATAGATTGTAAAATGTCCAAACGTCATGAAATTATTGTTCATCAGTCTTATGATTAAGAAGATAATGAAAAATCTTGGAAGTAGAAAATAAAAGAGCACAAAATAACTTTTCAGCTTCATCAGAATGAGTCTCATAATTGTGAAGGGTGTGACTGATATAGTAGAGGTCCTTCTCCCTACCTTTTTCATCGCAATGTGCCAATATGACACCCGAGCATGATCAGAGGTAGAGACATAAAGATAGAAAGAAACCCCCTTATATGGAGGGGTAAGCATAGGTAGAGATATGAGATACTACTTGAGATAATCAAAGGATTTTTGGTAGCGTCATCCTTCTTAAAGTCGATGTATTTATGAAGAAGGTGATGAAAGGGTTGGAAATGGTTAGAAAGTTGTGAGATGAAACGATGAACTAATTATAGTTAGAATTGAAGATTGCGAAGATGATTTAGGTTATATGGAGGTGGCATCTCAAGGATGGATTTGAAATTGGCGAGGTCAATTGCAATACCCTTGATAGAAATGATAAAGCCAAGGATTTTACCAACAAGAGTCGTACTTCAATGCAGACACTTGACTTGATTGAGACAAAGGAAGAAGTAAATAAGGCACATGAAAAGGAACTCAAGGAAGGCAAGGTGGTTATGGAGATGCTTAGATTTGGCCAAGATATCATCAATATAGTCCTCTGAGTCTAATAGATGAGATCATGAAAGATGTAATTCATGATTCTTTGATAGGTGGCTCCAACATTTTTCAAGACAAAGGGCATGATGTGATAGTACAAGGTCCCCCAAGGAGTGATGAAAGAGGTATTATATTGGTTCTCCGGAACAACGCAAATTTTATTATACCCAGATAAACCATCCATAATAGAAAGCATATAATGTCCTACGATAAGGTCTATGAGATGATCGATATTAGAAAGGGTAAAGTCATCTTTAGGGAAACTAAGGTTTAAATATTGCAATTCATTGCAGATGTGGAGATTTCTAGAGTCATTAGAAATGAGTATAATGTTGGAAACTAAGTGTAGATAATCGATAGGAATGATGAAATTAGTGGAAAGGAGGCATTTTAGCTCCTTTTTTATAAGAGGGAAACTCAATGTTGTATGTGGTGAAGCTTCTCCTTAACTCGGGTTAGTGTTAGGAAAGGTAATGATGTTGTGGACAACAATGGAAGGATTGAGAGCTAAAATGTCAGCCTACAACCGTGCAAAGGTTTGGATATGTCAAGAAAGGAAGATAGTGAAAGATTATAGCTCTTGAGGATCAAGGGATTGACCCACTATGAGGATGTGAGGATCTTGTAGAGTCACTATGTTGACGTCAATGGTGTAATCATTAAGAAGAGTGGATGTGTCTAGTGGTAAGGTCTTATGAAGATAGGAATATTATATCCCCATGTAGGAAAGGATGTAATCATCATCGATGCATTGAATAAAGTCAATGGAAGGGGAATCTTCCTCTATCATTTATAGGAATTAAAGAGGGAAGGACCTAGCTTTGTTGTCACATTGATAAGTGTCGGGTCCCAAAGTAATGGTAGAGATTAAAATTTTTATAGAGGTTATAGAAATAATTTAATCCATATCCATAACCTCGTGGGATGGAGAGGATGGAGGATTGATGTCCATGAGATCTAAAAATTGTGGAAGAGGCTCTTGATTGTTCCTTATCGCCCAACTCAAATTTTCATGGGGTTTTGAGATTTATTAATGATAAGGTCATGTATGCCTTATTCATAAAGCCCCATTCCAAATCCTTTATAGAAAAAATGATGAAGATATTTGTAGGAAAAGGATATCTTGTAAATAATATAAAATCTAATGGTATATGGTTTGGTGTGCGGTTGAATGTCAATGTGTGAAAAAGGAAAATCAACACCACCATATATGAGATTAGTGCAAATATGAGATGGAATGAAAGGAGTTATATTTATAACATTATGTTGATACATTGGATATTTTTGAGTCTACCAAGTAGATTAGGCATGGGAAGAGCATTAAGCATGAGAAGATGATACTCCCCCAACGAGATTTGATCCATCATTTTGTCTAAGAAGTCATCATTGGGAAGCTTAGACATGAAGATGAATGAGCTAGTGGATGCTTGAGAATGATATTGTGTGGGAATGAGCACATAATTGGGATGGTAAGTCATGTTACATGCTTTGAATGGAGGAGTGTGTACGGAGAGAGTTAATATTTTCCCCTTGTGTTTGTATTTTATCCATTGATGGAGGGTGGATGGAACACAATGCATGACATGAATCCATGGTCTTAAAAGTAGGATGTTGTATTGAAACTCCCCTTCTATGATATAGAAGACCTCATAGAGGATTTTTTCACCAACATGGATGGGAAGAATAAGCTGTGCATAAAGTGGTGGCAAAAAAATCATTCAATGAATGAAAAACTATGGCTGATTGGGTGACAATAGAATTAGAGATTAATTTGATCAAATGTGTAAGATGAGATGATTTTTATATAGTAAATCATATAATGGATAATGAATGTGTCATTGATACAAACAAAGTGATAAAGAGGGAAGATCATGCTCTTCAGGTGTGATTTCAGGAATTTTTGTATTGTCAAAGGATATGGAAATGGAAGTAGCAAATGCTCCAAAAAGTGATACAAAGGGCTGAGACTCATCATTAGTAGTAAGGATATTCTTAAAATGTTCAATGATGGATTGCTTATGGTCTATAGAAATTTGGATGAGCATATAATGACATCTTAAATGAGGTCTAATGGATTTGTTTCATAACACTCTATGTGATAACCACAGGATGAGGAGAAAATAAGATGAATACCTTGGGTCTTGATGAATAAGGGGGTTGAGAAGACTATTTGGAAGGGGGAGTGGTGACAACCACTTTGGATTTTGATCTAGTGGGTGGTTACAATTCAGGGGGATGAGAATAGTTTTGACCAAAACAACATTAATGAAGAGAGACAACACCTCCTTAGGAGAAGTTGAAGTTGGAGGAAGGATGAAAATGTAAGTCATAGATGAATGAGGAGATTTCAATGTCTTGGTGGATGATGAGTGAGATGAAGAAATGGAAATGATAGGTGGAAGGGGGATATCTCCTTTAATGACAAGATCATCCTCATCGATAAAATTGTGAATGATTGTTTGAAGGATTTTACAATGTTCCATGTCATGTCCAGTGCACAATGATATGCACAAATGAGATTAGAATCAAACCATGAGGGTCACAAACCACATGGATCGAAAGGAATGATGGTGGGAGAGTAATTCCAAATGCGTAAAGTAGATGTTAAAATATTTCCATGTAAGATCTAATGGAAGTGGTTGAAGGAGAGGTTATGGATGAAGTGGTTTTAAGAATGATGGATGAATAAGGCTTATTTTCTTGGGTTTTTTTAGGAGCCTTGGATTCCATCTTAGTCTTATAAGAGGAAGGTAGTTGTGTCTTGATTTTGGTTTTGATTGGTGGTGACTTAGATGGTTTAAAATATGATTTAACAACTGTGGTGGTGGATGATTTTGAAGAGGAAGATGATTTAGAGGAAGGGTTAGATTGATTTGATTTAAATATAGTGGGGATTGTAGATAAAGAGGATGGCCCTAATATGGATGATAAAACTCCTAAAAATGATGATAAAGTACTATATTTCTTAGGAGGGTTAGTCTTAGGAGTAATCCTAATGTGGGTCGAGGGTTAGGGTTAGTCTTATGTGGGTGTGTGAGATATTTTTGATGGGAATCCCAATATTCTTACTCATAGGTTGTGAGGAATTACCCTTAGTAGGGATGATGACAATATCAATTGGACTATTCATGGGAGTATGATTAAGTGATGTGGATTAGGTTGTAGATATTGATGGTGGAAGTGGATTTTGTATGATACATTTAAAAATATCTATAGGGGTGGTAGATTGTGTGGATTGAATATTGGTTGGTGTATGGATGATTAGAGTTGGAGATGGGGTAAGAGTGTCATCTGTATATGTATTGAGTGTGGATGTTCACATGGTGAATGATTCAAGAGGCGATGTGGATACATGCATAGAGTTAGATGTTGATGTAGGTATGGTCATAATAGTATATGTATTTGATGTGGGAATAGATGTAGATGTGTGAAATGAAGGTATCAAGGTAATTATAGATGAAGGAATAGATGTGATGGATGTGGATGTGGATTATATGGATGGAGAAGTAGGTATGGTCAAGGTTGATGTTGATGTCATATTTGTAGTTATAGTAGATGTTGATATGATGGGTGTAGAAGTTGATAAGGTTGTTATTTTAGGGGAAGAATCCATAATAGAGGTAGATGTGATGAGTGATGTAGTGATAGGTGTAGGTGATGGGGTTTGGGTTTTGGTCTATAGTATTAATTTTATGGGCATTAGGTGGTTGTGATGTGGGGGGTGGAGTTTGATTATTGGGTGGATGATTAGGAAAAGGGTTCTTGAAGATGTCAAGGGGTTGACTAGGTAGTGCATTGGGATTGTCAATTTTAAGGTGACCAGAGTATATAAGTTTTTGGACAACGTATTTAAAAGAGCAACACCTTTCAATTTCATGATCACAAACTTGGTGATATTTTTAGTAATGTTTCTCATGATACCATGTTGGTTTGGGTTGTGATTCATCAAAGGGTCAGATGGGAGGGACATGGGTGAGATGGAGCTCCATTATTTTCAAATATTGTACTATAAGATTCCCCAAGACGGGTATAGTTATGAGTTGGATTTGAAGCTCATTGTATAGTCTCTATATGAGAAGTGGATGTGGAGGAAGGTTTAACCACTATGGTATAAACAACATTATTATATTTTCACCATGATTGGAGGATTTAGTGAACTCGGTATTAGGTTTGTTTGATCAAAGTTTGATATGGCCTTGCTCAAGGGCATGAAGTTCAAGTTTGTGAGACATGGTAAATGCCTCTTAAAAGGTTTGAAATGATTAAATTTGAAGAGTGGAGGAAATGTGCTTCACACAAGACCATGAGAAAAGTTCAATTAATTCATTATGTGGAATGAAAATATAGTTTGTTGATGATTAAATGCCATCATGAGATAAAATTTGTGATAGATTTGTCATCATACTATCTAATGGTGTAGAGGTCTGTGATAGTGATCTTATATGCAATGTTGATTTTGAAATGTTCTAGGAATAATTGCATAAGTTGGGTGAAGGAAAAAATGAATGTTATGAGATACCGTTGTACTAGTCTAATGTGATTCTCAATAACGACATGGGGAATGTGTGAAACACGAGGTCTTTATCATGGGAAATGAGGTAACATACATGTATAAAAGTGTGAAGGTTTTGTTATGGGTACTCCTTACTATTGAACTTACAAAATTTTGGCATATCCCAATGAGGAGGATAAGGCTTCACGGGGATGGATGGATTGATTGGTTTTTGTAGATTTGTTCATATAAAAATGTGGTTTAGGATCCCTAGGTAGTAACTTTAAGATGATCCATTCTACTCAATAATGCCTACATGGGATCACTAGATGGATTGGTTGGTTAAGTTTAATGATGATATTGTGATGCATAAGATGTGAATGGGTTATGTTGTTGATAATTTTTATATGCTTGAGGATGTGTGGGTGTTGGAGGAAGTGATTGATAAATGGAAATGTAATTAAAGGGTTATAATTGGATAGGTTGAGATAAAGGTTATTGTTGAGAAATGGGGATGTGGTAAGATTTGTTAGATTGAGTTGTTTGTTGAGAGAAAGGGACATTTGATTGATTTTTATGGGATGAGTTGGAATGCAAGTAATGGGTGGTTGGGATACTTGAGTTGGTTAAGTGGGATGTATGTAGTGATAAACACCTCAAGGAGGAGGTTAATGGGTTTGTATTAATTCATATGGATAGGGTTGTGAAGTGATCACATTAGCATGGACATGGGAAGTGGAAATGAGGGTTAGAGTTATGTTATGCTCTTCGGATATAATATGAAGCAAGTAATATTATTGAGATGATTTGATAGGGGTGAAAGTGACCATAGTGGATGATGAGGTGATGGGGATGGAAGAAGTAATAGTAGTGTTGACATGAGGAAAATTAGGGGGGATGTGGACCAAAAATTGAGTGGTTTGGTGATTGTGAGTGATAAAATAAGAAATTTGATTAGGATCAAGCTCATGTTGGCCCTAAACAAGTTCATTCATAGCTCTAGGAAAGAAGACAATAAGTTGTGATGTAAGGACTTGCATAGATTAAAGATTGGAATGGTAGGCATAAATTTGTTACAAAGGAATTCCATTAATTGGGAGATTGGTAGTCTTACAATTGAGATAGTCATGAAGGAAAACTGGATAAGTATCAAGAAGCTCCTATAATTCTTCACACCCATAAGGGATGAAAGGAGTCCCATAAGCATCAATAAAGGTGGCGAGAAGGTAATGTTTCTAGTCTAAATGGAGCAGTTGGTGATAAAGAAAGGGGTTAGTTTTGACTTGAGTGTTAGGTTTTATCAATTAAACCTCTTGAAGAGGAGGAATGGAATCCATGGGTTGAGTAACCATGGAAGAGATGACCAAAGGGTTGGAGGTAAGCATGGAGAGAGTACGGGTTTATTGGGAGGTAATAGTGGAAATAGGAATATTTTTTTATGACATGTTTTATTCCATTTGTCTTGTTTGGGATCTCATAATAATTGGAATGAAACAAACAATAAAAACTATGCTGATTTTTAATTAACACAAACAAATCACACAACAAAGTTTTGATCATCTTGATAATTATAGATATGAAAATAAATGAAAAATGGGATTGAATGGAACCTAGGAAATGACAATCTATGGATAGCTTCAGGTAGTTTTGGTTGGATTCCTTGATATACCAAAAGGTATATGAGGAATGGATATGTGATGAGTAATGTTATGGGGATTGGTATTGGAGCCTACCCCCTCACTTCATAGTCATGTGACAATAAGAGAATTGAATTCTTAGCCAATATACTAGTAGCCAAAAAATGTGTAACACGGTCGAGAACACCACAATGGATTTCGTATTGGGTGATGAAATCCCAATAGTTACACCTAGTAGTAGATGTGTAAATTTGTTTTTGTGTTCGGATGTGTTTTATGAAGTGTATACAATGAATTAAACCCCTAGTTAAACTAGATTTCCAAGTTGGTATGAATGGTTATTTTAGATCTGAAATGAGATGTGATGTTCAATGAAAGCAACAAAAAAAGGATGCAATGCAATAAAATAAAGATATAGGGAATTAAAAAAGGAATAATTGGACAACACTTTTCCTTTTTATCTAAATTTTAAGCAAGAAAGAAAAATCCAACACAAGCACACAACATGACGCTCCCACTGTGATGTTAGTAGAAGACATATAGAAGAAAATAAAAATGAAAAATAAATGAAAATACTCACCAAGAATGGGTGGTTCAAACTGGGTGTGCCATAATGTTGACAAAATTCCCTCATTCCTACTCAGATTAGTGAACTAATACTAAATAAAATAAGTAACTCCAAATATGTAAGGGTTTAAGGTACCTCGGGAGGGGATGAAGATGTGTACGAGCACAAATATGAGAATCCTTCTGCATAGTGAGCTAGATGACCTATAAATCAACAAAGGATGGATTAGTAGATTGATAGTTTGGGTTCTGATGAGGTTAGTCCCGAGAAGTGAAAAATTCCTAGGATGGATGTCAACCCATGTTTTGATAAAGATAGATAAAATCAAGTATTGATAAATTGGATCTAGTAGAATCTAAACCAAAACATAAAATGAAATGCTAGATACAAGATAGAAATGTATATCTGATCTAAGTGAGTGCAATAAAATTATGAAAAATGATAATGAGTAGTAAGAAGACAGATCTAGTCGATGCAGAGCGAGGGGATGGAAAAACATGTCCGAGGTGACAAAAAGTTAGAATGAAAAGATCTAGGGGAAAATAATATGTGGAAACATAAAATAGATTATTCGGGAGTCCGAATGATAAGAAAGGTAAAAAAATGGAGGTTGGGTCAACAAAGACCAAACAAGGTCAATGGTAAGCGGGATTGATTTAGAATTGGATGAAGATGGATGGACTGAAATGAAGACATGTAAATAAGAAATGAAGGCATGAGAATAATCTGAAGCAAAGAGCTCACGATGATGGTTGAACTAACATAAGATCTGATGATGATATGGTGATAAATTAGCACAATGGATCTAAGAATGAAAGAGAGAAAAAGAGGCTTCTAATCTCCCAAATATGGACACAAGGTCTCCAAGATAACTCAAAGAGGGATGTAGTAGTTGTAGAGAAAACAACAAATGAAAGAAATATCAAAAGAACGCTCAAATACTCCAAAATTACATGCTACTAAAATGAGGGGTAGGTGAGACTTTACAGTGGTGGATGGCGACCCGGATGGGTCACTTCCAGTCTGAGGACCCATCCCTTTGGGTGGTGGGAAGGTGGTGAGCTCAAGACAAGGATCCCATAAGAGGCAGGATTAGGGTTTAGAAGGATTAAGATGAATTTGGGTTACATAGGATGGTTAGGTGGATGGTAGAAATTATTAAATAAAGGCCATGGAGAGGTGAAATCATTAAATGATGGCCTAGAAAGGATAAAATAGGAGATTTAAGATGAGGAAATGAATTAAATGGGGGCTTATAATTAACTAATCATGATTAGGGATGATTAAGGAGGAATAATGAGGGGAAATAATGATAGGTGGGATAAATTGAATTTAGGAGGGAAGAAGGGAATTCAAAAGGGAAGAGAGGAATGTATGAAAGATGACAGAGAGTGAATGTGGGGTGAGGGGTAGTGATACCAAAAAAATTTGTTTACACATGTAATTACTAACATGAGTTCCTAATAATGAGATACGGATTTGCACAAATCCACTAGTAGATATGTTTTTAAGTTATTTGGTGGAGCAATATGTTAGATGAATAAATGTTAAGAAAGTGTTGCAATTTACACCAGTAAAGTAGAGTATATGGTATCTACTCATGTAAGAAATTAGCACTATGTCTTAAAATATTGTGCTCCACTTTTGATTTTATCCATGGAATGAAGAGGATAGATTGATACACATAGAGTGTGATTTGTCTAGAAAATAACCCTCAATATCATGCACAAACCAATCACATTGATGTATGATATTAGTTTATAAGGGAAATTATTGAGGAAAAGAAGGTGCTAATGAAGAAGGAGGAGACCAATATGAATGATGCACATTCATTGAATAAGGTAATGTCTCTTGAAAAGTTTATCTAGTACAAAGAAAATAAGGGCTTGGAATTTTGAGTTTTCGAGGTATGAGTTCATACTCTCATCATGAAAAGTGTTCAAAAAGTGGGATAATGTTGGGAATCTTAAAAATTTCATGGAATTACACAATGGTGGGTTATGTAACTCCATTGCGTAATGTAGAGGTTGTGAATATTTTTATAAATTGGGTTTATACATGTAAGTAAATAATTTTTTTATTAGATTAGGTAAAAATAGGGATGGGCTCCTAGAGGCCTTACATAAGAGAATACATCATGATAGCACACAAAAAAAAGAAAAAAATGAGATATGGTGAAAAGAGTTAAACAAAATTAACTTAGGAGAGAGAAGGTCCATAAACACAACCATAAATAGAAACACAAAAAAATAGTCTGCTAACAAACAAGATTAGTTCACCAAAAGACAAAAAAATTTCAAGAATAGGAACAAATAAAAATAGTTTATATTTTGACATTTGGGGAGTTTCAGAGGTCTTAGTAGGGAACACTTTTTGAGCTTATTCTCTAGTGCCTTCATGCTCTACTCGCCACCATCATCATCCTTTGAGTTGTTGATGTCGGGTTGGAATTTAATTTTCTTAAAGTGCTCTTCCACTACCTCCAAATGAACCCACATATATTTTACCGGCTTGTCCAGCTCTGTGACTTTATCCCTTATGTTCCTCTCGAGACATGAAAATATTCTTAGTGGCCTCGATGTTTTCTATGATCCCTTCCCTCATATAAAACTTTGATTCATCTATAATCTACACAACCATCTCCATCCACTTCATTATTTTATCCAAGGCTTCAAAATTTAGACCCTCACCCTTCATGCATTTTCCTTTTCCCTTTAAAGACCCTTTACTTCCTTTTTCATGCTTAGCCCTAAACAACTAATCATTAACCTCCTCTGCTTTGTTAGAGGGTTCCTTTCCCTCATGCATCTTTTCCAGGCACTCATCTAGGGTGATATCATCCTCCTCCTCCTCAACAAGTCCCATTGTCTTGGGTGGAACCATTTTACCATTTTGAACCAGAAGAAGGATGAGACCTTCATGAATGGGGGAATCCACTTTTCCCCCCTTAAAATATCTCATAGAAACAGCAGATATATAGATATAAAAAAGGGAATACTCATCATAATTTTATGCCTAAACATGTTCAACAATGACAAGTGATGAGTATATATCTTTTGATACTTTCCTTTGAGAGTGATATACTTCATGATATAAAGATATAATTCCTTCCAAACCTCCGGGACACACGACCTCGCAATGTCATCTCAGTAAAATAATGGAAATTTTCCTTACCAAAAAAGAAAGTATTGATTTCATGTTCCCTCCTATTTTTATCTTTGAAAATATTGAGCCCCTTCATCTCCATTTCAGGTGACCTCGAAATGAAATTCAATAACTTCTAGCTTTATTCCCTAAACCAAAAAAATTTCATCTTCCGACACCAAACCAAAATCCTTAGAAAGAGAGGGGTAATTCCCATGTAACTTGGTAATGTACTTCCTGAAACCCCAATTGTGAGAATATTCCACATAGAAGGGTTTTTGGTGATGCTTTTGTGGCTTGAGGGTTCAACTCGAACTCTATCACCTCTCATGGTTTCTGTGCTATCTTTCCGATGTAAAACTAGACACACACTACAACTTATGAACTTGAATTGGGCATTATTGGAAATGAAAACACCACACTCGAACTTACTACCTTGGAAATCATGATAAATTAATTCATTCGTGTGAGTTGAAAGGAAATTATTATGATTTATCATGTTGTATGATATCATTAATAAATATGGGAATTACATCACCTTTCATCCAAACTTTGAAATCATGACTATACACCCCTAAGTTAGAAAGTTTGTCTGCACATTTATTACCTAGGGGGGTATGATTGATATTAAACCTATCAAAAGTATTAAGGTGAACTTTAATATCTTGAAGAATATTTCCCAAATCCTATTTTTAAAGTTATTCCTATTGAGGGATTTAACAATGAGAAGAGAATCATCCTCAATTTGGATGTGATTGATCCCTATGCATGTAAATATATGGGTACTTCGGGATTATGGAATATGTTTTGGATTTCTAGAATTACAATGAAAAATTTGAGGGACTATGTATAGTACCACTTGATGGAGAGGAATTTTAATAACACAAACCAATTCAAAAATTCAAGCAACCTAGCTTTCCAAAACTATCCTTTCACCCATATAAGACGATCACTTTTCTCAAACCCAAATGGCCCTCAAGCATGTAATTTTAGGATATTTGGAATCTTGATTGAGTTAGATCTTTATGGTCTCTATTATCATAATCTCTAAGTGCAATGGAATCATTCAAAATGATTAGAAACAAGAAGAAACTTCAAATTTCATTAACTTTTCCAAAACTTTCATTTTTACTTCTTGAGAAGATCATCACCTAAATATTGGTTTTGGGAACAATATACTAGGTATATAAGAAAATTATAAACATTGTTGAATACTATTTAAGGAATTTATGCTCCATGTAAAAATTTATTTACCAACTCCTAAGGGAACTCCTCTCACACAATATTTCTCAACAAGGTCTTGTTCTAGTAGCCTTGCTTTCTTTAGGGTTTTTCAAGCACTAAATTTGATTTATAAAGTTTCAAACCATACTAAATTACTTTTCAAGAACCCATTTACTTGTTACACTTGTTTGTGAATTTTTATGACTTAAATCTAACTCTAGACCTCTACTTTGTTAAGTATTCTTCTCCAACTACTCATATTTTAAAGGATAATCCTTTCTTGGACAAAGCATCGAAAAATATGTTTTTTAGAAACATATAAACCTTAATTCCTTCAAAATATTTTTATGGGGTTACAAGATGATTTTTTTAATGTTTGAAGCCAACATTCAATGACTAAGCCCTTCAAAATACAATTTTGGGATAAATCCCAAGTAGGGTTTTAAGACAGACACAATAGAGGAAATATTTACTTTGAGAAATCCTTACAAATAAATAAATTACAAAACTTCACCAAAAGCTCTATATTTTCCATCTCTAGGTTCATGGTCTAGGAATCTCTTAACTTCAACACTAAAAATGAATTGAGTTAAGACTCTACCTCCTCAAAACCATGCTCTCTAAACTATTACGGAGACAATGTATAGAGTTTAGACTAACCATTCATTCTTTCATTTTTCCACAATATATAATAAATAAAAATACCTTCTATACTCACTAAATAAATACCTTCTATATTCATTGAAATTCGTCATTTATAATAGAAAAACATTAATTTCGTATTCATTTTCAATCTTCTTAATTGTGTCGATGCATACACCACCCTCTTTCAAAAAAAAACATGTCATCTCCTTTAATTTTATTTCCCCACTCACAAATAATACCATTCATCTCCTCCTTCATAACTCAAAATATTTTTTCTATTTTAATGTCCTTACCAATTAACTAACTTTCTTAGTTATAGTATTAACTAGGCTTTACAAACTACTAACTCACTTGAGTTAAGAGGCCACCATGGAGTTACACACCTAATACACGAGTTTATGACCCCAATAAAGGATAAATACATTATTAAAACACTCTTAAGACGTTTTATACCTCTACCTAGACACCACCAAGCCTAAAAATTCTGAAAAGGTGCAAATACCTTGCTTAAGAAATTTAAAATGAGTTTTGGAGGAAAAATCATCTAGGCTATAATTTGAATTTCTAAGCATTCCAATGAACTCTAGCCACATCAAAAACCTAATTCAACCCCTAAATCATTCTCTCATTGATATTTTACTTTAATACCATTTTAATGTGACACTCCTACACCATCGGTGTGAAGTGGGAGTTGTTTTATGGTACGCAAAAGAGTGGCATAACATTGGATATTGTTTTATAGTCCCTTTCAAAAAACTATTTACCAATATAAAAAAACATTGGATATTGACAACTATATATAGTATTTGTTATGAAATGGCAATAAATTTTAGAGGAATGAAGATAAAAAAGTGACATGCTAAGTATGAATATGTGATAGATAGAATTAATATTTAGATTCTTTATAAGTCTAACAACGTGATTTACTTAAAGCATTAAATTTCTCTAGAGAACATTGATTCCTAGTTGCTAATTATAGGAGAGACAATTACGAAAAATATTTTTGTGCTCTTGTTATATTATAAATATTAGTTGAGTCAAGGAAGGTGTAATACAATGAATATTAACATACACTGTGTACCAATCATGCCAAGTTTTGAATATTGTAAGGTGTTGTGAGTAATTATTGTAGTTGTGCAAAGTATGCGCATGGATTACAAAAGTATTGCGAATGAAGTCTTTTTAGATCTTGTTGTACTTTGGGTTATTAAGTGCAATAAGAAATTTTTTTCCCTAGGTTTTTACCGAAAGGAATCTCCCAAGATAAACATGTGTCTATATATTTTTACTTTACTAATTTCATTTATGTGCTTATGTAAGATTCATCTCTATATATCATTTATTCCACATAATATTTATGTAAGTATTTGGTTGGATTTGCATAATTTTTCACAAGCAGTATATTTTTTCCCAACAATGTTCACATGGAAATGGTGATTTTAGGAGACTCAACCACATTCAATGTAAAATAAATGCAATTTTGACACATTTTCATTCTAAAACTCTATACCAACTATGTATAGATATAAATGATGCTATATTCAATATTATATATTTTGAAGTAGTATTTTTGTTACTAATATAATTAACATGCTTTGAAATATTACCCTCTAGATTAAGGTTGCAAGGAAAAAAGCTAACCTAGAGGTGGCGTCTCCACATGTTTATTGAAAATTGGGGAAATTAACCTTATGATGTTAGCCAAGTTCTTTTAGAATCACCTCACCATCATTCCCCTTCTTGAGGCCTTGGATGTGGTTAATGTGTAAGATATTTTTATTATAATTGACACTAGAGTGTCTCTGCATAGAGGCGATATCCTTCTTTAACTCATAAATCTTAGTTAAATGGAAGTGGTGGTGGTGTCCACACTAGGTGGGAATTTTATGGTTGGGATACACTTTCACAAGGTAAATTACCTCACCCATATCGACCATTTCTCCCTCTCACAAGAAATATATTGAAGAATAAGTAGATAAAGAAAAAGATGATAGGTGGAACCCTCCATATGTTCTCGACCCACATAGTAGCGAATGGGTAAGGTGGTGATGAAAACCTAATGATCACCCTCCTCCTTTACTATGTTGGTTTTGGCCTTTGTGACTTAATGTTTAATGTTATGTGCTATTATTTCATACGTTTTGATTGAATTTTTTTTTAAATTGCTAAGATGTTAGCTTTCTCAACTTGACAGATGTGATTCTTGGATTTTCAGTCATTGTTTTTATGGTTAACTTGTACTTAATGTTTATATCAACGCATACGAGGAAAAAAATTCAATAAATAAATGGAGGTACTTTGATAGATTTTTTTAGTCATTTTACTTTCCCATACAATTCTTAAATACATGCTTCTAACCATGTTGGAAACACTTTTAAACATGTGTTATAAATGATATCCATGATAAATATGGTGGTAATAAACAATCCAAGAATGAAGCTTATAAATATTATTTGTATGTATTACCAAAATAGTAAAAATAAAAATTTTCCATAAAAAATCTAAGAATTATAATTTTAGATAATACTTTTATCCTGAAGCATACCCTCTTTTAAAAATGGTAAATAGTTTGGCAATCACATTAATGTTGTAAAAATATATTCACCTTTTACAAATAATTAAAATAATTGAGAAGATAAAAGTAAAGGTGCGTTCAACACATAGATCTAGCACAAGGCATGTGGCAACAAGACTATCACCATTTTAGACACTTTGACCACTAGTGTATATTAGGCCCCTTTTTCCTTCCCTTTTATATTTGACTTCACATAGCTTTCTGTAGACAACAAAATCTAAAAAAATCATTATTACATCATGTTTTTTGAAAGCTTTACGTATGCGGGTCCTGAACAATGAAACTAAATCTATGTAGTGCAAGACCTTTTTATCTTACTTTTACATTTCTTTATTTATCTACTGATTTATGAATTACTTGATGTGTGTTCGTGTTTTTATGTTGTGTCATAGATATCTCTATCCTTTTCCATTTTTTATCTAACTTTTCTTTATTTTTGTCCAAGACTGTACATATTGGTCATGACCGTGGTATGGTCCTAAACGAGATGTATGATCATGACCCTTTTAAAGTTTTGGGATCCTTTATTCTCATTGGGTATTTTTCTCATTGTTTTCTCTTTAACATATTATATTTTATCTTTTACATGTCACTAAGATTCAAATTTCACAGTGATATAATCTTATATACAAGTTCACCTTAAACATTTATTAACTATTAATAACCAATCTATGTACTTAATAGTGAGTTAAAGAATCAAGATTATAATATTTATACTACACATCATATCCTAGGAGGGAATAAATATATTTTACACACTTGCACATAAGGGTTTCATAGTAGCAAAGTAGCATAGAATGTTATCGATTTTGAATCCGGAGGAAAATCTAGGTCGAGGGTTCTAGATTTCATACCCACTTGCATTATACACTATGATAATTACATTGAGTCTAAAATGTAGTGTTACACTCAATGAATCATAAATGGGGTGACCTACAAGGCTATTTTGACTAAAAAATTTACATATTTTATTTTTAGATCTTATGAGTTCTTTACGTTATAGAAAAAATATAGTTTTTTTGTAGGTATATGTGAAAAAACTAAAGTTATAGGTAAATCTAAGCATACAAAAGCGCAATACAAGTGACAATAAAGCAACCCATATTTTTTTAAACTCTACAATCTATTGATCCAAGATAGTAGTATAGGGTCACTTTGTAAAATATGATCCAAACCTTTCGTGATTTTGGTGAGAAATAATTGATTTGAAAACCTTAAAAAAATTCATACTTCCCAAATCTAAGAATGAAACATACAAAAATTTATTTGAATAAGCCAACTCATCCTTCTAATGCTATTTTCACTTTTAATTACTTTTCCAATTTGACATGCTGGAAAATAGCTTAGTTTTCATTGCATATTTATAAATAAATGAATTATTCTATGAAATATAATATATAATATTCAATCCTAATTAAATAAATTTAATCTATCTATTACATTTAATTTAGGGTTGATATATTTTGTGAACCCGATCCTTATTCATCTTTGTTAACCTAGCTTAGGGTTCAACTTGTTTATTTAGTAGCTAATCTTTGTGATACCTAAACCCTTGCTAAATTTAGGGTTTATTATTTGAGTTATATATGTCTTGTAGTAATTATTTGTAAAACCATAAGGGTTTCTATCCCTATAATCATGTCCAAGTCACTTGTGGATTCAATTATCAAGTTCTATCTACACCATGCCCACTTGTCTTTTCTTCTATTGCTTTCATTCTAGCTGATGTGGATTATGGCTATGATGATACATCATAGGATTATCACCATAAATCACAATATCCACCTCACTTTTCCACTCATAGTGTGAAATCAACCAATAGTATACCTTATATTGAAGTCTCCTTATATAACACTGTACCCATCTTAGAGGCACCACATGAGACCCTTTCTTTGCATACTTTGGTTGAATCTTACCACATAATTGACCATAACACCCCTAACTTATTGGATCCATGTTCTAATGACAAATTTAGTTATGAATATTAATATAATGAAATCGGTTGGCTTATTAGGGATGAATCTCTAACCTTCAATATTCTAAAGTTACCTAAATCTAATAATCATGACATAAATCAAAATAATGAGGTAGATGAATTCATATAATTTTATGATGTTTTACATAGTACATAGGCATATCCTAAACAAATTCCAAAAATAATATTATTACATTACTTCCTCATATTTATATAGATGCTAATATCAATGAGGAACTTTCTTCTACTTCTTTAGATGGTGATACACACAGTGATTATAATATTCCATGTGATGATGAGGTTAATATTTTATATGATCTCTTTATTAATCCTAATGTTCATGATGATTTTTCTATTCCTAAAAATGTTACTATTCATGATGATAATGTTGTTCATAGTGAATTTGTTATTACAAATCATGTTCTTATTTCTAGTGAGTTTTTATTCATAATGATGTTCCTATTTGTGCTCCTAAAAATTATAATATTATTACATGTCTCTCTCTCTCTCTCTCTCTCTCTCTAATGTAAAAATGATATTATTACTATTTATCCTTTCATGAATTTTATACAAGAAACTAATGCAAATGCTAGTATACCTTTTCTATGTATTAATAAGAGTAAACATGATCCTACGTCATGTGTTTTTTCTAGTTTTATTATTTATATTAAGGTTATTTTTGATCCCTGGATGTGACTAGTGCTAAGGTCCCTTTAAATCATGTATCCCAAAGTAAGCCTCTAGATCTAAATATTCCTAAACATGATGACATCAATTTTAAACTAAATATTGTTCCCATGGCTAGTATAAATGGTAAAGTAAAAATCTTGAATGACCCTATTAGTGTTTATGGAATGCCTCTTAATGAGGTATTTTCTATTATTCATGTAGTAGGTGATTTACAATGCAAGGTATAAACCTTGACCTTAGAAATTAATTCTTACTATGCTTCCATTGAATCCATTACTATACTTGGAAATTCCATACGATGTAAAGGTACACAAAAAAAAACATCACTTCCTTTAATGTGAAGTAAAATCCTCATGATTGGAAGAAATTTTAGTTATCTTATCATATGAATAAATGTCAGTGGGATAGTAGTGTGGAATGTGTGATAATAGTTTGGGTGAGTGTAGACAAGACAGAAGGAAAATTCCTTACATATTTCCTTGAGATAGAAATACCTACTCATTAAGGGAAAGGAAGCTCTTAAAAAAATTTCACGATAGATGGTACGATCGGGAATGATATAGTGACTAAATATATATCCATTTATTAATATTTGAAAGGAAGAATGTTGGGTTATACAACTTGGATTAAGTTATTGTTTAAATATGGTTGGTCCTAATTTATAAAGGTCACGTGGAAGGATGTGGTGGAGGATGCTATAAAAGACAAGAACACTCAAATTCCCAATGGGAGTAAGCTGTCTAATGAGATTGTGGATGTGATTATTTCCTTGTGGGGACTCACCATAAAAAAAAAAAAAAGTTGGGAAATGATGTGTGTTAGGGATTGGGAAGAACAAAATACCTCTTGCTTGAGTTCAAAAAAAGATATCGACTTGGATGTTTTATTGTCGAAAAGGAGTGGAAACATGAGGGAGATTTCCAACTCTTGATGAGAACTACCTTGTCTATTGAGTCATTCCTAGTGAAGAAGATATAATTATTGCATGGTGCTTGGTATGATATGGAGTAGAGCATAGTAAGAGTATGTGTTGAAGGATGTTTTGGGAAAATATCAAGATAAGATTGGAGTGATGAAGATGTGTTTCGGTGGTGTTTTATCAAAATTATAGTTCTTTGTCCTATGGATAAATGAACTTCCTTATATTTTTACCATTTTCTTGCACCTAAAAAATGTAACTATATATCACATTTGTTACAAGATTATAGTTATTGATTTATGGGTTTGTTTGAAATTTGTGTGTTTTGTTGTGTATAAATCAAGTTTTGGGCATGTTGTCCATGTTTTTATTGGTTGGTTTTTGTATGAATTATTTAGTAAGATAAAGTGAGATACAAGGAAATCTAACCAATTTCTAAAAACTAAATTTCTAGATGCTAAATATTTAATTACATGCAAAGAGAATAAATAATTATTACTTATTATTTCACTACTCTAGGTGATAAGAATGCAAATAACTATATTTTTGTGGGGTTTATATGGTGCTCTAGTTTTCAAGATAAAATTAATTTACATAATAAAGGTAGTTTTTTTCTAATGAACTAAAGAAGTAAAATAGAATGAGAAATGGGAATGTCGATTATTCCTATGAAAATATTTCTTTTACATCTTAATTTTTGAGATGTTTGGATGCATATTATCTAAAATAGGTGCTGATTTGATGATTGAATGATTTGAAAATACTAGAATTACAATATATACTAAGTTTTATCTATTCTAAGGTGGAAGATCTGATGAAAATCTAATGCAAAATAAAGTTGATTGTAATTGATCTAACTTATGATAAATCTCAACCAAAATATATTAGTTAATCCATTTTTTTATGATTTTTTGTTTTGTAGATGCAATCTCTAAAACTAAAATAATCTAGATTATGATTAAGAAAATAAATCTCTAACTAAATATAGGTTCTAATCCTAGAGATGGGAGAATCCTAGAGTATGGATGTTTCAAACAAATAAACTACAAAATATAAATTCAATTGAAAAAATCTAATTTAACACAATTATTTACTATGTATTTTTGAATTTTATAATTAATTATAAGAAAAGAAAATGAAATCTAAGGCATATATGTAAATAAATAAATAAAAGCACAAATCCAAACTCTTTATGAAAAATAATGGAGATAACCTTGGATTCTCTTTACTTATACTCTTAATGGAGTAATCCAATTGATCATCATGAATAATATTTTGGTGATGATTTATTTAGTAGGGAGAAGATGGAATATTGGTTTTCTTTATAAGAGGAAAAATTAATCAATTTTGGGTTGGTTCAATGGAGACAGAAGGCTAGTTTCTAAACCCTTGTGTTTTCTTGTAGAGTGGCAAGAACAATACAAGGTCCTCACGGTGCTTAATCTTGGAAGAATATTTTTGGGATTCATTTGTCTCTATCTTGATTGAAATAATGGAGGAAAAAATGATCTATAGTAAAAATATTCAACATATGAGAGAGGCGTAGCAAATGAGTGTTTACTTTTCCTTAATATAAAGCCTATAAGTGATCTCAATATGAAATCTAGATATAAAATAAAATCTCGGCTTAGAATATATACCTCGATGGTGAACTCAAGTGTTATGGGGTAGGAGTAGTGAATTGAGTGTAAAAAAAATGGTGAAACACATGCATGGTCAAAAAATGGATCAAATTGTTGGAAAAAAAGGCACTGTGATGGGGGTGAATCAATGCTACTTCAAAAAAATTGAAAAAGAATTGAATTTGTTTCACTTTGTTATGAATAAACAATGACACTAATCATATGGAATCAACAAAGGAACACATAAGAAGACAAGATTTAATGTGGGAAGCCCTTAAAAGGAGAAAAACCCACTGAAACCAATGCACTAAGCTGGATAGGTTTTCCAATGAGAGATTACAAAGATTTCAAACTTGTTGAGAACCTACTCAACTTGAAGCACTAACTCCAAAATATGATCAACCACCTACTTGAAACTTTTACAAGATATAAATTGCATGGAAGATCATAATCCAAAATTTTTTAAGCACTTACTTAGACTTGAATTTTTTTTAATCACTCTTAGTTGACCTGTTTTCTTAATTAACCAATTGTGATAACTAAATTATCTCATACACTCTCAGCTGATTTCTTCATGCACCTTCATCTAATTTCACTAGTCTTCATACATCATCACTTTTGTCTCTTCAACATCATGTCTTCATGCATAAAAAGTGTTTATATCTTCAAATGAGACACACTCAAAAGAATTTTTCCATTCCATTTCCAAAAACCTTTCAACTACTTTGATATGTAACTTGTACAAAGAAAAATAATGACTTCATACAAAATATCTATATGCAATCATTGCATCTGATATAAGGTTAGTTACTTGCAGTATTATCGGTACCTATCAAGATTCTCTTGATACAAATGATGATCAAGGAATACTTATAAACTCTTTGACCCTTATAATACACATGTAAACCTTCCATCTAACCCCTATAAACCTGATTTGTAATGGTCAACATTGTTTTGTCTTCTTCTTTGGCGAGTAAAATTGTCTTATAGCACATGAAGGACTCAATGATAAGCGTCACCATTACAAAATATGTTACAAAACCTCCATTTTTCTCTATAAACCATTTTCAAGCTTCATGTTTTTAAATTTCAATTTCTAGAAACCATTTGTCTCATATAGAACATTAGGCGTAAAATATTGTCAACAAAATTTTAAAATTTGAAGGATGAAGAAACTTATGTGCTCATAACTTATCATGCATTTAGGATAAATTCACCTTTAGAATATTTTCATCACCACCATGATCTTGGATATCAGCTAGACATAACATGGAGATCTTATTTCAACCTCTCTTCAAGCTTTCACACACAGTCATGGAGGACTAGAAAGGGTAGTCATAAAGGTGATTGAAAATCTACAAAGAAAAATTCTTCAACTCTTTTCAAATCTTGGAAAATGTGGTGAGTGGTCTCTATATTACCTTCAGATTCCAAGAGTAAGTCTACCACTCTCATGCAAGTAAGGTGACACTGATTTGATCAAGTAACAAATAGGAGTTCAAACTTAGAATTTTGGCCTTCATAAGATGAGCAAGTTGATGCACTTAATTTTTTTAAAGTATCCAAAGCCATGTTTGAGAAATATCTATGCATTTATAAACTTGGTTTCTTTCTTTGAGACCATGAAGATCAAACAATCTTGGTTTTTAAGAACAACTCAAACTAGTTATTAGGCTCCATAAAGTAATCTTGCTTCACCTTACATATAACATATCAACACTCATTTTCATAGAAAAAATATTTCATGGAAACTTCAAACATGACATATAATCCATGAATCAACACTCTTCTATATAGGTTGAATGAACAAAAACGTGTTTATAAGTCATTTTAGCAAGCCCTCTTGACTATCTCAAAATGACAGTTTTGAACTACTAGAGCTAGATCATGAAAACACTTCACCTTATCATATCATGGGATTGAACATGTTGTATTGAACCTATACCACATGTACATGCTCAAATAACACTTGAAATCATGCCATTTTAACAAAAATCTCTAACCCAACTGACTAGTTTTGGCTTATTTAGCTACTAGTGGTAGGTGACCTAGATTGATATTGTTCATAAAACATTTGCAAAAAAATCACATAGATATTTTCATGTACATCAAGAACATGTCCCATAAAATCTTCTACACTAATATTTTCATCTGAAACTCTTCCATACATGACTGAAATGACAATTTTCTTCAAAACAAGGATATTTGAGCATCTTATATATTGACTTGGATCATATCACCAATTATAAAATGTGATAAAAGGATTTATTTACATAATTAAATAATTAAATTATCTTACCCATTACATTTCATGATCAAACAGCTGATATTTTTCCTATCACTCCATAATGAGGGTTTTGGGAGGGTTTGGAGTGACTTCAATTGTTAAGGATTGTTCATAAAGCTTAAGCCACCATTTTCATCCATTCCACCTCTAAAATGTTATTGATTCAATGCTCCATCACTTGTGGAAATGTTTGGACACCATGCAAAAATTTTATATACCTTTGAGTTCTTCAAAGATGACCCTAGAGCTGAGAGAGTGGATTATAGGAGCTCGTTAGAGCCAAATAATTTCTAACTTAAAAATCCTCTTCAATTTTTCATGAAACTTGGTCCAAAACACTTGCGTAACCTTGTTCTCATGTCTAAAACCTTTTTTCTCATAAATGGTCAAGTAGCTTCTTGGACAACATTTGTACATGTAATTATTGTTTTTTCTCAAGGACAATCATGAAAAGACCCCCAATCATGCCTTCACAAGTTGATGAGTGACATGTAGCATCATCTATAGATTCTATACAAGGTCCCTAAACCCTTCTCATGCTTACATTGGCTTGTAATTTCTTGATTTTCTTCATACTCTCATTTAGACTTGCATTAGGTCCTTGAATAAGGCCTAAATGAGATAGTCTACACCAAGACCTATAAGACTTTACTTCATGATCATACTGGTAGCCCTTGCACACTATTAAAACATCATTTTGGACCTATAAAACACCTGTGAAGATCACACTAAGCACCTCCATGCACCAAGTTATTTTTAAGAAATCAACTATACACCTAGAGATCAAGAACCTTCACCAACACATTCCAAACAAGTAGTTGAGACTAGAATAAGGAACTAACAATCAACCTTCATGATCCTGAAGAGTTGAAACATCATCAATCACTCCTTTTCCATTAATGTACCATGTTATCAATGACAAAACCAACAAGACATGGATCAATAATATCCCATTTTTTCATTGAGGGAAATAAACACTAGAATATTTGATGAAAAGAAGTCATACCAACATTTCCAATCTATATTTTACTTTTTTCTAAGAACCTTAACCCCCTTTGACATCTATGACAAATATTCATTGAAAAAAAAAAACATGCAAACAATCATTTACAAAGCATAAACTTACCTCTATAAGCTCCCCCTTGGATTAGGTTGGATATTTTTTAATTTATGGATTTAGAAGATGCATGTATTTATTCACAAATCATCCTCAATGCTCCAACTTGACCTATTCTCTTCCAAATTATACTTTTTACTCTTTGCACATGTCTTCCTTTAATCCTCTTAACTTGTACCTTGAACTAGTAAACTAGATCCCCCTATTTTTACACTTCTTGAATCTACTTGGAATAGATATGGAACTTGATCTGCCCCTCCTTAATGGATTGAAACATTTAGTGATTGCTTGGGGTAGAGATTACCCCCAATTTGTGTCTTAAATTCTCAAAAACTAATTTTGGTAGAGGTTTGGTCATGATATCTACTACCTCCTCCTTGGTTGATACATGTTCAAGCTTGATCCTTTTCTCACTCACTTGTTCCCTCAAGAAATGATACTTGATTGGTATATGCTTTGTCTTAGAGTGCAATATAAGGTTCTTGGACACACTTATGGAACTTGTGTTATCACAATACAAAGGAATATGACCATCATTCTCAACTTTGTAGTCTTCTAGAGTTTTCTTCATCCATAACACTTGAGCACAACATAAGGAAGTTGCTACATACTCAGCCTCACATGTGGATAGGGCTACAAGATATTACTTATTACTTAGAAAATAAATAAGACACTTACTTACAAATAAATCTCCACCACTTGTGCTTTTCCTGTCATCAATGCTACTTGCCCAATCTACATCTCTGAAGGATTTTATCTCAAACTCATTACCTTTTGGATACCAAAGCCCATATTCCATGGTCCCCATGAGATACCTAAATATTATTTTGATATCTTGAAGACGAATTTCCTTGGGATCTTATTTAAATCTTACAACTAGACCAACTACTTGCATGAGATTAGGCCTAGATACAGTTGAATACAATAGGCTACCTATCATAGATCTATATGAGGTCTGATTTACTTTTGGTGAGATTTCATCCTTGCTGAGTTTGCATCCTACAACCATTGGAGTACTTACTAGTTTATAATTCTCCATTTGAAACCTCTTGAGCATTTCCTTGATGTACTTTGTTTGTGATATGAAGATACCTTCTTTGGATTGAATGATTTATAGTCCTAGGAAGAATGAAAGTTCTCCAAGCATTGACATTTCAAAATCCTTCTTCATGACCTCTACAAATCCATATGACATGGTCTCACTATCACTTCCAAATATTATGTCATCAACATAGAAAACAAGTAATAGATGACCTTATTCCTCTTTTATGTATAGATTTTTGTTAGCTACTCCTTTTATAAAGCCTTGATCAATCAAATATCTATCCAATCTGTTGTACCAATCCCTAGGGGATTTCTTAAGACCATATAATTCTTTCTTCAATCTGAAAACATATTCCTTGTCCTCTTTGAGTGAAAAACCATCAGGTTTTTCAATGTAGACTTCTTCATTTAAGTTCCCATTCAAGAAGGCTGATTTTACATTCATTTGATACACTTTGAATCCTTTGTATGTTGCATATGCCAAGAAGATTCTAATGGCCTCCATTATAGCCACATGTAAAAATGTTTCCTCAAAATAAATTCCTTCAACATGAACATACCATTTGCAAACCAGTCTTTCCTTATTCCTTATGACTTCACCTTTTTCATTTAGATTGTTTCTAAATACCCACTTGGTTCTAATGATGTTCTTATTCTTGGGCCTAGGGACAAGTTCCCAATTCTCATTTTCCTCTATTTGTTCAATTATTCATTCATTGCATTAAAACATTTTTGGTCTTTGCTATCTCCCATAAAATTATTTGGTTTCATATTTGAGAGGAGAGAAAAGTTATCTTGATCTCAAATGTTTTTTCATCCTTCTTGTTTGTATGCTGCTTCCTTGTTCCCTATGATCTGATTTAGAGGATGATATCTCTTAACCTGTCTTGAAGGAGCTTTTGTATCTAATATTTCTTCATCTTCATTCTCTTCTTCTTGATCACCTTCTAAAATTTCATCATCATCCTAATTTTTTGTGCTTTGGGGAGTATCCTTGGGCTAAGTATCCTTGATTGGATATGACTCATCAACTATGACATTTTTCTCTCTACTATATTTTGTTGGATTTTATTGTAGCACATATACTACGAGATTATTTATAAGTAACCTAACAAGATTCCTTCATCATATCTTAAATCAAAATTTCTAAGGTTATCTTCATCTCTTTTGATAAAGCACTTTAGTCATTTTTATGTTCCCTTAAAACAACACTCTAATCCCATGCGCACCGACCCATCTCCCAAGAGGCGTTGGGCACTCACCCAAGGCATGCATAGGTATCGAGCCCCTCCTTTATGTGAGAATTGTGAGAAGATATTGCCATTGATAGAAAATTAGATGCAGAAAGGTAAATGATCATGCATTCATTCTGAGAGCATATGATGAGCTATTACACCAACATACCCATTTAGATAACAAGAGAAACATCATCTAGTGAGCAGATATGATTCATAACATAAGGAAAAGACACTAGGGTTTGCACCCATGAACAATATATTCAGAACAAAGACATATATTTATATTGATCATAGTTCTAGTAACCACATTACATTCACAAGGGTCATAACAGACCAAATGTATCAATACAGATCTAACTCGTGCATAAAAATTCTAGCTATGTTTCCCTTATTACAATGATTATCACATACCCATCCCTCTAGATATACTACCATTTCTACAGTCCTCTAAAGAGAACCCAAACCCCTAGAACCTCCTAATATTCTTGTAGAGCTTCACCTTCCATCCTCTCTATGATGATCCTGATGCTTCTCTCTATCCCCATCCATGTGTGTCTTTTATTTGTTCTAGATCATTTCTATAAATAGGCTTAACACCTCTGCCATGCCTTCCTCCAAGAGTAGATTGAATGCCAAGTGTCCTTGTGGTCCTCCAATGGAGCATGTTTTTTCTGATCTAAGCTCTCCACTTTCTGCAATGATGTCTTCCTTGGAATATTCCATGCGTGGAATATTATTTCCTTGACCACCAAGTCACCAATCTATCACCTTATCCACTCTACACACCTAGTCAGGTCACATTTTTCCTCAGTTCTTCTTGGAATGCCAAATATGGCTAAGTATTGAGATCCTTTTTTCGCCTTGCACACACGCTGTGGTTTCTACTAAACCCTACTTAAACCCTTGTCCTACGTGCTTTTACCCCATGCGCCCTTTTCCCCACTAGTCTTGTGTGTGCATGTACCCTTTGGTACTTAGCCAATATTTTGAGGCCCAACAAGGACTTTCCTATTGTTGTCCACTCAAAATTCCTGCTCCGATGAGAGTAAAAATTTTAAAATTTTGAGTTTAAGTGTCTTCTCTAATGTACCGAAGTCGTGAGATTGAGAAAATTATGCAGATTTTGGGTCATTTTGTATGTATTTTGGGCCTGTCGGACATTTTTGTCCCGTGTGTCCCAATTTCAAAAGTGCGCTCTGTTCCCCGATCGGCCGAAATCCCCGAAGTTGTTCCATTTTCGGGCCCGTCGGAACTTTTTGTCCCAAGTGTCCCAAAATCAAATCGGGCATGTTGTTCCATTTTCGGCCGATTCACCCGAACCGCATACTTCACTCTTTCATGTCCCAAATGTCCCAAGTCAAAAAGTGCAAGTCGTTCCATTTTCGGCCGAAACACCCGAACCGCGTACTTCGCGCGTTTTCGTCCCGAATGTCCCAAACTTCTCCGGACCTATTGTAACATTTTTCGCCCGAACCGGCCGAGTCGCGTCACGGAACTTTTTGTCCCAAATGTCCCAAGTTCAAACGGGCCTTTTGTTCCATTTTCAACCGAAATCCCCAAACCGCGTACTTCGCTCTTTCATGTTCCAAGTGTCCCAAGTTCAAATGGGCCTTTTGTTCCATTTTCAGCCGAAAAACCCGAACCGCGTACTTCGCACGTTTTCATCCCAAATGTCCCAAAATGCATTTGTGCGTCTTCTCCTTGTTTCGCCCGAATCGGCCGAGCCGCGTGTTTCGCGCATTCGCGTCTCACATGTCCCAAGTGAACCAAATGCCATTCATACTTAGTTTTTCCCGCTCTACCCGAATATGCTATTTTTTCAAACTGATAGATATGAATGTAATGCGCATTGATCACCCTTCTCTCTCCTCAACGGCTATATAACGAGCAAGCCACCTTTGCAATTCTTACATTGTTTCCATGCTACCCTTGCTCGAACCCTTGCAACCTAATTCCCTGCGCATGTATCCCTTTTCTCTGTAATTCCTCCCCGAATTTAGGTTGCGGCTCTGATACTATCAATATGAAGATCGAAGTCCTGGAGGAGGCTTTGGGAGAACTAAAGAACAGTTGGCAGAAGGGCGAAGCTTTCAAGACACTGGTTGTCTCAGCTTTCAAGGATATTCACTGTCATCTTCAGGATGAAAATTCTGGTGTTTCCCTTTCCTTGCAAGAAATCAAAGCTCAATTCAGAGCTTATGTCAAAGATAATCTATTCAAGGAAAGCTCAATCTCCAAAGAGAAAGTGAAGGAAATCTGCTCTCTTCAATATAACGTTGGAGAACCAAACAAAGATTATCATACTCATGTCGAGTTTGATAAAAAGATGGAGAAATGTCTTGGATTTTGGACGTAGTCTATGGCCAACACGTCAGTCCCTCATGGTAGAGACATAGCTGAGGCGTTAAAGAAATTCAGGTAGCGGATTCTGAAGTCGGTGGGTCCCTCTCAGTGACTGGCCACCTGTCTTCTTCCCCATTCTTTTCTCTTCTTCCCTTTCTTTTCCGTTTTCTTTGTAATAGGTTGAGGTACTGTGATTGGCGGTCCTTAACTATTCTTTAGTTAAAAGAAATGGTTACGAAGAGTAACTGATTTGTAAGCTATATAATGGCCTTCTTTACGCCATTCTAAAAAGGAGGAAGAACTTGGCTTATTTTCTGAAAAGTGTAAATAGATTATAAAGAAATCAATACAGAAGGACTTTTCCATTCTTTGTCTATCTGATCTCTGTTATTCCTAGGCTTTCATTTATTTTCTTTGTGAAGATCATTTGTCTCAAGTTCGTTAGTCTTACCGATTGCATACTCTTCAACTTTGCAAGCACGGTGATCTTGTATAACCAAGAAGGAACTTTGTGTCCTTGATTAATGAATCTGTGTTATGTTAAGAAACTTTGTGTTCTAAGCAGATGTTATTTACAGAACTTTGTGTCTTTAAATTCCATCTTATTTATTTGATACAAATGATCTTGTTTCAATTCACTGTGACTTTCACATACATAAAGAATTACTCTGATATCTATAATTCTGCATGTTTCCTTTCTGCTCTTTCCCGTACTCTCATTTTCCTCAGTCCTTTTGTAATTGATGATCTTCATAGAAAACACTTTCGTGATATCCAAGTTTAACCAACAAATCATGTCTTGTACATTTGTAAATAAGTTTGTTTCTGAATAAGGGAACCTCTCCCATTAAAGAGGAGGGACTTCTTGTCCCCTGACTGTTGCTCTTCGTAAAGTCCTATCTGACGACCAACAGTTTTTGGTGACTCCGCTGGGGAAAATCACATTCCAGTTCTGTAATTTTTCGATCATCCTTTGATCTGGCGACTCCACGTTTTACTCGAGGGAGAAGGACCCTTGGTATTGAAGATTCTCAGTTCCAGATTTTGGAGCAGCAGGGTTTTCCTTTTCCTTCAACAAGAAATAGAAGAACTCGTTCGACAAGCACTCCACCTGCTCAAGACAGAATTCCTACGGGCGGTACTCCTTCAGAGCCAGCTAGCCCTAATCTGCATGAGCTTTGATTCTTGCTGGTGTTGCAGTCCCTCTCCAAGCCATTTTTCCAAGAATGGCGGTGCCATTACCATGGGGTCATCGTGTCGGGCCCCTTGCTCTTCCTCAGCCTTTGCATGAGTTACCCAGAGGTAACCGGAAGAACTTCCCAAATTCAAAGGCGATGGAAAAGTGCATCTTGATGAACACATCACAACCTTCATTGTTGCATGTGGAGTTCTGGGAGTCGAACATGAAGACGTCTCCGTAAGGCTGTTCATTGAGACGTTGCAAGATAATGCTGCTGATTGGTTCTACCACCTTCCTTGGTGGTGCTATCACCGATCGTGGAACAATGAGAACTCGGTTCGAAAACCATTTCAAGCCGGTAGAAGATGTGCATGCCTTTCTTGCCCAAACTTCTCGAGATAAAGAAATATTCATTAGAACCCATGAGAGAATTTGTGGCCCAATTCAACGGATGATCAACAAAATTCCTGTAAATACTCAACACCGTTGATCAAATCCGAAAATGTTTCTTCTTAAATGCCCAATAAATCAAGTCGGTTATGCGGCGAGAAGGGGGCTAATCTTGCAACATTGGTGGAGGATCAAACTCTTGCTATTAGTGTCGAGGATGATCTGATCATGTCAGGGAAGTTGAGGAGAGACCCTTCCAAATCTAAGTCTGTTGCTTCCTCCTCTTCCACCCCTGGACCTAATCTTATCGATCCATTAGTTCGAAACTTACAAATGATCTTATTTCTATAAAGAAACAATTGGCTTAGCATGCCCCTTATGTAGACGTTCCAAGGAGAAATTTTCAGCCCAGAAATCATTTGCCTGCTTCTCAAACAAGATTAGCACTTGAAGGACCTCCTGTTAAGGTTCCTGTGAATGCAACCTGTGAAGTTGAAGAGCCAGATGATGATGAGGATAATGAAGCTTGCGAGGAGTTTGTGGAAGAATTTGATGATGAAGCGGATGAACTTGAGGGATCTCGAGTTAATTTCTTTACCACTGAGGGCATTGATGATGGAGATGATTATGATGAAGTGGTAGCAGACATGAATAGTGAATCATTTGTTGTCATGACTCGAGAGCAGACACATCAGAGGGAGAAAGTGACGCAGCCCCCAAGAAATCTAAGGAGCAGCCGGCAACTATCCCTGTAATTGCAAAAAGAGGATCTCCTATCCCTACTTTATCTGCACCAAAGGTGAGTCTGTTAATCCTACTAGCAAAGTTCCTTCTTTTTCTCCTAAAGTTGATAAGACTAGAATTTCAAATGATGATGGCCCGTCCACTTTCGGGTCTTTTGATATTATTGATAATCGAAAAGACTAAGGTTCAAATCTCGAAGTTTGAGTATTATCAAACTCATCCCAAAGCTTTTGCCAAGATGATTCAATTTGTTAATTCCCATTCCAAGACCACCTCTAAAGGTTTTTACCTACTCCTTCTTACGCACCACAACCTAGTCTCAGTAGTGTGAAGGTTCTGTGAATGCAACCTGTGAAGTTGAAGAGCCAGATGATGATGAGGATAATGAAGCTTGCGAGGAGTTTGTGGAAGAATTTGATGATGAAGCAGATGAACTTGAGGGATCTCGAGTTAATTTCTTTACCACTGAGGGCATTGATGATGGAGATGATTATGATGAAGTGGTAGCAGACATGAATAGTGAATCATTTGCTATCATGACTCGAGAGCAGACACATCAGAGGGAGAAAGTGACGCAGCCCCCCAAGAAATCTAAGGAGCAGCCGGCAACTATCCCTGTAATTGCAAAAAGAGGATCTCCTATCCCTACTTTATCTGCACCAAAGGTGAGTCCTGTTAATCCTACTAGCAAAGTTCCTTCTTTTTCTCCTAAAGTTGATAAGCCTAGAATTTCAAATGATGATGGCCCGTCCACTTCTAGGTCTTTTGATATTATTGATCATCTGAAAAAGACTAAGGTTCAAATCTCAGAAGCCGAGTATTATCAAACTCATCCCAAAGCTTTTGCCAAGATGATTCAATTTGTTAATTCCCATTCCAAGACCACCTCTAAAGGTATTTTACCTACTCCTTCTTCTGCACCACAGCCTAGTCTGGTAGCCGCTGTCACCTCGCCTAATGACAAAATCAAGCCTTTTTATGTAACACTTCTTATAGCTGGCCATAGGCTCAGTAATTGTGTCATAGATTCCGGAGCCTCAGATAATGTGATGCCTGCTAAAGTAGCTCATGCTTTAGGCCTGACCCTCACATGCACTTATGGATCTTGTTACTCTATGGAGAGTAAGGAAGTGCCTCTGGTTGGAAGAATTAAAGATGCACAAGTGGCTTTTTCTGCCTTGCCTGAAAAGAAAGTTTTGGCTACCATCTTAGTAGCAGATATCCCTCCTTCATACGGGATGTTGCTAAGTAGGAACTTTGCAAAGATGTGGGTGGGGAAATCCAAATGGACTGGTCACATGCACTCGTGCCTGTCAATGGACAAATGAAGAAGTTGCTGCCTGAGAAGCAGTCTGAGTATATTGTGCAGAAAATGGATGATCCTAGAGCACAAATACTCTATGAGGATATGGGTCATGGCAATTACATGATTATGTCCCTTGATGAAGTTCGACTCCCCAAAGCGTCTCCTAAAGATCCTAATGGTATTTAGATTTTAGAGTTTGATGGAAGTTGTTCCTCAGCTGGTTCTAGAGCTGGTGTCCTACTAGTGTCACCTGAAGGATGCCTGCATCCTTTTTCATTTAAGTTACAGTTCGAGAATACTAATAACACAGCAGAATATGAGGCTCTCATTCTCGGATTGCAAGTGGCCAAAGAACAAGGTGTAAAGAATCTTCTGGCTCGTGGTGATGCAGAGTTGATTGTAAAGCAGGTCAGAAACCTTTTTCAAGTAAAAAATGGGAGGCTGAAACATTACTGGAATCAGGTTTGGGATTCCATTGAATTCCTTGATGCTTTCTCCATTGAGGCCATACCTAGAGAGAAGAACAGCAGGGCTGATTCGCTAGCAGTCTCAGGGTCACTACTGATTCCTCATCCTGATTTCTCTCAGGATAAGTTCACCATTGAGATGGTCCATCGGCCTAGTGTACCTGACAATACCAATAACTGGCAGGTTTTCAATGATGATCAACATTTGCTTTCCTTCCTGGAACTCAAGGGTAATTTCGAACAACTGTATTTTGAGGGAAGTGACAACCTGCCTCGTGAGAGTGTGCCCTTTGACAAAGCAGTCACCCAAGGGAAGAATCAGGTCAGGAAGGGTGCATTAAACTCAAGGGGAATAAGATTCCTAAAGGATTGGTAAGCCTAGAGGAACTATTTGATAAACATGACAGGTATGTGAAATCTAGAGCTTCTACTGGACCTCAACAATCAGCTGAGCATGACAAAATCAATATTGGGAGTTCTACTGTTCCTAGGCTAGTGAATATTGGAAAATGTTGCACAACAGATGAAAGAAGAAAAGCAATTGATCTTCTAAAGAGGTATAAGGATGTTCTTGCTTATCCTTATGAGGATCTAAAAGCCTTCAAGCCAAAAGATATGCAGCATCCTATTCCTTTCAAACCAGGAATTAAATCTTTTAAGCAGAAACAGAGGCAGTATAATCCCAAAACAGCTGACAGGATGAGGGCAGATTGGAGGTTGCTGATAGGATATCTGTTCACCAGCAGAAGGTTAAGGTCCTGTTTGACAAGAAAGCTAGGTTTAGAGATTTCCAAGTTGGAGACACTGTGTTGCTATGGGATAAAGGGCATGAACTTCGTGGCAGTCATGGAAAGTTTGATTCCCTTTGGCTCGGACCTTTCAAGATCAAATACCTTGCTGGTAAGAATTCTTTCTACCTTGATTACATGGATGGTTCTCCTCTCCCACTTCCTTATAGTGGGTAGTACCTCAAGTTGTTCAAGTCCTAGGTGATTAGGGGGTCCCTTGTATATTCTGTACAGTGTTTTTTTTTCTTTCCTTTTTGTTCTGGTGTGTTGTTCTTTGTATTGATCTACTTTTTGACTCGTTGCCCAATGGATAAGGTACTGGTCTGCTTCCCCTAAGTTTGTCTAAGTTCTTGCCTTGTCTCATTCCTTGAATTCATGCCAAGTCATCCCTAGAAGGAGCTAGCTGTTGTCCACTCAAAATTCCTTGCTCTGATGAGAGTAAAAATTTTAAAATTTTGAGTTTAAGTGTCTTCTCTAATGTCCGAAGTTGTGAGATTGAGAAAAGTCTACGATTTTGGGTCATTTTGTATGTATTTCGGGCCTGTCGGACATTTTTGTCTCGCGTGTCCCAATTTAAAAAGTGTGTTATGTTCCCCGATCGGCCGAAATCCCCGAAGTTGTTCCATTTTCGGGCCCGTCAGAACTTTTTGTCCCAAGTGTCCCAAAATCAAATAGGGCATGTTATTACATTTTTGGCCGATTCACCCGAACCGCGTACTTCACTCTTTCATGTCCCAAATGTCCCAAGTCAAAAAGTGCAAGTCGTTCCATTTTCGGCCGAAACACCCGAACCGTGTACTTCGCGTTTTCGTCCCGAATGTCCCAAACTTCTTCGGACCTATTGTAACATTTTCACCCGAACCGGCCGAGTCGCGTACTCCGGAACTTTTTGTCCCAAATGTCCCAAGTTCAAACGGGCCTTTTGTTCCATTTTTGGCGAAATCCCGAATCACGTACTTCGCTCTTTCATGTCCCAAATGTCCCAAGTTCAAACGGGCCTTTTGTTCCATTTTCGGCCAAAACACCCAAACCGCGTACTTCGCACATTTTCATCCCAAATGTCCCAAAATGCATTTGTGCGTCTTCTCCTTGTTTCACCCGAATCGGCCGAGCCGCGTGTTTTGCGCATTCGCGTCTCACATGTCCCAAGCGAACCAAATGCCATTCATACTTAGTTTTTCCCGCTCTACCCGAATATGTTGTTTTTCAAACTGATAGATATGAATGTAATGCGCATTGATCACCCTTCTCTCTCCTCAATGGCTATATAACGAGCAAGCCACCTTTGCAATTCTTACATTGTTTCCATGCTACCCTTGCTCGAACCCTTGCAACCTAATTCCCTGTGCATGTATCCCTTTTCTCTGTAATTCCTCCCCAAATTTAGGTTGCGGCTCTGATACTATCAATATGAAGATCGAAGTCCTAGAGGAGGCTTTGGGAGAACTAAAGAATAGTTGGCAGAAGGGCGAAGCTTTCAAGACACTGGTTGTCTCAGCTTTCAAGGATATTCACTGTCATCTTCAGGATGAAAATTCTGGTGTTTCCCTTTCCTTGCAAGAAATCAAAGCTCAATTCAGAGCTTATGTCAAAGATAATCTATTCAAGGAAAGCTCAATCTCCAAAGAGAAAATGAAGGAAATCTACTCTCTTCAATCTGCCGTTGGAGAAGCAAACAAAGATTATCATACTCATGTCGAGTTTGATAAAGAGATGGAGAAATGTCTTGGATTTTGGACGCAGTCTACGGCCAACACGTCAGTCCCTCGTGGCAGAGACATAGCTGAGGCATTAAAGTGGATTCTCGAAGTTGGTGGGTCCCTCTCAGTGACTGGCCACCTGTCTTCTTCCCCATTCTTTTCTCTTCTTCCCTTTCTTTTCCATTTTCTTTGTAATAGGTTGAGGTACTGCGATTGGCGGTCCTTAACTATTATTTAGTTAAAAGAAACGGTTACGAAGAGTAACTGATTTGTAAGCTATATAATGGCCTTCTTTACGCCATTCTAAAAAGGAGGAAGAACTTGGCTTATTTTCGAAAAGTGTAAATAGATTATAAAGAAATCAATACAGAAGGACTTTTCCATTCTTTGTCTATCTGATCTCTGTTATTCCTAGGCTTTCATTTATTTTCTTTGTGAAGATCATTTGTCTCAAGTTTGTTAGTCTTACCGATTGCATACTCTTCAACTTTGCAAGCACGGTGATCTTGTATAACCAAGAAGGAACTTTGTGTCCTTGATTAATGAATCTGTGTTATGTTAAGAAACTTTGTGTTCTAAGAAGATGTTATTTACAGAACTTTGTGTCTTTAAATTCCATCTTATTTATTCGATACAAATGATCTTGTTTCAATTCACTGTGACTTTCACATACATAAAGAATTACTCTGATATCTATAATTCTGCATGTTGCCTTTCTTCTCTTTCCCGTACTCTCATTTCCTCAGTCCTTTTGTAATTGATGATCTTCACGAGAAAACACTTTCGTGATATCCAAGTTTAACCAACAAATCATGTCTTGTACATTTGTAAATAAGTTCGTTTCGAATAAGGGAATCTCTCCCATTAAAGAGGAGGGACTTCTTGTCCCCCATTTGTTGCTCTTCGTAAAGTCCTATCGAAGACCAACACCTATAAACACTCTTAGGTGCTTCACACTTGTAGGTATTCCTCTCCAAAGCTCATAAGGAGTATTATTTTTATTTATTCTGATTTGGGCTCTATTCAAGATGTAAACTGTTGTGTTAACTTCCTCCCTCTAATATCCATATGATAACTTTGACTCATTCAACATGGTTCTTTCCATTTCTTGCACATTTCTATTATTTCTCTCCACTACTCCATTTTGTTGAGGACCTCTTGCTGCTAAGTACTTCTTCTTATCCCATGAACTTCAAAAAATTCATCAAATTCATTTGACCAAAATTCACCTCCTCTATCAGATCTCAAGATCTTGATCTTTGTATTTTTCTCATTCTCAACTAGGGCTTTGAATGTATTGAATCTTTCTAGTGCTTATGATTTCTCCTTAAGAAAGGAAACCAAGTCATTCTTGTGAAATCATCAATTAGTAGCATGAAATAACTTTCTCCTTGAATTCTCTCAGTCCTTGTTGGTCCAACAAGGTCAGTATGAATCAGCTCTAGAGGTCTTGTAGTAGAGTACTCCTTGGATTTAAAGATTCTTCTAGTTTGTTTTCCATGTAGACATGCTTTGCAAATTATATCAATAGGTTTAGTGATCTTGGGCATGTTTCTCACACATCCCTTGGAGCTAATATTAACAAGATTGTCAAAATTGAGGTGTCCTAACCTCCGTGCCAAAGCCAACTATCATCCACCTTGCTAGTAAATAATTTTTATTTGTTAATCTCTTTTAGGACATACATGTTGTTTTTGGTTATTTTAGCTTTACCAACCACCTTTCCTGATTTATTTTTCTTTATATCACAACCCTTTTCATGAAACATCACTATATAACCTTGTTTGTACATCTAGATAACACTCAAAAGGTTAAGTTTTAGACCTTTTACGTACAATTTTTTTCAATAATTATTTTTCCTTTGTCAATACTTAATGTGCCCTTTCCTACAATTCTAGCTGATGTATTATCACCAAATCTCACTGTTCCTGATGCATTTTCTTCTAAAGAGATGAACTTACCCTTGTTCCCTATCATATGACTTGAGAATCCACTATCTATGTACCATTCCATGTCTTCATTTTGAGTATGAAAGGTAGTTTGAGCTATTAAACCTTGTTCCTTCTTGCTTATAGGATCTGTTTTTGCTATGTACACCTTCTTTTCTTGCTTTGGAACTTTCTAATAGCAAAATTTTGCTATGTGACCAGAATTTTGACAGTTATAGTAGATCAATTCATTCTTGTTTCTCATGTGATATGAATTGAGATGTCTTCCATGACCTTTTGCATGTATCCTACACCTTGAGGCTTTATGTCTAAACATATTACAAGAAAATCAGTAGTCATAGAAAGAATGAGATACCTTATTACATGATATTGCTTGCTTGGGATAGACTTCTTCTTGAAATTCTTGACAGAAACATTCTTTTCTTTAGGTGGTTCTTGAGTGGTCTTGACTTCATCTTTACTAGTTGTCTTACAATCCTTGTGGTATGTCTTGAATCCTAGACCAACTTTTTCAATGAAAGATCTCTCGATTGTTTAGAATTTCTTCTACGTCCCTTAAGATATTTTAATTTTTTTGATAATCCTTCAAATTTCTTGAGATATGATATATTTCAATTTGGAGAAGATCCATCTCTATTTTTTTAGTTTTAGATATTCTTCCTCCTTGGCTTTAAAGGATGTTGCAATCAACTCTAATTGTGCTTCAAATTACTTGATTACATATTCATGCTCGATGTCCTTCTTGCTTATCATTTTCTCATGAATAATGATATGATGTTCATATTCTTTAGTATTGATTTCAATTTTTTATTCCGATTTCTTTGGAGCTTTAATTCCTCAAGGGCACTGACTAGTTAAGCTTAAAAATTTACTCTGCATCCTCCTCATCTGAGATGTCATCTTCAAACTGATTTTTACCTTTTGAGTTACTTATAGAGGTTACTTTCATGGCCATGAATAGAGTCTCATCTTGATTACCTTCATCTTCACTTTCATACTTGCTTGAATCACTAGATTCAGATGAACTTGATTCCTCTTTGGTATAAAAATTATTTTTATTCTTGAAATATTTTTCTTACCTTCATGTTTCTTGAATTTATTCTTGTTCTTATGAGAGGTTTCTTCATCATGCTCATCTTGATATCCCTTGTTCTTGTTAGGAAACTTGGATGCAAAATGAGATATTTTTCCATAATTAAATAACTTTCTAGGTATATTTTCCTGATCATCTTTTCAGTCTCCTAACAAACATAGCTTCAATCTTATCATCATCCTCCTCCATGTCATATTCATCTTTTATTTTATTTTATTTTCTTGAGGTTCCTTGTTAGCTTTGAATGTAGACTCTTTCTTACCTGATTTTATTTCTTTTGTTCTCATTTCACGGTATTTAGAGTTCCATGAATTTCTTCCACAACTGAGACTTTGGAGTCATACCTAGGAGTTAAGGATCTTAACACCTTTTTAACAACCACTGTTTCTTCCACCTTTCCCCTAGTCCTCTGATGAGATTGATGAATTCATCAATTATTTGTAAGTAGGATGCAATACTTTCATCTTCTTTCATTTTCATGCTCTCAAATTGACTATGGTAGGTCTATAACTTGGATTGTTTAACCTTTTCATCTCCTTCATAGACGGTCTTTATATTTTCCCAAATTTATTTGGCTATATTAAAATACATAAATTTCAAAAATTTTGACATTCCACACAAGATTACATTCATGGATTTTGAGTTATTCTCAATATTTTTCTTTCCTACTACATCAATTAGAGGTGTAGTTAGAATGGTGTAACCATCAACTACTGATTTCCATATGTAAAATCCTAGAGACATGAGATAGGTCTTCATCTTGATACTCCAAAATGCATAATTGGATCCATTGAAGAGATGTGCCTTAGAAGTAGAGAAACCACTTTGTACTTGTCTTCTGGTCATGCTTGTGCCATCTATATTTCCTTTGAGCTATTATACCAACTAAAAACAAATCTAGCTATGATACTAGTTATTGGAAAAATAGGCACCGGGAGGGGGTGAATGAGTGCTAATTCAAAAAAATGAAAAATAATTCAATTTTCTTCACTTTGTTATGAAGAAACAATAACACTATTCATATGCAATCAACAAAGGAACACATAGGAAGACAAGATTTAATGTGGGAAACCCTTGAAGGGAGAAAAACCCATTGAAACCAATGCACTAAACTGGACAATTTTTCCAATGAGAGATTACAAAGATTTCAAACTTGTTGAGCACCCACTCAACTTGAAGCACTAACTCCAAAATCTGATCAAGCACCTACTTGAAACTTTTGCAAGATAAAACTTGCATCGAAGCTCCTAGTACTAAATTTTAAAAGCACCTACTTAAAATTGAGAAAAAATTTATCACTCTTACTTGACCTAGTTGCTTAATCAAAAAATTTTGATCACTAAATTATCTCATACACTCTTAGCTGAATTCTTCATGCACCTTCACCTAATTTCACTAGTCTTCATACATCATCGGTTCTCTCTCTTGAATGTATTATCTTCATTCACAAAAATATGTTTATATCTTCAAAGGAGACACACTCAAAAGAATTTTTCCCTTCCACTTCTATGAACCTTTCACCTACTTTGATATGAAACTCATATAAATAAAGAATAATGACTTCATACAAACTATCTATGTGCAATAATTGCATCGATATAAGGCTAGTTACTTGTAAAATTTTATCGGGACATGCAAGGTGATATTGATACAAATTATTATCAATGCATACTTCTAAATTGTTTTATCCTCTAAATCCACCTACAAACCTTTGATCTAAAACCTACAAACCTGATTTGCAATGGTTAACATTGTTTTGTCTTCTTTGGTGAGTAAACTTGACTTATAGCACATGTATGACTCAATGCCAAGTGTCACCATCATGAAAATACATTATAAGAACCTCCATTTTTTTCTATAACCCATTTGCAAGCTTCATGTATTGTCATTTCACTTTCTATAAACCATTTGGAGTCATATGGAACATTAGGTGTAAAATCTTGTCAACATAGTTTTGAAATTTGAAGGATGAAGAAACTATGTGCTCATAACTTGTCATGCATTTAGGATAAATGCACCTTAAGAAGATATTCATCACCACCATGATCTTGGATATTAACTAGACATAACATAGAGAACTTATTTTATCTTCTCTTCAACATTTTATACACATTCATGGAGGACTAGAAAAGGAAAATCATATAACTACTTGAAAATATATAAAGAACAAGTCTTCAAATATTTTAAAATATTGGAAAATGTGGTGAGTGGTCTCTATATTATCTATATATTCCAAGAGTAATTCTACCACTCTCATGCAAGTAAGGTGACAATGATTTGATCAAGCAACAAATAGGAGTTCAAACTCAGAATTTTGGCCTTCATAAGATGAGAAATTTCATGCACTTAATTTTTTTCAAAGCTCCAAAGCCACATTTTGGAAATTTTTATGCCTTTATAAACTTACCAAGTTCATAAATTTCTTTATTTAATACCATGAATATCAAACAAGCTTCGTTTTTAAGCACAACTCAAACTAGTTATTAGGCATCATAAAGAAAACAGGATTCACTTTACATCTAACATATCAACACTCATTTTCATAGAAAAATATTTCATGGAAACTTAAAACATGACCTATAATCCATGAATCAACACTCTTCTGCATAGGTTGAATGAAGAAAAACATGTTTACAAGTCAATTTCACAAGCCCTCTTGAATGTCTCAAAATGACTATTTTGAATTACTAGAGCTAGATGATGAAAATAATTCACCTCATCATATCATGGGATCAAACAAGTTTTTTTGAACCTATACCTCCTTTACAAGCTCAAATAACACTTGAAATCATGTCATTTCATCAAAATATCTCTTTGGCCCAATGACCGGTTTTGGCTTGTTTAGCTTTTAGGGGTAGGTGACCTAGATTGATATTGTTCATCAAAATTTTACAGAGACCTCACCTAGATATATTCATGGAAATCAGGGACATGTACCATTCAATATTATTCACCAATATTTTCATACGAAACTTTGTCATACATGACTGAAATTAAAATTTTCTTTAAAACATGGGTATTTGAACATCTTATCATTGACCTAGAGTATGCCACCAATGCTAAAATTTTCTAAGAGTTATTTACATGTGTATATCATTAAAATAAGATTACCCAAACCATTTCATGAGTAAAAAAAAAAATTCCTATCGATCCATAATGAGGGTTTTAGGCGGGTTTGGATTGACTTCCACCATTAAGGATTTTTATAAAGCTTAAGCCATCATTTTAATTCAATCTAGATTTGAAATTTTCTTGATTCAATGGTCCATCACTGGTGAAATTTTTTAGAAAACATGAATTTTTTTATGAACCTTTGAGTTCTTTAAAGATGACCCTCGAGCTAGGAGAGTGCATTTTGGGAGCTCGGTAGAGCCCAAAACCTTCTAACTTGAAAAATAATCTTCACTTTTGCATGAAACTTGGTCCACAACACTGGAGTAACCTTGTTCACATGTCCCAAACCTTATTTTATCCTAAATGGGCTTGTACCATCTAATCGACACCATTTTCACATGTAATTTTTTTCTTGTATAGACATAAAATTATGCACTTGGGTACCTTTCTAGGTCCATAAACACTTACTAACATTCATATGATTCCTAAGCAAGAAAAATAGTAATTGATGAGTGTTTCTATCCTTTTGTCTTTGTTTCTTATCATTTATCTAGTCTTTCATCCCCCACATCCCAGTCTATACTTCACTTGTTTATCTTTTATGACTTCAAACACCAATTCACGGCTAGGACACTAGCGCTTATGTTCCTCGTCCCTTTCGTGTGCCACCTGACCTCTCTCCACCTTAATCACTCTTTTTGGGCATCTTTTGGGCATCTTATTTTCTTATTGGTCATCCTTCCAATTGTCAATTACAAAATTCAAATAAGGGAATCATATAAATACATAGCTATGTGACAAAAATAAGGGACCAAGCTCTAAGCATCATTACTATCACCTAAGATTTACTCAAAAGGATCCTAAATTACTTCAAAGCATCCATTTGACATTAAATTAAGGGATAAGGGACTGCATTTTCTACATACAATGTATAGCAAGGAAAGTTTAATTTTCTATCCACACATCTATGTGCATTGTTACATCTAGATATCTCACTATCAAGCACACTCACACAAGGGCATCCTATGTCATAATTATTTCACACACGCACACACCAAAACTACATGGAGTCTAAGATATAGTGCAACACTCAATTATAAGCTAACTTTTTGGGTGACCACTAAGGTCATTCGACTCCCCATATTGCATCTTTATTTTTTTGGATTTGATGTGGTATTGTGGGTTTTGTAGGTGAATATTTGTTTTGTAGGTTACATGTACCTTAATGATCATATTGTGACACATAGGTGATCAAGTGAATACTTGTGACACTCTAGAAATCAGGTTCTGACCATTTTCATAGTCACAGGCACCTAATAGAGGTCATCATCACCTAGGTGCCCCTGTCCTACCGTGGGTGCCGTGTCTACCATGTGTCATGATCCATAGAATTTATTAAGAGAAATAACAAAATAGATCACTTCATGTTTAGTAGTTTTCCTAGTTTACATCGGTTCCTAATCAAGCACAAATAATGTAAGTCCATTAGTCTCTTTCTTGCACTTAGGGTTTAATATTTTATTATCTTATTTCTTGTGTCAAATTTATATTTTAGTATTTATTTATTATATATGACTTTGTAATTAGGGTTTAGCAATAAATTATATATTTTTAAATCATTTATTGGACCCAACTTTGAACACTCTTGGATATTTTATTTCTTGTCTTACTTCAATATTTTAGGTTCCTTTCACCATGATTATCTCCGTATGTGCCTTTTTGTAGGCTCATCCTAATTTAAATGATAAAATCAACTCTTTCATAGCGAATGCTTACATTTCTCCCAATACTCCTACAGATCATGTATATTAATAATTTGTAGCTACATTCTCTACACAAATTACTTTATCATCTAATAAAATTACCTCTTTCTGTTAATGAAAATTACCCTCCTCTTTCTTTCCAGGCTTGTATATATAATATAGGCATTAGGCGAGTACTAGTCAATAATGGATCTCGAGATCAATATTTACAATCTCACATTTCTTTAGTATCTTGTCCTTTCATCAGCTAATTTGTGTTTAAATGCTTTGACTCTTATTTGTTTTGTTTTTTCCATTCTTGCACCATTTTGAGGAATCTCTAAGTTTTTTGTGTTTTGCCCTAATTTTTCCCATTCAAATGCCTTTGCTATTTTTTCCATTTTTCCTGGCCTTTGGAGCTCAAAATTGTTTGATTTATACTTATTTTCCCTCAAAAATCCCTTTCCATGGTCATAAATTGCTTTGAATCACTTTCCATTTGTCCTTTGATAAAAAAATTTCTTCACCCATGAAGGAAAAATCAATTTTGGGCATCGCTGGAAATTTTTGCATTTTTGACGGTCATATAGGCATCCTTTTCCCATCAAATTTTAGCTCAAAAATCTTCTCCTATGTGGCCATTTGTGATTGGACAAGGTTCGTGGGTCTGCTCGAGTAACTTAGCATTTTTTTGTTTTTGGAAAAAGGTCTAAATTGTCCCCGCAAGTCCACAGGCCCTCAGCCAATTAGAGGGTGACACGTGGTAGTTAGAAAAGTCAAAAAAGTGGGGGCGGAGCTACGGAGGCATAGTGGAAAATTTCCTTTGGTGAAAAGAGTTAAAGTATGAAATGAGAGCGTAGGCCTTAATGCCAATGGAAGGTGTGACACGTCATTTTGGAAAAGCCAGAGGTGGGGAATTTTGGAGGCAATTTCTTTTGAAGTTTTTTGGAAAATATTTGGTTAAAATATTAAAGTCAAAAACAATGGAACCCGCAGCAAATCAGAAGGTGGAAACGTGTCAGTTTGATCAAAGGAGGGAATGAGATTGGTGGAAACTTAGAATTTTTTTTCTTTTTGGAAAAATGGGTTAAAATATGAAAATGAAGGAATGACCCAAAACCCCAAGAATGAATCACAAATGAACACGTGGCAAGGTTAGAAATTTTCCAGCGGGCCTTTGGGGAAAATATGAAAATTTTCCTTTTCCAAAAAAAATAGGTATAAAATGAAATTTTGGAGCGCAGGTCCTAGGACCCATATCAGAAGCAAAGGGCAGGAAGGGCGGAGATGTGGGGATATTTTGGAAAATTTTCCTTTTTCCAAAAAAAGGTGGAAATGTGTAGAATCGGTCCGTGATTCCAATGGGGCCCACTTTGGGACACGTGTCAAGCTCATTTTCAAAGGCGGAGGGGGGAGAAAATGTCAAATTTTTACATTTTTCCAAAAGTGTTAAAATGTCAAAAAGTGATCCCAAGCCCATTTCCAATCACATTGTGACACGTGGAGGGCTCATATTAAAGGATAAAGGAAGATCAATGGTAATTGTGCATTTTTTCAGTTTGGCCACCATTTGAGCTCCAGGAAGTTTGGAGATGAATTTTTGCATCAATTTTCATCAAATTTTTGACAAATTCATGTCATTTGTGCCTGCAAGGACCAATGCAATGGTTTTGAGGATCAATTTGAAGATCAGAAGATGTTTTTGAAATGAAATTTTTTCCCTAACCCATCAAAAATGTGAAATATCAGATCCAAAAGTTGTAGAGTCAAATTTTGGAGGGATAAGGATGAAATAATGAAAGGAAGGGGGTATGCATGCTTTGAAGATGAAAAATGTGCCTCCACAATGGATAATGATGCAAATTTTGCAATGATTCATCTCTTTTTGAGACAACTGGCAACTTTTTGGACGTGTTTTTGTTAAATCCCCCTTGTCTCGAATCATGAGAAATTTTTGTAACAAATTTGATCCTTTGGCATATTCTTTTCTTGGGAAAGAAGGCTCGAAGGAGATTGAAAGCTATATATTGCATGAATTTTTCATGCAAAGGGTTGGAAGAGTTTAAAAATCCTGGAAAACTAAAAATTTCATGGGAAAATCTGGGAAGAAGCCCATTCTCTGAGTGACCACTTGAGAAACTCATGTAACTCTCTCTGTATCAGATTTCAAATCATGTTAAGTTGGTTGCACATGTATAGCCATTAACAAGCTCTGAGATTGTTTTTCAAAACATTCCCCTGCTGATAAATCTGATCATTTTTGAGTTATTCTGTGTTGTCTTTGGGAAAAATCTGTGAATGCTTACATTTCAGAATGCATTTCAAATTTGTGTTTCTTGTTTCTTGTTGTAGTCTTGTGTTTAAAATATCTCTTGATCATACATGGTCTCATTTCTTGTGATAGTTTAGTGGCATTTGCAATCTCACATTCAAGAAGAGATTTCATCTGATAAAGAGATAAACAAATTTAAAATCACTTTACCTTCCTTGACTTTAGAGATTGTTTGTAAACCTTTGGGTGCACCTTAGGTCATGATTAAATAGTGATTGCTAAATGCTTCATTGGTTCATTCTAACTCAATATTTTGTGATAGATGATCAAATATTGTGTGGAAAAGTGTAGATCTGGGCCTCCATTTGATGCACATATCCTGGTTGAAGGGATGATTAACCATTTTGATACTTTTTGTTGTTAAGTTTCTCCATATTTTTGAAATCCTCAAAGAGTCTGGTGGACCTTGGTTTGTCTTATCTAAACTCCCACCCAAAAATCATTCAAAACAACTAATCCTACCTGTTTTACCCCTATTTTGACCTGTATACCCACAGAAGATCAAAATCCATTTGCTAAAGTATGTAGAAAATAGATCAGATTTCAAAATGTCTTCAGTAACCCTTGCCTTGCATTGAAAGTATCTCCATAATCTGGAAGTGACAACTTGTGAAAGTCAGATTTGGAGTGTTGATCATATTTTCCCAAGGCCCTTTTCATACTATTTGCACAAATTGAGGGATATCTTCATCTCCTTCACCATTTGAGGGTTACAAAATAGGTTCTCTTACCTTGGTTGAAAGGCACAACCTAAAACAAGTTAGGACAAGATCAAGTCCTATTTGAGTGTTATCCATCTCTCCACAAATCTGAGTGCTAGTTAGATCATATCCCCAGCTACAAAATGACACACACCATGATCCATCTGTCTTCAAGCTTCATGCCATATCTTTGATGCTTGCTCAGACTGAAAAGGAGAACAAATTTGGGTACCAACACCAGTGGCACCATTGCTGGGGATGAAGAATGCAATATCCAGACCAATTTGTTAATATGCTTCTAGTTCATATTCTTTTGAGCCCATCAACACCAGTGGTGGCACCATTTTGGGGACATTCTTAGTTCAATCTGATCCATATGCATACATATTTGAAATATTTGAATGCATATCAAACCCTGGTAATGTCTCTTGCAAGTTTTTTGCAAATATATTGTTAAAGCATCATTCTATACTCATATTTGTAAGGTGTATGCAAAGGTTTCAAACTCTGTCTACAATTTTATTAGTTTCTAGTAGTAGTTGCACTTCATTTGCATTTGTGGTTGATAGATTCAAGAAAAGGAAGATCTAGATCTATATAAATTTTGGTAAGATTTTAGTGATATTGATAGGTATTTGAAAAAGTATTTTAGTGCATTTACACAACTAGGGTGAAAGTCCTTAGTGGTGACTCCATGTTGTTTTGATCTTGATAAATACTAGTGTCTTAGCTTTTTGTCATTTTTTTTTGGTGTTGCTAATCTCTGCAAAACTGGAAGGAAGAAGATCTCTCTTCATTAGAGACAAGTAAGAAGTTTTTTCAGAATTCAAAGAACTAGAGTTAGAGGGAGAGAGTTTGGAAGGTGGTTGGAGAAGCAGAGCTCAAGGAAGGAAGTTCCCTTATATGAACTTGAGAGAGATCAGCCTTCATAGAGGATTATCAGTTCTTCTTAGGTAAGTGATCTGAATCAAGATAATCCTCTTCAAAATTTGTCATTCTCCACTAGTGAGAGGACCTTCATTTGTCTTTGAAAAATTTACTTCTCATTCTTCCCCTGTATTTTCCAAATCTGCTAGAGTTTATCAAGAAGTTGATCCTATAGGGGATATCCATTTTGAAATTACATTTCTATTCCCCAAAGACCTCTCACTCCTCATCATTTTGTTTCTCCTCCAAGATCACCACCTCAAAACAATATGGCTCAGCCCCCACCTAGACCTCCATTTGTTGTTAACACCTTTGGTCCTATAAATTTTAGAGGAATGGATGGTTATCCAAATGTTGTCCCTCAAGATGTCAGAAATAGATTGCCAAAGTTCCAAGGTAACAATGCTATAACTGGTGATCAACATCTCAAACTTTTTGTTAACATGATGGAGGATTTTGAAATTGAGATTTGAAGATGTGTACATTAAATTGTTCATTCATACACTAGAAGAGGATGCAAGGGATTGGTACAAGGCTCTGCCTGATAATTCTATTGATTCTTGGACTGAAATGAAGAATGCATTTAGGTTGCAATATGGTGACAAGACTGATCCTAGGTTTCTCTTGTCTGAATTTGAAAATATCAAGAAGAACCCCAATGAATCAGTTCATGACTTCAACACAAGATTTAACAAAACTTTGAGAAGGCTTCCTATTAATTTGAGGCCATGTGATGAGTCTTGTTTGATCAAATATGTAGATGCATTTGATAAGAAGGCAGCCTATTACTTAAGAGACAAGAACCCTACTAATTTAAGGCAGGCCTTTCACCATGGCACTGCAGATTGAAAACAATATCAAAGCAATTGGGAAACCTCTCAAGAGAGATGGTGTAAAGTTGATAAACTGAAAAACCTCAAGCAAGAAAGGGTGTTGATTTGGAGGAGGTTGTGAAAATTTTTGGGGGGTTGTCAAAGAAATCTCATACAAGTTAGCCAAGAGTAGAGAGAAGGAATTGGGAAGACTTCACAAGGTCAACAAAAAGCACAAAACCATGATAGATTTTCCAATCATCCTAGGGGTGATCAGAGATCTGATGATAGAGGGAAAGGACCCATGGGGTTTACAAATAGACATCCTCAAGCATGTGAAGGAAGAGTGTTACCTGATCCCCTAACTGCTAGGGTTGTTGTTATTGAGGAAGTTGTTGATATTGATTGGTGTGATAGTGTTTTTACCCCATCCTCCATGTGGAATAGATCAACAAATTGAAGAGGAAGTTGATGATGAAATTGATGATGATGCCTGCATGATGGAGATCCCTACAAGTTCACCAAGGGGAGAAACTTCAATGGATGTCATAAGTGCTAGGACTGCTGCTATTTTTTGGGATTGTATCCAATGGGTACATCTTCTTCCTCCTTCTCATGTTTTAGAAATTGATAATGTACAAGCCTTTGAGCTGCCCAATAATGATTTTGAATACTTGAGGGCATTGATGATTGAGAAGTATGATGGAGGGGTTCCTTCAGAGGAGGATAGGTAGCTGCTTATGAATGTTGTAGTTGCCCAAGAGAAGGAGCACAATACTAGAAGTAAAGCTACCAAGGGGCAACAAGCCAAGTCAAAATTTCCATTTCTTACTAAAGAAACTCCAAAGAAAAATACATCTGGTAAAGGCCCTATTCCCCCAAGAAAAACTTGTGATCCTCCCCATGCCCAAATTGAAAAGACTTCCATACCATCTGATGAATTTTCCAATCTTTCCCCTAGTGTTGCTTTACCCAAGAATGCTCCATATGATATTGCCCAAGTCTTGAGTCAGATCAAGATTCTGTCCCAATTGTTGAGTTTCTTAGGATTCCTGAGCACAAGAAGAGGGATTTTGAATATTTAGGATTCAGAGAGGAAGAGAGTACCCAAGGAAGAGTTGGAAACAAGGTTGGGATTCCTATTGCCATTGTAGAATTGGAACAACCACAAGTGTTGGAAGAGTTGGGGGAACCACCTGAGGTTTACTTAGGAACTTCTTTGGTTAAATCTCAGTTGAACGTGGATCCATTTTTCACTACCTTGGTTATCAAAGACAAGTTGTTACATAATTGTATGTTTGACTCGGGGCATCATGCAATGTCATGCCTTTGGAGGTCATGAATGAATTGGGAATCAAAGTGACAAAGTAATGTATGGCAAGTGTACTGCTATGGATTCTAGGAAGTGCCAGTTGTTGGGTGTGTCAAAGATCTGGTGGTGCAACTTGCATCTTATCCTGGGAGGAATTTAAAATTGGATGTTGTGATTGTTGATTGCCCTGCCAAATGGGGTATGTTATTATCAAGGAAATGGGCTGCAAGTGTTGGTGGGAGTGTCCAAATGGACATGTCTTATGCCACTATCCCCATTGAAGGAAACTTAGTAAAGTTATATGGAGAGAAAAAGATGTTGTACCTTATTGAAGACCCAAACAATGCATCTTATGAAGTTTTGTAGGAAGATGCTAGTACTGATCACTTTGTGAGTTTTGTGGATTTCAAGGGAGTATGAAGTTGTTGAAAACATATCTCCTAAGTATGTTGTTTTTTCTAGAAATTTGGTCCTTGATTCAGCCTTGAAAAATGTTAAAAGGTTTGACCTGAACACAATGGAGGAGCTTCAAAGAAACTGGATGGTTTACAAATTAAACAAAGAAGAAAAAGAGGTATATTTCTAGTTGCTAAAAACATATCAGAACCTCTTGGCATGGTCATATCCAGCATGGAGGACATTTGGGGTTTCCCCTTGATTTGTTTTCTTTGAATCAAGGTTTTCTTACCAACTTGTATAGTGTATAGTGTTTGGCTTTTGCTCTGTTTTTGGTGTTTTTTTCGGTTCGTGGTTTGCCTTGGTGTGTGGCAGCCATTTTTGTCAGTTTCTCAACTAGTTTTTGGTGGCTTTGGCTCATGACTCCATTTTCCCAATGGATTATTTTGGCACTTGGTCTACTTTTTTTCTTGTGGCACTCACTGGGAGTGCCCATCCCTGTGCTCTAAAACATTTTTGGAGCTGGAGCCAATGTTGGTGCCCAATGTTGCACATGCCATGCTAATTTGCTAAGGAGAAATGCATTTTTTTTGCCCTTTTCTAAGAAAAAATGGCTTTGGATCTTCCCATCCTTCAAATTTGATGAAAAACAACTTGTATCTGTGTTTAAATGCTTTGAGTTGTTCATTTTTTTTTTCTCCATTCTTGCACCATTTTGAGGAATCTCTAAGTTTGCCCCCTGTTTTTGCCCTAATTTTTCCCGTTCAAATGCCTTTTCCATTTTTTCCATTTTTCCCGACCTTTGGAGCTCAAAATTGTTTGATTTATACTTATTTTCCCTCAAAAATCCCTTTCCATGGTTGTAAATTGCTTTGAATCACTTTCCATTTGTCCTTTGATCAAAAATTTCTTCACCCACGAAGGAAAAATTGATTTTGGGCATCGCTGGCAATTTCTACATTTTTTTGACGGTCATACGGGCATCCTTTTCCCATCAAATTTTAGCTCAAAAATCTTCTCCTACGTGGCCATTTGTGATTGGACAAGGTTTGTTTTGACTTCGAGAAACTTAGCATTTTTTGTGTTTTTGGAAAAAGGTCTAAATTGTCCCCGCAAGTCCGCAAGCCCTCAACCAATTAGAGGGTGACACGTGGTAGTTAGAAAATTCAAAAAAATGGAGGGGAAGAGGGGAGGCTACATTTGGTGGAAAAATTTCCTTTTGGTGAAAAGGAGTTAAAGTATGAAAATGAGAGCATAGGCCCTCCTGGCTGAAGGGAATGTGACACGTGTACAAAGGACTTCAAAGAAAGGATGGAATTGTGGAGGAAATGGGTTTTTTTTTTTGAAAATTTGGTTAAAAAATAAAAAAAAAAAGGCCAAAGAAGTGAATCATGGTGGACATGTCAGTTTTACATCAAAGGAGGGGGGAGTGGGATGGAGGAAACTTGAAATTTTTCTTTTGGAAAAGATATGTTAAGGTAAAAAAGAGCGCGAACCCCAAAATGCAAATCATAGATGAGGACATGTGTCAAGGTCGAGGAGGTGGGGTTCATGGGCCAATGAGGAAAATGAAAATTTTTTCCTTTTGGAAAAATAGGTATAAAATGAAATTTTGGAGCAAGAGAATCAATCCATATATGGACCCATGTCAAAAGCAAAGGGTGGAAGGGCAGAGATGTGGGGATATTTTGGAAAATTTTCCTTTTTCCAAAAAAAAGGTGGAAATGTGTAGAATCAGTCCGTGATTCCAATGGGGCCCACTTTGGGACACGTGTCAAGCTCATTTTCAAAGGGTGAGGGGCAGAGAAAAATGTCAAATTTTTACATTTTTCCAAAAGTGTTAAAATGTCAAAAAGTGATCCCAAGCCCATTTCCAATCACATTGTGACACGTGGAGGGCTCAAATTAAAGGATAAAGGAAGATCAATGGTAACTATGCATTTTTAGTTTGGCCACCATTTGAGCTCAAGAAGTTTGGAGATGTGATTTTTGCATCAATTTTCATCAAATTTTTGACAAATTCATGTCATTTTTTGCCTGCAAGGACCAATGCAATTGGTTTTGAGGATCAATTTGAAGAGAGTGTTTTTGAAATGAAATTTTTCCCTAACCCATCCAAAAACGTGAAATATCAGATCCAAAAGTTGCAGAGTCAAATTTTGGAGGGATAAGGATGAAATAATGAAAGGAAGGGGGTCTACATGCTTTGAAGATGAAAAATGTGCCTCCACAATGGATAATGATGTGAATTTTGCAATGATTCATCTCTTTTTGAGACAACTGGAAACTTTTTGGATGTGTTCTATTAAACGTCCCTGTCTGCGAATCATGAGAAATTTTTGTAACAAATTTGATCCTTTGGCATATTATTTTCTTGGGAAAGAAGGCTCGAAGGAGATTGAAAGCTATATATTGCATGAATTTTTCATGTAAAGGGTTGGAAGAGTTTAAAAATCCTAGAAAACTAAAAATTTCATGGGAAAATATGGGAAGAAGCCCATTCTCTGAGTGACCACTTGAGAAACTCATGTAACTCTCTCTGTATCAGATTTCAAATCATGTTAAGTTGGTTGCACATGTATAGCCATTAACAAGCTCTGAGATTGTTTTTCAAAACATTCCCTGCTGATAAATCTGATCATTTTTGAGTTATTTTGTGTTGTCTTTGGGAAAAATATGTGAATGCTTACATTTTAGAATGCATTTCAAATTTGTGTTTCTTGTTTCCTGTTGCAGTCTTGTGTTTAAAATATCTCTTGATCATACATGGTCTCATTTCTTGTGATAGTTTAGTGGCATTTGCAATCTCACATTAGAAGAGCTTTCATCTGATAAAGAGATAAACAAATTTAAAATCACTTTACCTTCCTTGACTTTAGAGATTGTTTGTAAACCTTTGGGTGCACCTTAGGTCATGATTAAATAGTGATTGCTAAATGCTTCATTGGTTCATTCTAACTCAAGATTTTGTGATAGATGATCAAATATTGTGTGGAAAAGTGTAGATCTGGGCCTCCATTTGATGCACATATCCTGGTTGAAGGGATGATTAACCATTTTGATACTTTTTATTGTTAAGTTTCTCCATATTTTCTGAAATCCTCAAAGAGTCTGGTGGACCTTGGTTTGTCTTATCTAAACTCCCACCCAAAAATCATTCAAAACAACTAATCCTACCTTGTTTTACCCTGTTTTGACTGTATACCCACAGAAGATCAAAATCCATTTGCTAAAGTATGTAGAACATATCAAGATTTCAAAATGTCTTCAGTAACCCTTGCCTTGCATTGAAAGTATCTCCATAATCTGGAAGTGACAACTTGTGAAAGTCAGATTTGGAGTGTTGATCATATTTTCCCAAGGCCTTTTCATACTATTTACACAAATTGAGGGATATCTTCATCTCCTTCACCATTTGAGGGTTACAAAATAGGTTCTCTTACCTTGGTTGAAAGGCACAACCTAAAACAGTTAGGACAAGATCAAGTCCTATTTGAGTGCTATCCATCTCTCCACAAATCTGAGTGCCAGTTAGATCATATCCCTAGCTACTGAAATGGAAAAATGACACACACCATGATCTCGTTTATCAAGTCTCCGATCCGGTTCCATTAGGATTCAAAATTGACAATGAAGATGTACTAGATGATATGACTTGATTATTCTACTTATCACAAACTTGGGGGCATCATGCTTTCTTCCCCCTTCCATAAACATTTTTTCATTTTTACTCTTTACACATCCACATAACACTGTTCTTTGCATCTCGATAAAAATATTATCTCTTCACTACTATATAATGTAATATAGTTCCATAGTTCATACTCGACTACTGAGGGTCCAAATCTTACACAAATCTCACCAAATTCACTCTTCACACTATATGCTTAGTGAATCTATCTTTATAGCTCACACTATCAAACCATTTCTCGATGACACACTCTTGTTCAATGGTTCATTCTTTATTGTTGAGGGGTATTTTATAAATGAACCTATTCTCATACTCATCCAAATATGTTATGGGGAACATTGTCCCTATCGATTCACATTACATACCATTACATTACATCCATCCACCGCATATGACATAAATTGCTTGCATTTATTCTTGTTTGCTTATACTTAGATGTATACTTTTCTTACTATGTTAGACATATAATTAGTATGCCGATACCTTTTCTATATACACATTTCAAGATCAGCCATCATATCATGGTCCTTATCACATCACCACATAGATCTCCATCATTGACATAGTTTGGGAATCATACTTCCCCCTTATAGCACTATCAATTTTCTTTAGAATATACTATCACACTCAACACTCGTGCTTAATGTCTTTGTTTTCTATGCACTTTCAAACCTTTTGATACACACATTATATCTTCATTAACCTATGGCACACTCTTGTGATATGGTTAACACTTGATTGTGTAGGGAATACCACATTAATGAAACTTTCCCTTTACTCCTCATGCTCCATGCTTGATGCCATATCTTTCTAGTGAACATTTACAAACCCATTTCCCTATGACGTAATCTAGTTCCACAATCCATATTTGACTGTTGAGGATCTAAATATAAAATGAACCTCACATCACTTAGAATATTTATGCTCCATGCTTAATTGATCATATATTTCTAGCGCACATTATCACATCATTTTCCAATGACACACTCTTGTTATATGGTTAATTCTTTATTTTTAACGGTTGTTTTATAAATGAACCTCACTTCATATACATCAAAATTTTCTCTGGGCATGCAACTCCTATCACATTCACTTTACATTCCATCCCATTCACACTAAAAACATATTTCATATCATGTTTACATTTATTATTTCTTTATGATAATTACATGTACACTTTACTTACTATGTTAGACAGATAATTAGTATGGTAATACCTTTTCTATATAGAAATGCGTATTCACTTGTTCTCTAGTTATGAATAAAGACTTCTTATATATCTTTACACATTGCAATGATGATTATAACTATACCTCTTACTAGTCCTATCGAGGCTCACAGGGGCATCTACTTTCTTACACATTACAAGTGCTATTATTTCATTATTTACTACTTCTACTTTCTAGTTTACTCACTAAATCACGCACTTTGAGTCATTATTTAGTCTCAGTATCATACTACTACTCATATGGTTCTTGAGTGAAAAGAGTAATAATTAACCCATGTCTTTAGCCATTTTTATATTGCTTGCAGTCATATTTTTGATCTTACACTAGCGCTTTCCTGATTTTTTTCTTATTTCACATTCATCTTGTTTCTAATTGGAGAGCCCAACAAGAACTAGGGTTCCCTTGGTGCCTTGGTCCCATCTAGGGTGCCCTGATCCTCTTTGTACTTTACTCTCACATTTTGGTAAATTTCTAGCCATTTGAGCTTTCTATCTTTTTGGTGGTCAGACTTTTGTGGTTAGTTACAAAATTTGAACAAGATAACCATAAAAATATAAATTTATGTGACCATAATGAGGGACCAAACACTAAGCATATACTATTTCCATCTAGAGTTGCATCCGTCAAAGATAACTAAAGCTACATTTATATCCATATAGCTCCATCAAAAGGTACATAAGGCTGGCTCATCTGCATCAAACTTCATAGGAGGGGAGTCTATTGTTTCCATGCACACATTTACTACATTCTACATCTAGTTATTTTATCATTATTTCACAAAGTGTGACTAGCACAAGAACAACCTAGGGCATGATTTACACACACACACACCTAGAACTACATTGGGTCTGAGATGTAGTGGAACTCTTAGTTAGTAAGTTCAGCATTGTGGTCACTAAGGACAATTTTAAGCCTTCATATGGAACTTTATTTTGTAGGGTTTTAATGCTTTGTTTGGGGTTTTTAGGTGAGTCTTTATTATAGGTCTTATAACAAAATCTAGCGTAGCTCAACAAGTGTAGCATGACAGGAAGTAAATACAGGAGAACATCCAGTGACACCTCAAAGGATGTTTTCAATCCATTTCCAAAAACTAGGGAACTTAAATCTCAAACCAAGGCACCCACGGGTTCCCCTATCCACTTTTGGGCACCCCAGTCCAGTTAGAGAGCTTAGATATGCACTTTCTCAAGATTTTGTGTGGTCATTTCCTCCTCCTATTTATCTAGTATTCACTACGACATAGTCCTGAAGAGTCTGTGAATCAACTAAGGACTTATTAACCCTCTCTTACATATTAGGGTTTCACATTTCTATTTACTTAGTTGTTTGGGTCATTTCCTTTATTTATTTAGTTGTTATTTATTGCTTTTCATAACATCAAATTAGGCTAGGATATTACATTTTAGTATAATAATTTTAGGCTAAGATAAGGATGTTAAAATGTTTTGTGTTAAATTCAAAATTAAACAATCCTTTTCTACACCCTATTATCCATAAGGAAATGGCCAAGCTAAGGCCACCAACAAAACCATTGTCAAAATATTACGCAAGACAATAGATTCTAGTGGTAATGATTGGCATAATAACCTATTATATGCCCTATGGGCCTATAGTACTAGCATTCACACACCTACCAATGCTACTCCATTTTCATTAGTTTATGGAGCTGAGGTTGTCATTCCATTAGAACTTGAAATACCTTCCTTACACATTTCACTCAAAGGCATTCTCAAAGATAATGAATATCATGAAAACCACTTACATGAGTTAGAAATGTTATACTCACGTCATGTCCAAGAACTTGGTCATCTCCGTGCATATCAATATCGCATTTCAAACATATAAAATCATAAAAATCATTCCCACAAGTTCAACATCGACAATCTGGTCTTAAAATAAAATCAGAAAAATATAAATGTTGAAGCCCCTCTTAAAGGTAAATTCAAACCCAATTGGCTTGGCCCATATGTTGTCACTAAAAAACTTGGTGGTGGAGTTTATTTCTAGCCACCCTTTTAGAGAAACCACTCAATATCATGCATCTTAAAAATACTACACCTAGATCACCACCCACTACTCGATGATGCACTCTAGTCTCACGCTCCATATTGGATTGTTTAGGGTATACATCACAAAATGGACCACATCACACTAATGTTTCCACTCACATTCTATGTTTCTCATGTGAAATCCCTAAGATTAGTGATATACACCTTAGGCTATAGGGTCACTTCTTCTAGCATCATCTTGTGATAGGTCATAACATCACTTGTTCTTACATAATTTAGTGGTATACAATTTATGATAAATTACCATCCCTTTCTACTCATCTCGTCATGATATTCACTTAGACTATAGATTCACACACATGTCATAGCTATTCTACATCTCATCACTACAAACTCATCACAACGTGTTACACACAACACATAATTTGGCCATTTCCTGATGACATACTCTTGTTTTTGGTTCATTATTGACTATTGAGGGGGAAAAAAATGAACCTTAGTGTATATAACTTCATTCACTTGAGGGGCATGAAAATCCTATCATCCATCTTGCACTCCATTCCATCCCTCCCCGATGTGTTTCATATCTTGGTTACTTTTACTTTTTCTTACATCTGTTTGTACATGTTCATATTATTACACATGCTATATAGATCTGATGTATGTCATTATCTTTACCATACACACTTGTGTGTTCACATCCCTATCTAGATGTGATCGCAAATACAAGTATCTTTCACGCAACATGTATGCTTGGATACTACAAATTCTACAAGGATACTTAGGGAATCCACATTTGTATACTACATATGCTATTGTTTCATTTGTACTTAGAATTTTACGTTATTTTTCTTATACACGCTTTTGAAATATGGGATATCTTTCTAACATACTAACAGTGATTCATGTGCAACATTTTTTTACAGGATTACTTGATTCCAAGGCTATCTCATTGTTTGTACATTTTTATTTTAATTTCTATTATATGCGGGCATTTTCATTTGTTCTATGTGCAAACTTGTTTGTTAGATGAAGCCATTATGGTCTTGAGTGTCTTACGGAAATGTGAGTTGTGTAGACACCCATAATTTGGATCAAGAAATTTAAATACTTAAATTGTGCTAGTTATCCCCTTCCTCGAAAATTGACGACATATAGTCAATAATGCAACCTTTTCATTTCTATCACCGTTAGTTAATTACATTATGCTAATTAATTACCCCTCCTATCGCTCAGGATGCCGATTGATGACCTTCCATTAATTATTATTCATTTCTATTCGAATTAATTAATTATTCCTAATTAATTATTCTATTTTATTCAATCAATAAATCATCATTTATTGGATTAAAATCCTCTCATAACCCAGATCATACTAATTTTCCTCTAAAAAGCTTCTATAATCTTGCACCTACCTATTATTTATTCACCTTTGACTAATTAAGACCCCCCTCAACTCCCATGAGTCACTAATGATAAATTAAACTCCCCTCCAACAAATTTAACCATTCAAAAGTATGATTATCTTTAGCTAACCTAAATTTTATATTATCCCACATATAATAGGATGCAAAGCTCTTTCAAATTAGAGGGTTATATAAATAACCCTCCTCCTACCTTTCCTCTTACACATTTTCATGCATATAGCATAAAATATAGTAATTTTCATCTTTGAGCATCCTCCATTAGTTTTGAGCTAATATTTTTATCTTTTATTTTAACCATCCAAGCTTTGAGTAATATGGAGAGAATAAAAATGGCCTTGTAGCCATATCTTGATGAGACTCCATAATCAAACCCTTTAGATTAAACAAACAATCACATTTTGATTGCTAAGGATCTACATAGGTTCATTTCTAGTTTAACATTCAAAGAGTAGAGATTAATCCTAGCATGTTAGTTTGATTTTATTCAAATTTCTATGCATGTTGATGATGTTTAGTCTCCTTAAGCTCTTAGCATGATGGTTTATGTTTAGTTAGCTTTTCTTTTGAACTATTAGGTGTTAGTTTCAATTCTCTTAGCCTATTTGAATAATACATGAGCACATTTGGCATGCCCGGTGGGATAGATCGTTAGTCCCTTATCATTTTATTTCAAGTTTTTTTGTTGTTATTTAAATTTTGGCTAACCCTTGTTATACAAATTTATGAAATATGTTGAATTCCTTATGGTTTTTTGTTAACTTTGCATGTGTTGAGTCTTTCTTATGGATTTAATTTATATTTATTATTGTTAAATTTAAACTAACATGTCAAAAATTTGACCTTTTTGAAGTTGATTATGTCAAAATGACATATTTTTGACATCACCCAAGAATGGGTGCACACATGTCATTATGGGCACGTAGGTGCAACTCTTGATGTGTTTTTTTAACATAGGGGCATGCATACATTGTCATGGGAATGCATACATCTCTCAGAGCATGCATACACCTCTCTGGGTGTGCACATGCCTCTATAGGAGCAGTAACAATGCTCGCGCATGCACACACACACTTAAAAGGGCATGCATATATCATTAGGGGTAGGCATACGTTGAGCTCGTCTTCATAAACTATCTTCCAGAGGCTATAAATTTTTCTCCCAAACTTGAAATGACTCCATTTTTTTGCATTGGAAAGGTATTAAAGATAAATACGCAATGGAAACATAAGATTAGGATTTTTACTTACAGAAAATTTATGGTTTCCTTTATTAGAAAACTAGTCATTTCTAACATGTCTAAATACTTTGTAAAATTTGTTCTTTGATATTTCTAACACCTTCCAGGGATTTTCTAAAGGATAACTATTGATTTTTAGGATATATTTGGTCTTTCTTTGTGTTAATTTGTTTGGTTAAAGTTGATGAATGTTTCATTTTTTTATGAGGCTAGGATCATGTATGCTCTTCCCTTGCACCTTTTAGGTGATCTTGGGAATCAGAAATGATTCTACACATTTTCCATGCTTTCAAAAACATCTCATTAAAATTTTTACTAAGGGAATGAACTTCAATTGGATAAAATGAAGGATTTGTGCATTTGAGTTAAGTTTTTCCATTATTTGCTAATAGTTGGATTTTTCATTGCGTATGCTCTTCTCTTGTGTCTTAGGATGATCTTGAGAATTAGAAACAACGTTTTATCCTCTTTATATGATATTTTGGATTGTGTGGTAAACTACTAAAACTCTACGTGTAAGACCTAAATATAATTTCCAAAGAATTGGGATCGAAACAAAAACTAATACAATTTCATACGGGTTTCCAAATGGTATACTACTAAACCAAATTAAGTTCAAAGATTAAAAAACCATATTCAAAACATTGTAATTGTAGGTTCAATTAAAGTTATGGTTTGACTGACCACTTAACTAGAATAAACTCCCCTTGGTATAAGCCTTAAACTACAACAAAGTGGATGCTCCTAGGAACCCTAAAGTATTCCACTTAAGAGGGAACCTTGTGGATGAAACGGGAAGTGCTCTGTACACCTACTTGACTAATTTACACATGATATTTAGCATCAAAGTTATCTATATTACAAACCTAGTGAGAATACAATTGAATGCATTAATTTCTCATTGTATTTGAAGGGGGTAAATTAAAGACAGGATACTCCAAGACTAGTCAGTGCAAATTTCTTAGAAAACTGAGCTCACAAAGATAAATTGTGACACCTAGTTGAGAGAAACAAATAGGAAGCCATTTCGTCTTGAAGAAAAATTGACCATCTAAATATATTTTGTGAAGTAAGAAATTTTTGAGTCAAAACCTTATTTTTCAAATAAGGGAGAGTCCATCAAAGTTTAAACTAAGCATCATTCATCACGAAAATTGCAAAGTGTTACTTTGAATTAGTTTTTCACTCGCCATAAGATGAGGCAAAACTCTGCCAAAGTGACACAAAGTATTTTTCACCCCATTTTATCTACTCATTTGTTATCTTATTGATATTTTTTATAAAAAGTGGAGCATCATATGTGTGCTATCAATTGATTGTGTCCACTGATTTTGCACATGTTTACATTCATCCTTGCTTGAGAATGGATGGTAAATGTTGAAATCCTATTGGTAAGTATTTTCATCTTGATAGCCTTATGATATTGATACCCACATCAATATTCTCATTGTAGCTAGGTTTTCTCAATATCGATTTTACTTTGAGGTGTTACTTTTCTAGCATCACTTCAATATAATTTTGATCCTTATATATTGTTTCTCGTAAAATAGGTTTAAGTTTCAAGATTGTAGCATTACGCTGCTCACATGATAACAAATCCTTGGTATACTTTGACTTTGTCTTCTTGTAATATTTTCCTCAACCTTGAAATTTTTATTGTTAAATTGTTTGCATCGTATCAAGATCATTTCGATACTAATATCTTGTTTTTCCGAAATCTTGAGTAACATATCTAAGTAGAAGTGTTATGTTTCTCACTCTCATAACTTCCAATTTTTGAGATTTAGGCCTTGCTTACTATATGGGTTATTGTATACCTTGATCATAAATCACATCAACCCATTATTAATAATCATGCCGTGTTTTATTTAAACTTGACGTAAGTGTTGACATTGTGTTGGTCATCCTTAAGTTAAAGCGCCTTTGAGACACATTTGCATAGGGATTATTTCCTCGTAGATTGGCTTTGTGTTTTTAATTTTCTTTATGGTTCCTTGTGATAGTTCATCTTGTAGACTTATGTTTTCAAGGACAATATTTTTGATCAACCACTTTGAAATTTACACTTGCAACTTGTTGTCCGAACCTTGTTGGATGGTTGAAATTACATTACCATGATGTATGTTTTCCTTAGAACCCCTTTGGAAAATCACACAAGCATCCCTTATCTATTTTTAAAATTTCTACTTGGTTTTCTATATGTTACTCGAATCGACAAGGAACTTCCTTCTATTTAAAGGAGTTCAATCAAATTATCTAGGTCTAGGCATTTGGACTTAACGAATTCTAGTCATGTCTAATTGTCGAGGGTTACTTATACATATGAAAATAAAGAATAAAAAAATAGGTGTTCACATCAAAATATTACCATTACAATTTAGCCCCATGTGATACTTCTTGCTAGAGAAATCATCTAGGTACATCATTCCCCACCTTCATCTCGTAGTCGGTGGTATGGATTGGATGTTTATGATCCAAATTATTATTCAAATTCCCCCCACTCTTATTTTGAGGATTCTAATCCAAAATATAATTCTGATTCCTCTCAGTATTATAAGGATTATAGTCCAAACTATCTTTCAAATTCATCTCATTCCTTTGAGTTTCATTCAATAAAATTTATTCTAGGGAGTAACTAGTCTCCTAAATAATGTTGTCCTCCTCTAAGGGTTTTTGTTGCCAAAAATTCTACCCATCATTCATCTACTTTGAATATTGAATCATAGTCCTCCCTTTCTTCACAGGACCCCCATCATACTTCTAATTTGACTCTTGAGTTATGGTCCTCCCTTTCTTTGCAGGAAAACAATCAGACTTATAATTTAAATCTTGAGTCGTAATCCTCTGATTTTCACAGAACCCCCATCATGCTTGTAATTCAAATCTTAAGTTTTGGTCCTCACTTTCTTCATAGGACCCTCTTTATCATTCATCTAATGTGAATCCTATGTCGTGGTCCTCCCTTTCTTCACAGGACCTCTTTTATCATTCACCTCAATAATGACTTCCTCAATTGAAATTCCATTCAATTTAAATTTCCTCTAATCAATCATCCAATTAAAATCCTACGTCGTAATCTACTTGACTTTGGATACGTGACCCTCTTTGTCTACCTATACTATGTCATTTTATAGGAAAACCAATAACGAATTCTTCCAAATCCCCATCTACTTCCACTCGCGAGATATCTCCATCCAAGTCTACTTCATCTCTTGAGTCATATTCTTCTATCAATCATTACCGAACATCTTATACATCTTCCACACACGTTGGAACAGTTTCTTCTAATCAATGTACCACAATCAAAGAGCAACAACCCATACTGATCAATTTATTTTAGAATGAAGAAGCAATCAGAGAATTCATAGGGATACATGATGACATCCCTCTAGACAACCATGAGAAAGGATTCTCTTTTGACCTCAATTCATTCATGTATTGTGGGGAAGAAGTTGATTCCTTTTATCATAAAATAGAGGAAGATCCTATGATCATGAATCTTGATTCTCCTCTTATTCTTCCATCTTGATTCTTCATTGATTGATGAAATTCTGTGTCTTGCATTGATTCTTGGCCTATTTTTTCATCACCCCTAATTATTTAGATATCACAATTCCTAAATCACAATCTCACCTTGGGTCACCTTCAGTATCCCATCATCTTCTTGTATATTTGGGCCACCTCCTAGTAGCCCTCACTCTTCTATTTTGGGGTCACCTCTAGGTAGCCCTCTATCCTCTATTCTTGGGCCACATCCTAGTATCCCTTCATATTCTATCTATGGGATAACTCCTAGTAGCCCATAATCTTCTATGCTCGAGCCATGCCCTAGTAGTCCATTATCTTCTATCTATGGGAAACCTCTTAGTAGCCCTTTATCTTCTATTCTTAGGTCACATCTTAGTAGCCCATTATCATATTCTATATATAGAACACCTCATGGTAGCCTAACCTTTTATATTTTTGGACCATATCCTCTTCATCCATCATATCATCCTTTTATAAATAACTGGGAAATCCCACCATCATTCCTCCCATTCCTCTCGTCAATCCTAAGCACCCACTTTCTTCTCCCACTTCTCAGGATCAGACAAGTCATTTCTTAGCCTATAGGAAACCCAAACATTTTCTTTATCAAGCTAAGATCAAAACTTCAAAGATCTCCAAAGCTCCTAAAAATTTGAATGATCATAAATTTCAAAATAAAACATTATTTAAGAATGTACATGAACGCAACCATCAAGTATGGCACAAAGTGTAGAAACCTATGGATATGGAAATTAATCTCCCACATACAAAATCCATGTTTCATGATAAGTCGTAGTCACTTATCAAATATGATCTCACCATGGTCATAGTGATTGAAGATAATATCACTCTTGATAAACAAAAGCTACTAGTGTCCTTTATAAAATAAATTACAAACATTGATTTAAAATATTATCACATAGAGTGACATTGTTGGTCTCAACTTCCCAAAATCAAAAACAAAAAATTATAAATAATAAAAAATACAAAAATGAGAAAACATGAAAACATTACAAAAAAATCAAAGGTATAAAGATCAAACATTGTAATCGGTATTGCATATGCATGAAAGTTCATTCTTCCCTTTCTTTCTATTCCTCTACAAGTCTACCACCATTTTCATCCCTTCAATGATATTTTAGTTATTCTATTGGCACACATTTTACAATATTTATCTCTATGGTATTTGTTTGACCTTGGTCTTTCATCACCTTGGTAAATTATAGAACAATTGACCTCTTAGAGATCCTATCACTATCTACATATAATAAACTTGTGAAAAACTTTTGGATGTATTTTTTGACACTATCCAATGTCTTCATCACAATCACTTCCACATATTTCCATCAAGCCATCAGTGGATCTTAAACCCTTGTCAAACAAAAGAGCTGAAATAAATTTTCAGAAAACAAAAGTAAAACAAAATCAATCAATCAAAAGGCTAAAATATAAAATCAAAAGAAAATTGATGTATATATATCTCTTAGGGTATTGTTAGTATCTCTATCAGGGCTATGGATTCCTTTATGGCAATAGAGTAATGTTGCGACTAGAATCAAATACATATTTGTTGGGGCTATGGATGTCGTCGACAGCGAAGAAATGTATGACTCTCCTTCCACCCTCCATTCACAAATCATCTTTCATAATAAATCATTACTACACATTGGCTAGTGTTTCTTTACTCGTTGTATATCAAATCTTCCCTTCAAAAGGTAATTCATTTCCATGTGCACACACTGAATCTTGAGGAGAAAACAAGATTAGTATGTTACCAAGTGTCTTTTTTTGGACCTTGTTCAAAATCTTACTTTATTTCGTATCTTGTCACATGATTTGTGCCTTAGGCTAATCACCTTTTCATCACCAATCTTCTCGCTACATTTTCCATATCCTTCCATAGCATTCACACTATTCTTCTTATTCGTTTAGAACATCCATGTGTATAGGAGTGCATTTTTACTATGTGGGACCTTTGTCCCCTTTTTAATAAAACAATCTTCTACTTCTTTTCTATCCTATGTTTCTTGTCCATCTTGCATTAGGGCACACTTGCTCCTTCTTGGCTCTTCATTGGCTTGCATTCAACATCATGTTGAACATATCTATCATGGCCTTGATCCAATATATCTTCTTCTTATATATATGTGCAAATATTTTCCCTTGTACATTCTCACCTCTCATTGGGGAATCTTTTCATCTTCATTTTCATGTACATAGCTTCTTGAAGAACTTCTAAAAACCCTAAAATTTTACAACATTCGAGAAAAACCAAAACATTGTTAAAAATAAAAATCCTATCAAAAACATTGGTAACAAGCATGCACGCAATTGAAGCCTATGCCAAATGCATTACACTCAACCATATAAATTTTCCTACAAAACATCTTTCTTTGACTCTTTCCTATTCTTGTGTGTGACTTGTGGATCATTTGGATCTACCTCCATTAACAATTTTTGGTTATTTACTATGTCTCTACTCTTGGGAACAACGATTTTCTTGGTACTATTTAATAGTGCATGAATGATTTTTCATGGGACCCAAGTTTCCTCCATTATTACCCACACATATATCCACATTTTTGGCACCATCATTAACCCTTATCGCTAAGTCAAACATCGATAATCTGAAGCTTCATAACAAAAATATTTTTGCAACCTTCTTGAATGTTGTTTGTTTGAGTATGTGTGTTTGTACTTATTTCCTTGTTAGGTTAGCTTGTGTACTTTCTTGTATTACATTGAATTATGTATGTTACATTATTTATGTTGCATGGAGTAAGCATTTTTAGCAATGGATAATTGTTTCTATCATATCTTTTCATGTTATGATACACTTTTTTATATGCATACATTTTAATAAGGATTTGGTGATGTAGATCATGACAATATGATGAAAGAATTATTTTTCAAACACACCTTTGGATGAAAGCTAATTATTTTCCCCTCTGTCTTTATTTTTCTTCTATATCATTCTCCTGTCAACACTATTCTTCCAATTCACTTGGGTCATCTTTTGCCTCCTCTTCTTCTATTCATTTCCTTCATCTTTTCGATTGTTGAATAACTGTTTCATCACCCCATCGACACTCGACAGGGCATCCTTCACTCCACTAATTTTTATTCTATCTCTTCAAAATTCACGTGTTTTTACTTGTCTACTATCTTTGAAGTGGCTTCGCTTATGCCACCCCAAAGAGGGGAAAATGTAGACACCCATATTTTGGATCAAGCAATTTAAATACTTAAATTTTGCTAATTATCCCCTTCCTAAAAATTGATGACATATCATCAATAACACACCTTTTCTATTCTATCACCATTAATTAATTATATTACACTAAATAATTAACCCTCCTATCACTCAGGATGTTGATTAACAACCTTCCATTAATTAGTATTCCTTTCTATTTTAATTATTAATTATTCTCTCTTCTATTAAATCAATAAATCATCATTTATTGGGTTAAAATCCTCTCATAACCCATATCATATTAAGTTTCCTCTAAAATATTCTATAAGCTTGCACCTACCTATTCATTAATGACCCTTTATTAATTAAGACTTCCCCTCAATTCCCATGAGTCACTAATGATAAATTCAACCCCTAAATAAAACTTAACCATTCAAAATTATGTTTATCCATAACTAACCTAGCTTTTCTATTATCCCACATACAATAGGATGAAAAGATATTTCAAACCAAAGGGTTATATAAAGAACCCTCATCCTACCTTTCTTGTTACACCTTTGCATGCATATAGCATAAACTATAGGAATTTTAATATTTTAGCATCCTCCATTAGTTTTGAGCTAATATCTTCATCTTGCATTTTATCCATCCAAGCTTTGATTAATTTGGAGAGAATAAAAATGGCCTTTTAGTCATGTACTGATGAGACTCCATTCTCAAACCCTTAAGATAAAAAAAAACAATCAAATTTTGATTGCTAAGGATATACATAGGTTCATTTCTAGTTTAGCATTCAAAGAGTAGAGATTAATCATAACATGGTATTTTGATTTTATTCAAATTTCTATGCATGTTGATGATCTTTAGTCTCCTTAATCTCTTAGCATGATGGTTTATGTTTAGTTACCTTTGCTTTAGAGATATTAGGTGTTAGTTTCAATCCTTTTAGCTTAGTTAACTAAAACATGAGAACAAGTGGTATCCCATGTTTATAACTCACTTTGTGCGGCCTATATTGTATTGTTGGGTGTTTACATTATGTTCTTATCTATTATCCTACACATTGTTTTTTTACATGCATGTTTTTTCGTACTAACAATTCTTTTCCTAGCCTCTTGTTTTTGTGTGCCTTGGTATTTACCAAGCACATTTCCTTCTCCCCGTAGGCCATAGTTTCAGTTCATGTGGTCAGTACTATTTGGGGCCAAATTATCTATCGTGATATCACATGCACCTCTAAAGAAGGGGCCATCATTTGGGGTTTACACATGATACTGTATAGTTCGGTTTATAGTTCAATTTAAAGTTTAGTTTACACCAAGTGGGTTTAGATCAGTTTACAAACCCCATACACCGGGATTTTACAGGGTAGATTGTCCTTAGCATTATGGGGATTAGTTAAAAGTTGGAGGAACAACATACTTTCCTCCCTACACTACTTTTTCTAGTAGTGTCGGAAAACCCAAAAAACTAGACAGTACAAAGATCTCTTCACCAATCTTAGGGAAGAAGTTACAGGTAGGAGAAGAACACACCTTCCTCCCTACACTTTTTGGCCACAGTGGCATGAGATCACCCAAAAACTTGCACTTCATTGATAATTATAGGATATCCTTTCTAAATTATTTTTTCTCATCATAGACCAGGTGCACATGTTCCTTTTTCATCTTTGTACTTTATTTACAATATTTTTACTATATATATTAATTTTTACACATATACATGCGTATTTGACTACTTGATTTTCTTCTCTTTTACAAGTCCATCCGTATGGGAAGAAAAAAGTGAACAACAACACACACATGGCGGGTACATCATACGCAAGATACTAACCATGTAGATACACTACACACATTGACATCTACATATGTGCTTTCACCCAAGGTTCACTCTCATCAATGTTTACACTTTTGCATCTTTAGTCTCCACGCTCCATCTTTTTGTCACTTTGTACACTTTGTCTAGTCCTTTGGAACACTTTTCTATAGTACCATACATAGATTATCAAGTACACATCTATATCTACTTTATGTTACTGAGATTTCCACCACCAACATAAATTGGGGAAAATGTAGTCACTAAATCATGTACTTTGAGTCATTATTTAGTCTCGAGTCTCATAATACTATTCATATGATTCTAGAGTGAAAAGATTAATAATTAACCCTGTATTTTGCATTTTTTATATTACTTTCTATCGTATTTTCCATCTTACACCTACACTTTCTTAGTTTGTTTTGTAATTTCATGTTCATCCAATTTTTGAATGGGGCACCCAACCAGAACTAGGGCACCCTAAGCACCCTAGTCCCCTTTGGGATGCCCTAATCCTATTTTCACTTTACTCTCCCCTTTTGGGAACTTTCTAACCATTTGAGATTTCTATCTTTTTGGTGGTCGGGATTTTCAAGGTTAATTATGAAATTAGAACAAGAGAACCATATAAATATAAAGTTATGTGACCATAATGAGGATCAAGCACTAAGCATCTACTATCACCATCTAGAGTTGCATCCATCAAAGACACTTAAAGCTACATTTACATCCATATAGCTCCATCACAAGGAACACAAGGTTAGTTCATCTGCATCACACTTCATAGGAGGGGAGTATATTGTTTCCATGCACACATTTACTACATTATACATCTAGTTATTTTCTCACTACTTCACAAAGTGTGACTAACACAAGAGAAACCTAGGGAACAATTTTCACACACACACACACACACACACACACACCTAGAACTACATTGGGTATGAGATGTAGTGAAACACTCACTTAGTAAGTCCACCACTCTAGCCACTAAGGACAGTCTAACCCCCTTTATATGCATATTTATGTTTTAGGGTTTTGATGCTTTGTCTGGGGTTTTATAGGTGATTCTTTATTGAAGGTCTTACAATGACATCGGACGCAGTTCAACAATTGTAGTGCGAGATGAAGTAAATACGAGGAGAACATCCAACAACATTGAAAATGAGGTTTTAAGATTGTTTCCAAAGACCAAGACACCAAAAGCTCAGACCAAGGCACCCACGGGTGCCCCTATCCCATTTCGGTCACCCCGGACTAGTTAGAGACCTCAAATTTACACTTTTTAGGATTTTGTGTGGTTGTTTCCTTTTCTGTTAATCTATTATTCACTATGACATAGTCCTACACCTTCGATAAATTAGATAAGTACTTCTTAACCTTGTATTTCATATTAAGGTTTCAAATTTCTATTTACTTAGTTACTTGGGTAATTTCTTTATTTATTTATCTATTATTTACTTCTTGCATAACATTCTATTAGGCTAGGTATTACATTTTAGCATAATCTCCTAGTACATTTATTTATACTCATACATATATGTGTTGACATACTTATTATCTTTCTAACATGCTAACGGGTGCTTCATGTGGAATATTTACCTTGAAGGAACTATTTTCCACCATGGTTGTACTTACACTTTTCCTACCATTGATTTATACTTGTAAGTTATTATTTATGAGCTATGCCCTATGTCTTGTTTGATCATTAGTTGTATGATTTTGGAAACTTTGGCCCTAAGCTGTCTTATAACATTGTGAGCGATGTATTGTGTTTGAAACCCACTTTTTACGGTCGTCTTATATGCAACTTTGCATGTTACATTGTTTCTTTATGAAATGTTTTCTACTTTTTATACTAACACATGTATCTTTCAGCTTTTTTTTTTTCATGTGCCTTGGTTTCTACCAAACACATTCCTTCCCCATATATGGATAAATTTTAGTGCAACATTAGGGTCTCTCTTTTGGGAGGAAAAATCCTACCAATGTTGCATGCACCCAAAATGACAGGGCATACATTGGGTGAATCATTCACCCCATACAACAAATTAGAGATACAAGAGAAAAAAAGAAGTCTCGAGTTAAAAATGACCCGAACCTGAATTGGGTCCTCACCACAATACCAAAACCAACACATAAGCTCAAATAGGAGTGCACGGGCATCGTGTGTCATCCCTTGGGTGCTAATTTTCTAGGGGGACAAACAAATTTTTCATATTTTACATCAGTCCCTAATCAAGTGATAATCAAATAAGTCTATTCCTCTTTCTCTTGCACTTAGGGCTTCATTGTGTATTAGCTTATTACTTGAGTCAAATATGTATTTTAGAATTTATTTTTAATACATGACTACGAAATATCGGGTTTAACAATAAATTACATTTTTGTTAAATCATTTTGTGAACTTGACTTGGGTCCTAGTACAACACAAACACTAGATCCTAGGCTCGGAAAAGAGAACCTAGGCACCAGTTTCCTCCCATGGGTTCTAATGTTATGGAGACATACACAAAAATCTTCTTATATCAACATAGTCCACAAATTTTCACATCATAGTTTTCATAGTACAGGAACAATCCTCTAGCAAGAAGAGTTCATTCTATCTCCATTTAAATCTCAACAAACATTATATTGAGAACTAATCGGGGATAACATTGAAAAAATAGGATCACACCATCTACAATGGTTTATAATCCAGGAAGAGTCATGGAAGGAGTGTAATACTATACCTCTCTCCCATCATTTTCTCTTTGGTGTGATACCACCCAAAAATTGGCACTTGACATGAGATCAACCAAAAACTCACTCTTAGCGTGAGATCGTAAAAAAACTCACTCTTCTACAACATTTTAGGACATTTTCTATCCTTTTAAATTTTCTCAAATCAAGCATGTCCTTAATACACAACAATAAGTAACCTTATAAAAGCTACAACAACAACCTACAAAAGCAATAGGTACACCATGATACAACATATACATATACACCCCTAGGGTCACTTTCCTTTCCTAGTTTCCATGCTTCATTTTTACATCATTTCATGCTTCACTTGTCCATGTAGTACGTTATCACCATCACACTCTATAAGGATCAAAGGTACACAACTTATAACTACTTTATGTTGTCGAGTATTCAATAAACAACATAAATTGGGGGTAAACATAGGCACAAAATTATGAACTTGGGTATATTTCAAGGTCCATAAACACATACTAGCTTTCACCTAATTCCTTATAAAGAAAACTAGTAATTGAAAACTCTATTTTTCCTTTTTTATTTTTTCCTTGTCATCTATCTGGTCTTTAATGCCCTAAATCCCACTCATTGCTTCACTTTTTTCTATCTTTTATGACTTTATACACCAGTGTTCATCCAAAATTCTAGTGTCCAGGTGCCCTCATCCCCTATGTGTGTCCCTAACCTCTCTCCTCATTACTCTATATTTTTGGGCCTATTTTATCTTTTGGGCCTCTTATTTTCTTATGGGTTGGCCTTCCAGGTTGTCAATTATGAAATTAAAACAAGGGAATCATATAAATACATAAAATATGTGACCAAAATAAAGTACCAAGCTATAATAATTGTTACTATCATCTCAACTTGCACTCAAAAGGTACATAAAGAACTTAAAAATATCCATTTGACATTCAATCAAGGGATATGAGATAAATTTTATATATACCTTTGCATAGGAAGGGTAATTTTATTTTTCATCCACACATATATCTACATTATTACATCTAGCTAGTCCACTAGAAAGTGCACTCACACAAGGGCATACTAGGGAAAAATTCTTTCACATGCACACGGATCTACATGGACTCTAAGATGTAGTGCAACGCTTGGTTGTAAGCTCACTCTGTTAGGTGACCGTCAAGGTCGGTTTGACTCCCAAATTTCATATTTATTTTTCATATTTTTATCTGTTATTGTATGTTTACACGGGTGATTATTTATTTTGCAGGTTATAGGTACCTCAATGATTATATTGCAATGCATAGGTGATCAACCTTCAATACTTGTGACACTTGTGTGAAACTCCATAAATTAGGTCTGGATCATTTTTCGAGTCACATATGCCTAGTAGAGGTCATCGGCGCTCGGGAACCCCTATCCTACCATGGAAACCTATGTCCAAGCATGTGTCATGATCCACTTACTTTATTTAGAGAAATAATGACATAGATCACTTCATATTCAATAATTTTCCTATTCTGCATTAGTCTTGGATTAAGTGTAAATAATATAAGTCCATTCCTCTCTATTTCATCGAGGGTTTAAATATGTATTTTAATATTTACTTATGCTATGTAACTCTATAATTAGGGTTCAACAATAAATTCTATTTTTAATCAACTTGTTCTCAGGACAGGACGTGAAAAGATCCCTAACCATGTTTATTGAAAATTTTCACCCCCTTGGGAAAATTTTCCTAAAAGGGTCTTAGAATGGTGATAGGCTCCATAGTGGTCCCCACAGGTTAAAAGAAAGTTTAAAAGTGTTTTAAGGGTTCCAAGTAACAATTTGAAGTGTTTTGGAATGTCTAGGAAATATTTGGGCTTAATCGGGCCATTCGGGGCCATTCAGGATAAATACCTCATTTCGGTGCAATTGGTAGTCTTGATCTCCAAAACAAGTCAAAATAGGCCAAAAATGGAAAATTCAATATCTTAGTATTCCAAACACCCCTCCCCTCTCCCATGGTTGAGAAATGTGAAAAAATCCTTCTCTGGGGACCAAATTTGTATTGAAAGCCCTAGTACGACTATAGTGAAGGAAGATCCAAAAAAATACCTCACCGGAGTAGCTCGGCGAGCTACTCGGAGAGCTCATCTATCATAGAAGAGTGGTGAGTATTGGCTTAGTCGAGCCACTCTATGGTGAGATCATGATGGAAGAAATCTCAAAGAATCAAGTTGACCAACAAGAAATAACACCAAGTCTCAAAACTTGATTTAGTTAGGAAATGGTTAGGGAGTTGGAGTCGATCTGACCAAGTTGAATGAATTCGGCTAAGGACAATTCAACTCAGCCATGGAAGATTGTATGGATATGAAATGAAATTTTTGAGATAAATTGGTTATTAGCTAAGGGGGTCAAGAAAAGGAATGATAAGATCTTGGTGAGATCTCTAGCTCACTAAGTTGGAATAAGGCCATGTAGGAGCTCACCAAGAATTGAGTATCCCATAGTAAGACTAGCCCAATTGACATCAAATGAATCAAATTGGTCACGAAGGGTGGTCTGTGACACATGCATCTAAATCCCATGTCTAGAGTTAGCTTGTAGGCATGAAAGGTATGGGTCAATCTAGTGTCAAGTAGAATGATGCAATAGGACACTCTCTAAGTAAATCAAGCTTGGGTGCTTAGTGTACGGTGAATTCATAACCAAGTAATGTTATCCCATCAATGGAAATCTTGGAACCATAGTGGATAGGTATGAAAGCTGATAAAGAAATTAATTCCTAAGTCAGCCATATTAATGAATAATGCATGCAATAAATCAAGGTTGGTGGATGATAGGCCCAAAGCTCAAGGCGAAGACATTGTTGAGCCTATCGAGATGTTGAAATATGCATGGATCGATGGATGGTCAAGTATAATCATAATAATCTCTATCAAAATGAACTTGGAAATAGGTTAAGAGAAATCCTTGTCAAATCGATGGAAGGCTCAAGTGTAGTTTGCGGGAAAATAAGTATCCAAATCGACCCAAACTCCATTAAATGGATCTCAATGCAAGTAAATGGGAGATCATCCAAAGCCAAACACACAATAAAATGGAGGTTGGTCATAGTAGCATGTGAGATTAAGATGAGAGAGAGCTGGAGGAAAATTGAAAGCCACTGAATCGAAAGTCTTGAATTTTGGGATTCAGCATTTTGGGTTCTCGACGAGCTAAAATGAAGTAGGATGACACAACATTGGGATAAACAATCTTGGTCAAGGTAAAATATGATACTACATGCTCGAGCTCATACGAGCTCATGGGAAAAAAAAAGATTACATAGGCCAGAGAAGAATGGGAGAATTTCTTTACACGTCGAGCTAATGAATTTTACAATACATACGAGCTCACGAGAGATTTATGGTATGCGAGGGAGAGTTGAAAAATCACATAAGTCATAGCTCATGGTGGAGGCCAACTCGAGACAGAAATGAGGATTCATAAAGAACCAAGATCAATCGACATTGGTTAAGAAATGAGCATGTTAGGTAAAGGGGTGAATCAAGGAGTTGGCCATGGTCGATAATATTTAATGTCTCGATGATTTCGCAGATAACATGAAGAATGAGCTCGGGAGACCCATTTATCCATTTACAAACTAGATAGTGGCTGATATACAAGGGAATTAAGTCCTCTGGACATGAACATGAGGCGGGTTCCTCGAGGTCAAATGTGCGGCGTATGAAGTGGATGTTGGGCCATTTAATAGAATCAATCGAAAGAAACAAAGTCATATGAGTTTATAAAAGTCTTGCAAGTTCATAAAAATAACGACCTAGGGAAACCAAAATATCATCCCAATGAGAAGTTGCAGAGATGTGATGCACGAAAATTTTGGGAGGCTCGAGATAGAGATCACAAATATAGGAAGCTTGTGAGAGGGCTTGAAGACATAGAATGAGCTTTACGCAAAGCTCATCACAATTACAAGGTAGCATTAAAATCCATGGGGATCAAACAAACTAACCCAATAGGTTGCTTCAAACACAAGAAAAACTCATTAATGGAGGAGGGATTTTTAAATATTTTAAATCACCCATTGAAGATTAAAGAATGGATTTTTATGGGTTTTATGGAATTTTAGGTTCTATTTCTCTCTCTCCTCTCCTTCAAAATTCTTCTATAAATATGTAAGGGGTTGTACATACAAGGGTTTTTATCACCTTTCATCTTCCATGTACCCATTCTTCATGGGGCTTCCATCCTTCCTTTAAATCTCTATAATGGCTTCATGCCTCTCTCCCACATGCAATGTACTATGTATATTTCATGAGAAATAAAAATTATGTTATGTGTTATTTAATTTAATCTTTACATGATTTTTGTGTCTCTCTTACCTCTCATTACAACATGGTGTTTTGTGCATATTTCATGTTCATTTGTAGGGTTTTGTGTAGTGTGCTTATAGAATTGGAGATTATTTGAATTTCGGAGTACGTGTTGTAATTGTCTAGCCTCCCCTCAATGCATCGGTGGAACTTAGGTTTTTGTTGCATCTATCCAACCTCCCTAGGATTCACCATTTCTCCATTTTTGGGGCTTGGGAAGAGTGATTAACACTCATTTATTGGTGTATCACCACTCATAGTGTAGGTTTCTTTTTATGCATCCTTCTATTCATGTCCTTTTAGATGCATTAGTTTAGGTTCGATGCGTAATTTGACTGCACTTGGAGTAGTCAATGACATGTAGGTTAGGATCAACCCGGCCTTCTCGGAGATCTATCTTGTTTCACAATATACCACACTTAGGATAGTTTAATGTTTTTCAATCATGTTGAATACCCCATTTCAAACTAGCCAATTTGGGGGTGTTGTGATTCTACATCATTAGTTTTGGCACGCTTGGTGGGAGAACTTTAAGAATTCAAGTTTAATTTTTAACAAAGTTGTTTCTACCGTAGTCCGAGGTCACATTCAAGCATAAGGTCAAAGAAAAGATTTTAAAAGCTTTCCTTGCATTTCAAAATTCGAGAGGCTATTATTTTTAGATTTTAGAGGTTCCAATAGTAGGGTCAAAGTCCAAAATCAATTTTGGATGGATTAACTTGTGAAAAAAGAGCTCAAAATTTTGCAGATGATAGATCGGGAATGAACTTCAAAATTTTATCATTAGTTTAATGAAATTTTGATTTTCAGAAATTCGAGGTTTTTAAAATTTTGGGATTTCAAGATTTTAGATTTTGGAGGTTTAACATTTTGGACCTTTCTAAATTTCAGGTTTTAAAATTTTGGGATTTGAAACCTTTTTCATTTTTGGGTTTCGGTATTTAGAATTTTAGACTTTGGAGGTTTTCAAACGGATTCATGTTCCAAATGTCGGGATTTCGAGAAATGATTTACATGAACAGTCTAACCCCACAACATTTTTGAGCTCTTCAAGGTGTGCATACAAGTATCCATTTCATTTCATCAAGTTTTTGTGCACTTGGTGGAATTTTAGTCTTATGGGACACACATGCAAGAATAACTAATGACTCCATTTGGGTCAAAACCCATTTCTTTGAGTAAATGAGACATTCCTTTTCTTCACCATCCATTTTCTCTCTTCCATCCTTTCCATTTTCTTCCATTTCATGAAGTCTTGCAGTCATGGCTTCATTCACCTCTTGGGATTCACATCTAGAACAACAACAGTATTAGTACAGCCCTCCTTTAGAGTTGTAAAATTCATTTCCATGGTGTTATCAACCATCTCCAAATCCATACTATAATGAAAATAAAATTCAGTATGCATGCCCAGATGAACAAGAGATAGGTCAGTTTGGTTATCCACCAAACCATCCATATTTTCAAGAGCAGGGGTATGTGGATTTTGAAGGACATTATTCACTTGGAAATGTTGAGCTACAAATGAAGATCCTAAAAATAATGGCCAGTATGGTGTTTTTATGGCTTTGGCCTAAATGTAGGCATTTAATATCAGATGTTTAACCCCTTGTCCATGGGAAGGCCCCTTTTAATATTATCTTATCCTGAAGGAGAAACTAAGCTTCATAGTTGAGATGATACCCCAACTAGAAGGATGGATCAAGGACATTGAATGTTATGCAAGTCAACCTTGTCTACAAGAGATACCTGCACTATCCTCTCATAGTTATTTTCCTTCACCCCAATAAGTATCATTCTAACCCAAACCTCAATTCACATGTTTCCCACTAGTTGTACCTAGTAGAGAATCCCCTTATCCATCTTTTAGTCTTCCATCTCATCTCAGTTTCTCTATCCTCATCCCTTCCAAAAAACTATCCCCTCATAGGAGATATTTTAAAACTCCTTTCACCATCTCCACCACCAATAAAAATACCTATCGAGTCTCAACCGAATAATCCTCCCACTCCCCAAATCCATGTGGGGATGAAACTCAAAAAACTAGTGAAGAAGAACATCAACAAAAGGATCTTAACATGGAAGAAATGCCTCAATTTTTGAAGAATTGGGCTACTAAGCTCAAACTATAAAAATACCTCTACTAGTTAAGCCTTCAGAGGAGGTCAAGGTAGAGAAAGAGCAGGTGATGAAGGCTGATTTGGCTACAATAGTTTCCGAGAAAGAATAGGTTGAGGATGATCAACAGTTAGAGTGTTCGAATTCAAATTCATGATGGCACTTTATTTTCACAAAATGTTGATCAAACACAAGTTGTAAAATCAACGAAGAAGAGGGGAGGAAGGAATAGCTCCAAATCCAAAAGAAGAGGAGCATGCTCCCACTATGGAGGAGGTTGAGCTGACACAGTATGACAATGAGGAGACAAATTATCTATCAAACTTGGAGGATTGTTTCAATGAAGAGGATCCTATGGAGATCACATCATTTTCTCCTCCATCATCTGCCTTCTAAGCATAAGAGCCCATTTCTAAATAGGAGCACATGCAAGGGCAACCTATCCTTCATAAGATTCCTCTTGAGCCAAGATTGGAGGAATTCAATTTTCTAAAGAGCATGTCGGACAAGGAGGAGTTATACATTGTATTAGAGAGAAAAGGGCACAAGGAAATCATGAATTCCATACCATTCCCTAGGGTGATGCATCAGTTGTCTGTAGATGTGCAAGAAAAAAAAAATCCAATCATAGATAGTCATATTTTCTAGGAAATTGTTTCATAGAGATTTTCTTATTGGGAGTCTAATACGAGAGCGTGGGATACTTGGTGATTTAGGCCATGCCCCATTAGGTATCTAGCTTCGTTGGAGCTAGAAATAAAGTTTCCACAACCATTCATGTTCACTTCCAAACATGAGGATGAGATTCATATTACCAAGGATCGGTCACATCGTTCAATGTTTCCAAGAGCCTAATATGGATCATTTTGAAGGGATATTTGTTTTATGTTTAGTTGATACCTTGAGAAGTCAGGTGGAATATTGGGTATGTGTCAATTTTTCAATCATTTGTACAGCCATGTTCAACGTCAAATCATTTGCATGGCTTCCTATTGCGAAAAAGGGAACCTACTTTGCACTATCGGTATCAGGGTTTTTTGAGAACTTTTATGCTTCCGGTTAGTGTAGGGTAAGAGTAGGATTTTTTTCAATATCACAAGTACTATACACACACTTGTGCACCTACTTGGGCATGTATGATTTGATATTTTATACATAGGTTTTAGTTCATTTTTTCTCCATCACAAGACATGGTGTTTCAATAAGCCCCCTGCATATAGAAGAAGTTCGTAATGTTGGGAAGCAGTTGTAGATATCACAAGAAAACACATGCAAAAAACTAAAATTAGGTTAAGGATATATTTTAATGAGTCTTCTTTATTTGAGTCCTTCAAGGCTAATCACATTCAAAATTCAAGTGCCTCCACAAAATTAGAGTAGTCTCCCACATCATATCGAAGAGTAGAAACTTTCAGGAGAAGGAATAAATCCAAATTTAATAGAGTTTCATGATGTAAAAATTGAAACTTATCTTATTCAAAATTTTGCAACATGTGATATGCCAAGAAATTTTCATTTGTGTGCTCCATACTTGGCAGAATCAGGTTTTGGGATGATACGTTTTGATCTTGTAGAACAAGGTTACAGAAAGGAACATATGGAAATCTTCAATCAAGGAAATTTTCTACCCTCACAAATCTTAATTTTAATATTTTCTTATGAAAAAATGAAAATAAAAATAGTTGAGTAGCCTCCATGTAATTCCATTAAAGATCACTAGAGCATACTGAGACATCCATAAGAGAAAGAAAGGAAACATATTTGATAAAGTTGTGTGATGTTGGAAACTTAAGAAAAATTCTTAGGAAGATTGGAAATTCATGATCCGGCCCAAGCCTAACAGTATGTAGATGGTCATAGGTTTCAAATACAATAGGTATGGGATCAGATGTTCAAGAATAAATGTGACTTTGTGCCCAATGGATATGCCTAGGCTACTGGTTCAAAACATCTAGCACGAGATGTCCTCGTGAGTCACCAAAGTGTTAACAAAATTTTCCCTGCATGGGTAAAATTTACTTATAGTGTCTTATAATGATCGTAGGATCCAAGTGATCCCATAGGTTGAAATTAATATTATAAGTTTATTATAGGTTCTAGGAATAATTTCAAGCATTTTGGAATGTCCAAGAAATATTTGGGCTTAATCAGGAAATTCGGGGCCATCCCAAGATCAATACCCCGTTTTAGTGTAAAAGGTGATCTTTGATCTCCAAAATCAGTCAAAATGGGCCCATAATGGAAAATAAAATATCCTAGTGTTCCAAACACCCTCCTCTCCCATAATTGAGAAATGTGACACAATTCCTTCCCAGGGGACAAAAATGGCATTGAAATCCCTAGTAGGGCTTAAGTGAAGGATGAGCCAAAAAAAATAGCTCATTGAGTAGCTCCAAAAGCTCATCTATCATAGAAGAGGGGCGAGTTAGGATTGGATCAGTCAAGCCACTCTATAGCGAGCTCATAATGGAAGACAACTCAGATAACCGAGCTGAGTAACGAGAAATAACATCGAGTCTCAAAACTTGATTGATCCAAGAAATGCTTGGGGAATTAGGTCGATAGGGCTGAGTTGAATGAATTCAACTAAGGCCGATTCAACTCAGCCATGGAAGATTGTATGGCTTAGAAATGATCATGGCTGAGATAACTTGGTTATGATCCAAAGGGGTCGAAGAAAAGGAATGATAAGATCTTAGCAAACTCTCTAGCTCATCGAGTTGGAAAAAGGCCACGTAGGAGCTCACCAATAATTAAAAATATCATAGTAAGGATCGGCCCAAATAAGCTCAAATGAATCAACTTGGTCAATATGGGTGGGGGTCAAACATGCACCTTGAGCCCATGTCTAGAGTTAGCTCACAAGCATGAAAGGTATGGGTCAATCTGGTGTCAAGTGGAAACATGCAGTAGGCCAATCTCTAAGGAAATCAAACTTAGGTGCTTGGTGTATAACGAACTCATAACCAAGTGAGCTCATCCTATCAATGGAAATATTGTAACCATAGTGGACAGGTATGGTATTGGCAAAGAAATCAAATCCCAAGGTGTTAATGTGAATGAATAGCGCATGTAAATAATCAAGGTTGGCAGATTAGAGGCTTTGAGATTGAGGTGAAGACATCACAAAGCCTCTCAAGTTGTTACAAATATACATGGCATGATGGATGATCAAGCATAATCAGGAGAAGTTTGATCAAAATGAACTCGGAACCAAGTTGAGAGAAATTCTCATCAAATCAATCTTGTATGGAAAATGGGAAGGCTCAAGTCTATTTTTAGGAAACAAGGATTTAACTTCTCCCGAACTCCATTAAATGCAACTAAATGCAAGGAAATGGGAGCTTGGTCAAAGCCAACACACACGATAAAATGGAGGTCGATTGCGGTAGCATGGGAGCATAAGCTGAGTGAACCAAAGGAAAGTTGAAATCCCTAAATTTCTGAAGTCTTTGGACTTTTGGGATTCATAATTTTGGGTTCTCGATGAGCTAAAATGAAGGAGGATGACTGACATTAAGAGAAACAAGCTTGGTCGAGGTAAAATATGATACCAGGCTCAATCTCATGGGGAAAATATTACATGGGCTAGAGAAGAATGGGTGCTTGGATTTACATGGCCGAGCCAATGGCTTTTGCAATGCATGCGGGATTGCAAATATTTATGGCATGCAAGGGAGAGTTTGCAAAATAATGGAAGTGAGAGCTCATGGTGGAGTCAAGTTGGATCGACAACAAGGATTCATGAAGAACTGAAATCACTTGGTATTGGTGAAGTAATGAGTAGGTCACATAAAGGGGTGAATCAAGGAGTCAATCATGGTTGATAAAATGTAATTGCTCAACAACCGTAGATAATAGGAAGAACATGCTCAAGAGATCAATTTATCCGTTTACAAACTAGATAGTGGCCGACATACAAGGGAATTAAGTCCTCTATCCATGAACGTGAGGAAGTATCCTTGAGCTCAAATGTGTAGCGTATGAAGTGAATGTCGAGCTGTTTGACTCAATCAAAAGAAAGGATGTCAATCAGTGTAAACAAGGAATGCAAGTTCACAAAAATCATCACCTAGGAAAACTAAAAGATCATCCTAGTGAGTTGTTACAGAGATGCAATACAAAAATTGCGGGAGGCTCGTGATTGATCTTGGAAATATACTGAGCTCTTGAGAGGGCCTGAAGATAGAGAATGAGATCTACACCAAGCTCATCATGATCGCGAGGTATTAGTAAAATCCATGGGGATCGAACAAACCAACCTAGCAAGTTGATTCTTCACACAAGAAAAACTCATTAATGGAGGAGGGATTATTTAAGATTTTCAAGCACCCATTTCAGATTAAAGAATAAATTTGTATGGGTTTTATGGAATTTTGGGTTCTATTTCTCTCTCTTCTCTCCTTCAAACTTCTTCTTTAAATATGTAAGGGGTTTGCACATACAAGGGTTGTTGATCACCTTTCTTCTCCCATGCACCCCATTCTTCTTGGGGCTTCAAGCCTTCCTTCAAATCTTTGTAATGGCTTCATGCCTCTCTCCCACATGCAATGTACTATGTATATTTCATGAGCAATAAAAATTATGTTCTATGTTAGTTATTTTAACCTTTGCATGATTTTTGTGTCTCTCTTACCTCTCATTGCAACAGGGTGTTATGTGCATATTTCATGTTCATTTGCAGGGTTTGGTGTATTGTGCTTACAGAATGGAGATTATTTACATTTCGGGTCTTTGTTGCAACTATCTAGCCTCCCTCAATGCATTATTGGAATTAGGTTTTTATCGCATCTTTCCAACCTCTCTAGGATTCACCCTTTGTACATTGTTTTGTGCTTGGGAAGAGTGATTAACGCTCCTTTCTTGATGCATCACTTCTTGTAATGTAGTTTTCTTTTGATGCATCCTTCTATCCCTTTCCTCTTGGAAGCATCAGTTTAGGGTTAGTGAGTAGTTTGGCCTACACTTGGATTAGTTAGTGACAGGTAGGTTAGGATCAAGAACTGACCTTCTTTAGAGAGCTATCCCATTTCACAATGTCCCACACTCAGGATAGTTCAATGTTGTGTAATAACACCGAATGCACCATCTCAAACTAGGCAATTTGGGGGTGTTATGATTCCACATCAACAATGCGTTCATAAATTGAAAAGTGTCATGTAGCATCATCTAGAGACTATATAAAGGTCCATACACCCTTTTCATGCTTGCATTGGCATGTCATTTCTTTATTTTCTTCATACTCTCATCCAAACTTGCATTAGGTCCTTGAACAAGGCCTAAATGAGCTAGTCTACAAAATGATCGATGATCATCCTTGTATCCCTTACACGCTCTTTGAACATCATTGGAGACCTATAGGACACGTGTGAAGATCACACCAAGCACCACCATGCACTAAGTTACTTGCTAAGACATCAACCATGCACCTAGAGATCAAGAACTTCACTAAGACACTCTAAAAAAATTAAGACCAGAAGAAGGAACTACCAATCAACCTTCATGCTCCTAAAGATTTTACAACTCATCAATCACTCCTTTTCCATCAATGCACCATGTCATTAATGAAAACACCAACAAGACAAGGATCAACATAAACATCATAAAGGAAATGATGAGTTAAACTGAACATGGAATTTCTTGTTCTTGCATTAGGCAATCAAGAAATTGACATGGTGGGGATGAAAATTCCTTGGTGGGGAATGGAACCATAACAAAAATAGCATCCTAGACATTGAAAATGGTCAGAAATATATAATAAATAAGAAAAAATATTCCAAGAGGTTCGAGAAGGGATGAAGAGAGATAGAAAGGAGTCTAAAGGGTTTGGAAGATGTTAAGAGGTGGTTTTGAGAACTTTGCAACATCTTGTCATGTTTTTAGAGATATTTTTCATCATCATTAGGTATTTTTAATTTGGAACTATGTAAAATAATTATGAAGGGGAGAAACAAAGTGATAGACAAACAAGCTTGGAGGCGGACATGATGATCATGGAAAAAATGGGGAAATATGGCTCATAATCGAAGTAAACATAAGTAGATGATCTAATAGTAATTGTGATGGGTTTAAGAAATCCTTAGGGGATAGTGAGCTATGTTATATATATATATATATATATATATATATATATAGAGAGAGAGAGAGAGAGAGAGAGAGAGAAGCTAGTTATTTGTAATAAAATAAAAATTGATAATCCCCATTACCCATTGTCTCTAAATTAGATACTAAACAATATATATATATATATATATATATATATTTATATATTTATATTGTTTAGTATCTAATTTAGAGACAATGGGTAATGGGATTATCAATTTTATTTTATTACAAATAACTAGCTTTTCTCTAGGGGTTTAGGAACTCTAATGTTTTAGATTTTATTTCTTTATTGTACATATTTCTTGTAAGACACTCCATACATAGCCTCATGTGGATATGAATATGCATGGGATCATCACTAAATACTAAAAGTAGAATGGTAAGGGTGTTACTTATTGAATGTCAACCTCACACAACCAAGAAGATGTGTAGGATTATCACCAAATACTAGAAAGGAAAGTAACATGGTAGATGTATTGATGGAACATTTTGATATATATTTATATATATATATATATATATATATATAATTTTCTATTTTATTTATTTACGTTGATAGTGACATGAGACTTTCATCCCATTCTCTAGCCTCATGTAACTAATAAGATATAAGGGCTCATCAATGAAGCACAGGGTAAGCAAAGAAGATCCCAAAGGATGAAATACATAGTATTTTTACTTAAAGAGAGAAAGAGATAGAGAGGGAAGTGTGTCACAAAAATCTTGTAGAGACCCAAATAAACTATATCCTTATGCTTGACTAAGACTTACTATGGAGTAAGAGAATCAAAACACTAGGAAATCAGAAACGAAATCTATACTATGAATAAAATCAAGAGAACAATGATAAATAGAATGGTAAGTGAGATAAGAGACACCAATAGAAGAATGAAGAAACATAATGTAGAGAAAGTATACTAAATCTCAACTTTAAACAACTTTGTCGGATATAAGAACAATTAGGTGAGAAAATACCAATTACAAAATGAAAAACACAAAGGAAATGAAAAATGTGACACTAAAATAACATCTCTTAATATGGAAGGATTAGAATGACTCACCAAACTCATCACCTTCAAGTTTACAAAGGAATAATATCCCCATTATTAAAGTCCTTAGTGAGTAAGTAGGGCCCTAACTAGTTTGGCCTAAACTTTCACAATTTTCCAATTTTCTTGATTACATGAATATATTGTCAAAAAACAAGATCACCAACCTGAATAAGACACTCTGGATGTTCTTATTGTATGTTTAAACTATGTGGGAAATATATAATTCATGATTTTTAGTGTCTTTGAGACACTTATAATATAGTATTTCTATAAAATCTAGGTGTGTTTCCATATATTCATCTTCATCTAGGATACCTTTCGAGAGAGATTCATAGGCTAGGAAGATGAAATTACAATGGAAGGAAAACCGCACTTCGAAGATTGGGTAAAAAGGGTAGAACCTATAGACTTGTGTATATTAGATCGATAAAAACAATATGTAAGATATAAATATAGATTTAAATCCATGTTTTTGTTTTTCATTTTCTTTAGTAAGATGGATTTTAAGGTTTTATATTTCACTTTGGTTTGTCTATTTTCTTGAGGGCGTAAAGAGATACAGTGTGGTGTTAGATAGAATCGACATCTCTGGATTCTTGATGGAGCTCCCATTATTGGAGACAATGACCATTGGGACCCCAAATCTATAGATAAACTAATTTAGAATGAAATTTTCTATGGTTGAACCAATGAAAGTGGTTAGAGGGATTTTTTTCCCATTTTTGAAATATTGATTGCACTAATGATAAGATTGTGACCATTTTTAAAGGCATGAGTTAGTTTTTCAATTAGGTTTATGCCCCATGTAGGAAAGACATATTACATTAAAATAGGTCAAATCTCTCATGTCAGTATGCATATAATGTGCAAAAATTATTGACATTTGGGGCACTTTAGAACATAATCAATCATTTCATTCTCAAGGGTGAGCCAAAATTATTCCATGTTATGAATAATTCGGGCGATTACATGGCCACCAAAGTGACAATGTCACAAAATCCATCATGACATTAGAATAATATGTGTTCAAACTCCTCATTTAAAAACTAAATAAACATGCTCTCAAAGTCTCTCTCATACAAAATTAGATCTAAGATTATATATTTCATAGCAAGGACATAAAAGCATTACCTCTAATAAGAATTGGCATTTTTGAGTAGGTATGCTCGATAAGTCAAGTCACTATATCGATATACCAAAGAGAAGATGTAATGTTAGAATTGTTTATGTAAAATATTAGATTGTCAAGAAGCTCAATGTCTACTAAATTCCTTGATTCCAAGGGGTTTTCATGCTAGCCCATTAGTAACTATTTTCCCCTTAACCAATTTTTGGTTAATGTAAGTTAACTCAAACTCACCAATAAGTGGGATCAAATGTTTGACCCTTTTATAAAGGGATGGTTGTGTTTAAAATGTATACATTCCTTGATATTTGATTATCATACTAGTTTCTTGATTTTAGATATAATGTCTTAAGAACTTAGTGGTGAACAATATGGTGAGGCATTCCTTTTCAACATGATAATATCATGTTTAATATTCTAAGAGTACCTGAATGATAAAATACACAACCCGTTATTTTCCACCATTGTATTTTTGGGAAAGCATACAAGATAAATAAACATCAGTTACACATATTTAAAGAGTAAGATGACTATTAGAGTGTGGATCCATGAGAGTAGGAGGAGATAAAAGGAAGCACTTTATGGACTCAAAGGTTTTGTGACATTATCTAGTCGATCGATAACATTATATTTATTTAACAGGTTGATCGGGTCAACTACAAAGGTAATATTCAAAATGAATTTGCATATATCCCCTTATACTACAATGAATGATTAAATTATTTATTCAATAGTTGGTGGAACCATTTATAGAATAACACAATTTTTTAGGATCAACATCGATACCCCATTTGGATATGTAATATTCTAGGATGTTTCCACTGTCACTCTAAAAACGTACTTATGCGAGTTCAAGGTGACATTTTTTTGTGGATTAGGTTGTGAAATTTTGGGTGGTGAAAATTTTTATGGATTCTTCTATAGATTTAAAACATGTGTAATCCCACTATAAATATGAAGATGAATATAAATCATAACACCATTCGAGAAGGTTACATACACCTCTTACTAAGGTGTTTTTAAATTACATTAAGTACATTCAATATAATGTATCCTTCTCTTCATTTGGTAAGACAGAGATGCTTGGTTTGCACAAGAGTGTGACCATGAAATGAAACAACATTTCTTATACTAAGATGGCCATAACCCATACAAAAACAAAGTGTTAACTTGAAATTTAAATTAGTACAAAGAAACAATACTAACTTGAGGTATGAGTCTCTCATTCAATACTATCCCACGAACATGGGTTATTAAGGAAATCACTTATCAAACCAATGGGATTCCTATAAAATCATTTTTTTGACAAAACCTAATATTGATTAAAGTTTTATTCCATGCATTAATCTAAATCTGTAATGGTACAATAAGGGAATCAAAGTTCATCTATTAACCTATCAAAATGATTTCATTTTCTTGATGGGTGTGAGTACACCAGTCTTAGGAAAATTCCAGTGTTGTTATTCCTAAGCTATTGAAGGGGATACTCACTCCTAATAGGATCATGAAAGTATTCTCCATCATTTCTTGTAGTGTCTTAAAAAACCCATGATACAATTATAACTTTATAAGGTTTACATTTTTATTCCATCCTATTAAGAATTGACATAAAATGGACTTGGGGGTTTTAATTAGTTTCCATAAAATAATCAAACATAACCCATATGTTCCTTTCACATCACACTCTTGGGGATTTTTAACTAGATCAAAAAGTGATAACAACTTATATTTTGAAGGAAATGATTCCACTTAATTCCATTTTTTATAAAAAAACCATTACAATATATTCCATTGCACATTAATATATATTTCCGTGTGTTAAACATAACATTTTATCCTTCATTATTTTATGGTTCTCTTAAGAGAGTATAGTATTACTAGTCATCACCCAAAATGTACTTAAACTAAACAAACATCCACTTTCTAGCTCTAAAAGATATATGAGGAGATGGGGATTGCATGACTATCTTGATAATTGTCTAAAACTTATAAAAAGGTAAACACTTCTCATATGACCCATTTACTTGTATCTTCTTCATTTAACCACTTCCTCTTATATTATAATTTACAAGGGAGACTAGTTTAAAAATCATGTTAAGCATGGGCCTCCTATGTAATATGTGCAACTACCTTAGGATGGTGTACAACTCAGTTACAAACAATCGTTTGTCACTACAATCACCAATTAGGTACTTGGGTTAATTTATTTAATTTAACAAAGATTAAAATAAACACTATACATTATGTACATTCATGATTATGACACGTTATTACATGACCTATAAATGATCATTTCAAAGCTTAGTTTGAAACTCATATCTTCCTTTTATATGTTACAATACAAATATTTACACAACATGCCTTTAGATCAAGGTGTTATCCCCTCGCGAATAACAACATTATCTTTCTTTCCTTATTTTAATTTACCATGATATTTTATTACGATCATGTTAACAATTTTTTTACAAGATTAGTTATAGTTTACTTAGAAAACAAATTTCTAATCATTTAAGAACATTAGTCAACTATTTAATAAACACAATACTATTATCATTTCATAACAAGAAAAATAGATCTTTGTTGAGTTAATACAAGGATATTTACATTGAATAATGATTAGATAAGGCCCAATTTTTCATAGCAATTACATATATTACAATAAACCATGCAACTATAAAACAACAAGATTACATAATTAAATCATTTTTGTCTTGAGTGCCTACTGACCAAATTCATTCTCATCCCAGTAGATGTCATGGAAATATGCTAAGATCTAACACATTTCACGTATGCATATTTTTCATTCACCATGATAACAAAAATATTTCATGTATTTGGGGAAGGTAATAATTACATATTCAGTTTAAATGCACTTTCAAATTTAGAGAAAGAGAGAGGGAGGAGAGAGAAAAACATAATATTATCCAAAAAAAAATGTTTTAGCAAGTTACTTATAAATATTTTGTATAGTCTCATGACTATGTCCTAAGGTCTCTCAATTGATATTAAGATTATCGAGTTTTGACGATATTATTCCGATTACCATTGCAACTTTATCAAAAGTGACCAATTCAGATTGAGTGGATATAGAACAAAGTTCACAAACCAATTTCAAGAATAATAAACCCATTATATCAGTTCTCCTCTATTTCCCCATATACAAAGAAAACCTCAAAATTTACAGAACACATTTCTAGTAACTGGGTTCCAATCTAAGCATACATCTCCGAAGCTAATTATCGTAAAAGCATTAGTTCATCCTTGCCACAAAATGACCCGATGCCTATGAAACCACTTGAAAAACTAATTTCCAAATTAGTTTTATCATAACTAAAGTTTAATTATGATTTTCATGGTGAAATGATAGAGGTATGCGGTGGTAAAAATCCATTTTTCAATACAAATCCATAAACCACGAACCAAAACCAAAACCAATTTCCAACTTTTGAAAACCGTCCCAAGTTGTAAAAATAGCTAACAATCTCCTAAACATGTCCAATAAAATGGTCAAATGATCATCAAAATTTTTAAAAGGTGGATGTGACATCCCATGTCACTGGGAACACTATCACACCTTGAATTATCCACCATAGAAGATAGAGGTATTTTATACGATGGCTTTAAAGTGAATTTCATGAACTTTTACAAAGATGTATAAGTGAAGTGTTTTAATAAAAGTTCATTTTCAACTATAAAATATGAATAATTCCATTACCAAATTTATTTGTCTAATTTTTCATCTTTCCTCTACATGGCATGGGTTCATATTAAACATTATAGATGGTTACTTTGGTTATGTTGGACTAATTAACTATTGGTATATTAAACCACAACCAATGTCATTTAATTAACAAAAAAATATTCATGAAGAAAAGTTAATTCTCGATTAAAATATGAATGAAAACAATTCTATGAAAAATCATGTGAGATAAAAGAGATATAACCGTACCATATAACCGATGAAGTGGTGCAAGAGAGGATCTCCATGGCTTTTGAATGTGCCTACTCCACAAGTCAACCACGAGCATTTTATTAGCCAAATCATGTGTATTATGTATGCTTCCAAGTTTTTACACTAATAAACATTCACTTTAGCACATGCAGTATGATGATCACAAAGACTTTGTGATTTGACTTTAAAAAAACTAATGAAACCTACGGTGGTTGGGAGGATGTGTCTAATATGTGATTTTAAAGTACATAAGAATATAGGGTTAAGATTATTTATAACTCTTCATTTTGTGATAGATCATTATAATGTTCTTACCTATGTTCTTCCATCATACAACTAAGAAGAATTTCACTAGTTAGGAGAGGCTCAAAATGGTAATGAAATTGATGAGTGTGTAGACACCAAATTCGTGTCTTACGACCCCTTGTGACCCACATCCCATTTCGCAACCTAACCTCATTACCTAAACCTTACACAATTATTTATTAATTACCTTGTAATTGATAAATCCCCATCACCTCACCTGCCACCTCATTTTGCCACCTCATCATGACCTAGCCCTAATCCTAAACTAACCTAATTAAAACCTAAAACTTGGTCTACACCTACACCCATGACTAAGGACCCCTTTCTCACACCTAAAACCGACCTTCTAGTCACTTGACCAAGCCATGACTAATCTCTCGGGAGAAAAGCGGGGAAGGTGGGCTATTTTACTAAAAATAGCCTACTTTTTCCTTACCGATGCGGTTCTATCGACCGCCGTCGGTTACATAACCGCCATCGGTTCCCTGTAAATGGCCTCCCCAAACCAAAAACAAAGCGATCGGAATTTCATTTTTGGATCAAGGTCGAAGGATTTTTGAATCAACAGAGATCATTTGGGAGTGATCAAGAGAGTCCAGATCTTCACTTGTGGCCGGGAGACAAGTGAAGAGAGAGAGGAGAGTAAGCCAAGGACTATGTTTGGATACGAGCCTGTGATACTCAGCTGATTTGATCTGCTGTGTGCCAGACCATCCTACCTCAGTTCTGCCTTTGCCATCAGAGCTCTTGGACCTGCATCTCCGTGAATAATTAGTAAGTTACATCTTGCATGTCCTCTTTAATAACATTTCTTGACTTTTGAATCATAAGTCCCCACAAATCCATTCTTGGATCCACTACCCAACGTGTCATTGCATCTAAGCTGTCATTCATCTACCTCTCATCACCCTATTTCCTAATATCACCTATATCTGACCCTACAAATAACACAACTACCAAATAACACCACCACCCCACAAAAAACTAATCTTGAGATCCTAGACTCTCCGATATCGGTCATCGGTAACCGCCATCGGTTATCGATAACAAGACATCGGTTATACGGACTATAACCAATAACTTAGCCTTTCCCTACCCAGTTCAACAAAGCAATTTAATTGATATCTTATAGTCTTTTGTGTTAATTCATATTAGCAGAGGTGACCACCTTTGAAAGAAAGTTTTATATTTCACTGGGCCCAAGTAGTTTCCTCATTTATTGTCTAATTAAAATCTTGTGGTCTTGTGTTCTTATTTGCAGGTAGTCCTTCCAGAGACAAAAGGAGTTCTTCGCGAGTCACTTTGATCTTTTCTACTGAGTACGCGCACACCATCTCGACATTCTACAGGTATTCCTCCTAGCCCTGACCCTTATCATTTCTAAAAGGAACGAAACATTCCGAGTGAAACATTTTGGCATGCCTTAGGTGGGACCATTTTGGGTTTCTTGTTTCTCTTGCTTATTTTCATTTTAGGAAGCATACTTACTTGTTCTTTGCTTTTGTTATATATTTCATAAAGAATTTGTCTTGCTTTCCTAGTTTCGCATTAGTGAAAGTCATCTCTCTTGCTTCATCGAACATAATTTTTGATTTGGGTTTAAAACACGTGCATTGCATTCCTGCTTGTTGTTTTCAATTCTAGTGAACGTAGATTAAGTAACAGGTCGTACACGTGGGGGTGATATCCACGGTATTGACAGGAAATTAATCTTACATTCACTGCACAACACATACCGAATCACTTCACAATTAACACAACAGCTCAAACATCCCCCTTTTTCCGCGGTATTCCTCCACCCGATTGAGGTAACCTTATAAGCCAAAACAACTTGACATTTCCCCTAAGTCTCTTGTTTAGGATTCTGACATCATTCTACGTCTAAAGGCATAAGCCCACGATAATTAAAATTAACCCTAGGGTTAATCTCTGGATTTGCGTGTGCATCTTGCTTGTTTTTAGTTCTGTTTTCTTTCTCATACTCTATCTTCTGTGATCAATAATTGGACAAGTATACTAAAGCGTTGTTAAAAATCAAATTAGCAGCCTTTTTATATCTTGTTAGCGGACTTCTTACACCGACGCATCGGTTTACGACCGGCGTCGGCTATAGTATAACCGACATCGGTTACTAGGCGATATCGGTTCTTGTCTTTTCCAATTCGACAAACCAAGCAACCTACCAATTTTACCGATCGAGTTTGTTTTATTCTGTGATTGAAACCCTACTATGAACTCTTGTCCATGGTTGTTATCACTCGAAAGCAAGCCGCCGCCATGGTTTCACATGTTTGCTCTATTTCTTTGCCTGAATCACCCCCTTCACATTATGTGGGGAATCCTACGGATACCGGCGAGGTTCCTAAAATTCTGTGGGAGATAAGGACTTTGCCAAGTTTCGGATGCTAATTCTAGCGTGTTTGTACAATACTATTTGTCTCATACCCCCCACGACCGTACGCACGATGGTCAGCTCTTTGTTGGTATGCCTATTAGTATAGCTGCTCATTTAGCTCCCACTCCACTTTGATAACACCACCTTGCTTCTGCACCTTTAGCCCCATCTCCCGATCAATGACGGCTTGAGAGATTCATACGACTCAGATTGGCTTTCCTTTGGCTAATCTTGGACCCCACATATCATTACCACCAACTGCCCCTACCTCATCTCTCTTGCAGACCACTCCATTCATGACTTGCTCTCTGCCACCTATCCACACGAGCTTTCCTTCTCAAGCTCCGCCTACCTTTTCATTCCCATACACGTATCCAGTAACCTCAACACCTTATATGGGACATCCCTATTCTGTCGCCTCAACATATTCATCCTCCATACCTTATCAACACTTAACCCCACCATTGTCAGCGGAGGTCCTTGGCCCAATTTGCCTCCGTTTACCACAACCACACCATCATCTCATCCAACTACTGATCTAATTAAACAAATGATGGACAAAATGCAAAACCTGGAGGCTTCTGTTTCAGGAAGTCGTAGCGCCTTGACATACGAGCAAGTTTGTCGGGAGCCCATTCACCCTTCTGTCCCCCTTCATTCATATCCTCCTCAATGGGAGTTACCAAAATTTACCCGTTTTAACAGTAAAGAGGACCCTCAACAACACTTGCGATCATTTAGACATGCTTGTTATTTGATTGCTCATGATGATGCCTTGTTACTCCGCACCTTTCCCATGTCCTTATCAGGACCTACCTTGGAGTGGTACAGTGCTTTAACCCAGCACTCAATCTTCTCTTTTAACCAACTAGCCCAATCTTTCTTGGATCATTTCTCCATTAACATTGCCAAGAAAGTATCTATCACCGACCTCTATGCCATCCGACAATTTGAGGACGAATCTATCGCAGATTTCGTTGGACGATGGCGGGGCCTTATCAACCAACTTACGTATGCCTTGCCTCAAACCGAACTTATCGAACTGTTTACGCGGGCCTGCGCTAAGCACATCTCCCCTACCCTCCAAATTCAAACTTTCCGTACATTCGATGAAGCCTTTACCATGGCTCGGAAACTAGAAATTCGAGCCTTAGAAGAAGAGAAATTGCGGTTGCGCAACAAAAACCCCAATTTCCGAACTCCTGATTCTACCAATAAACCAAATACCACCACTCCTCACGCGTCCACTTCTTCTAAATCAAAAGGAGCTGTCCACGCGGTGATGGTTAAATCTCAAACACCGTCTAATACCCCACCAAAAACCACCTATAAGTATAAAGCAGAGCCCATCAATTACACTCCCTTGGGAGAAACCTATGGTGTCATCTTGGAAAAATTGCTCAAGGCGGAGCTATCACCTTGCCCCCTGTTAAACCTCACTCCGGGTTTGACTCCACTCGCGCTTATACCTTCTGGTACAAAGAAAATGACACGTAACTTTCACCGTGTAAAAGGACATAGTCATGAGAAGCTGCAAGATGTTGAAAAACATAGTGCGGGAAATGGTTGATGTGGGGATATAGCCCTCGATAATCCTAACACCCCCAACCAGAAATTTGAAAATATTCAACAAACCATTCCCGAATCACTCTCCCATGATAACACAAACCGGGATATCTTAGCCGAGGAGAGTGTTCATGAGATCCATGCAGTCTTCGATACCCAGCCAAAAGCCTCTATCGAGAAAATTTTGAATCAAGCCTCTTCACTAACACAGGAGCCCGAACCTCCTTTACCACCATCAAGCCAAAGTGAAATCATTCCTTTCCCCATAAAGGAGTTAACTGCCCAGACTTCTCTTCCCATCGATGAGTCTTCTTATACCACATCCCTACAAGACTGCGAACGGATGTTATCTAATCTATCTATTTCCCAAACTTCTCCTTCTACCACTCTTGCTGCACAAGAGGAGGGTACGCCACTCCTTTTGACATCCTTAGATGAGAAATCTCTTGCACCGACATCACCAAATTCTTTAACCATGACAGACCCTCTCAAACATGCCCTCCTGCCTATTAGTCCTTCATCGCCTAAATCTTTTCAACAACCGGTCGACCTCTTAATATCTATTGATACAGTACCTCATCTACCCCCTGTATCACACCCACAGTGGACTGGAATCACAACCCACCTTTCTTCCGTACCAAATTTACAATTCAAACCTGAAGACTGTCATTCTCCAGAAGATAGACGAATCCTATGGGAACGTTTGAGTACGCCATATTCTACTCAAATGCAGATGACCGATCCTGATACCTCTACCATATACCCGAAGTGTTTACGAAACTCAAAATTCCTATGTCCTCACTCTCACCCCCGTATCTATACTCAATATCCCATCCACCTCTATCAACCTAACCAAATCTTCCCCTTACACTTGGGACCTCACCAATACCAGTCTAACACACCCGCCTAAGCGGACTAGATTTGTCAAGAATAAAGCCGCCCCACCACCTGAGAGACACACTCAACCCGTGCCTCTATCACAATCAAAACCATCATCATCATACCTACCTTCCATATTGGGACCTCATCCTTCCACCTTGCACCAATATATCATACCTCCTGCGTTTTCTTCAAAGCGACCTCGCCTGCACCCATACGGAGGATCAAAGGGTATATCAACATTATCACCCCACGCATCCGGTCCACCAATCAACCCTAAACAAACTCCATCATCAAAGGATTTATTCTCTGCTACTCCCCTTTCTCCGTGGTTGTGTCCCACTACCACGTCATCTGTAGCTTTATCATCTAACCAGCTGAATGTAGCTTCTGCGCCAAAGAAACCACATTTAGTGAAAACCGCGTGTCAACACCCCTTGGCTAAACCACCACCCGCACGAACCAACCATACCCAAACATTATCGAAATCCAGACAATCAATACCCTCATCCTCTTCTGATTTTGACCCACTCAAAGGATCTTACGCCAAAATCCTTGCTATGTTAGTAGAGAATGCGACCATTTCCCTACCCCCACTTAGACCTTATGACCCGTCTAAACCTCGACCTATAGGTTATGATGAGTCTAAGATCTGCGCTTATCACCACACACCAGGACATGATGTGGAGGGATGCAAAGCTTTAAAAACCATCCTTCGTCAGTCACCTCTCCCAGATAGAAAGGTTAAGAAAGACAACTTACGAAGGGAGAGACCTTTAGTTTCCATTCCCTCTCCTATACCATCTGTCCCCGCCTCACCAAGATCATCATTATTACTGACCCCACCTCTTGAAGACCATGATTTATCCCAATCATCTTCCTCATCTCGGTCTACTGAAATTAATATGATTAGTGTTGCTACTCGAGCGCGAGAAAAACAATGAGAAAATGAAAGAAAGCACACTGCGCACTCTCTTTCTTCAGTCAACCATCCCGATTGCACCACCACCCTAAAGTGGTTATTCGTGGACCTACTTACCCCGTCTCTAATGGAGCTACCCATCGAGCCATGATTAAACGACTTCACCAATCACCCGTAAAAATGACACTATATGATCTCATTCGGACTTTCGAATCTCATCGACAAACTCTCGTTGAAATTCTTGAGGATCGAGGTCTTACCTAATGAAACCCTACCCGTTGCCTCCATTCTAACACCCAATCACGTTGCCTCTCTCACCAAACAACCCACCGCCCTGACCACTTACGTCTCTACGTACCACAAGCTGCTGCTGATCGATCAGTTTCTCACGAAGATGAAATTGTCGATTTTGGTACGAGAAGATCCTGACCTGCCCTTGTTCATCTCGGCTTACGTCGGGACATTCGGGTACGCGTCATGTTATGATTGTGGGGGTGTAGCCTAAACATCATCTCTTCAAAAGATTTTCAACAAATGAATATCCCTTCTAGCTACATGTGTGCCAACCCCATCATGTTGCGGTCATTCAATGACGCTATTACCTCTACCTTAGGCACCGTGATCCTCAACATTCGGGTAGGACCATGTACTTTACCGAACTCTTCTATGTCCTTGAGGAGAGTTCGATATAATATATTCTTTGGGTCATCCTTGGATCCGGGCCATGGGATGCGTTCCCTCAACATTACATAGATGCATAAAATTTGAGTACGAGGGGAAGTCCTACACCGTAAAAGCTGATCCTCCCCCCTTTAAAACCTGCAATATGTTATACCACCCAAACGATGTGCTTGTACCAATCAAGACACCCGTTCATTCAACCCAACCATCTTCTTCGACTGTGCCTCAACCATCCACCTCAACCACACTTACGCCTTCAACTGATGAAACCACCGTCGTAAAAACCACTTCCCTTCCCGCAGCTAACATCCCAACCGCGGACCCCTTAGTAGATGTTTTTCAGCGCCTTACGCTGGGGGAGTACCGCCTATATAACGTTAGTTCTTTCCCTACCCCGGGAGTACGGACAATTACATGCACATCCCACCTACGACCGTCGCGTGGGGGAGGTAATCTCTTACGGACCACCCCATTGCCGCACCAACCTAACGTATGGGGGTGTTGACGCATCCTCCATTACCCCTGAACCTCCTCTTGGTGTGGTTCCCTTCGATCGATTTTCAATACTTAACAAATCGTCGTTTTGCCCTCACCTTCTTGACTCATTTGTGCTTGGAAAGGCTTTGGTTTTGGTCTTTACGAACAAGGCCGACATACACTCATTCCCGTGACTACCCGCAAACACAATGATCGTAGTGGTCTCGGTTTTCCTGAAACACCTACACAGGAGACACCTCGTGTCAGTTGTCTTCTGGAAGAAGACGACGTCACCCCTACCAAACCATCATCACCCACTTTGCCATCATCACCCACAGAATCTATAGACCCTGAATCTATCCCTCCTAACTTTTTTTCATAAATGCTATCTTCATAGGTCCTCTCACTTATCAACGTGATAATGAGGACCCCTCTTCTATTCCCCTTCTATATCCAGGACATGATTGAAGAGGACTCCCCTTGATTAACGTTGTTGAGTGCGGGATGATGACTCCATCCTCACTTACCTTGGCGCGGATGACTCTTATATTCAAGAGCCTTACCATCGAAACCCAAACCATCTTTGAGCAGATCTACTATAGAAATCAACATCCACATGGAGGAGGATCCTCACATTGTGAAGATCGGACAATCCCTTAACGCATCAGAACAAGTCGCCTTTACTACTTTCCTCCGTGCTCATAACCAAGCTTTCGCTTGGTCCTCTGCTGACATGCTAGGAATTGATCCTGACATTGCTGTCCATAACATTACACTGAAACCCGATTCCAAGCCAATTAAACAGAAATTGAGAAAAATGCATCCACGCATTGCCCTCTTGGTCAAAGAGGAGCTCTAACGACTCCTTTCTGTTTCCTTCATTATACCTATTGACTATCCTCAATGGATTTCTAACATCGTACCTGTCACTAAAGCGACGGGGGGACTTCGGATGCGCGGATTTCGGGATCTTAACCTCACTTGCCCTAAGGATGACTTCCCCCTACCAAGCATTGATCAACTTGTTGATCTCACTCTGAGTCATGAAATGCTTTCTCTCATGGATGGCTTTTGAGGATCTGACCAAATTTTGGTTGCCCTTGCGATCAACAAAAGCGCCTTCATAACTCCTTGGGAACCTTTTGTTACCGTGTAATGCCATTTGGCCTTAAGAATGCTGGTGCCACCTATCAGCGGGCTATGACCTACATTTTTCATGACATTATGCACACTATCCTTGAAGATTACGTCGACGATCTTCTTGGCAAGTCTAAACATCGCAGTGAACATCTCGATGTTTTAACCATTATTTTGATCGCTTTGTTACAATATTCTGTCGCCTTGACCAAAGAAATGTGTCTTTGGTGTTCTTTCAGGAAAACTTCTTGGCTTTATCGTCTCTTTGCGTGGCATTGAGGTCGATCCATCTAAAGTAAAAGCTATCCTAGAAATGCCCCCACCCAAAAACCTCAAACAATTACGTAGTTTGCAGGGTAAACTTCAATCTATTCGCGTTTCATCTCCCAACTCTCGGATCGATGTCAACCTTTCCATCACCTCCTTAAAAAGGACATTGAATTTCAATGGAGCGAAGAGTGCCACCAAGCCTTTGAAGCTCTCAAAACTTATCTCTTGCAGCCACCCGTGCTTATCCCACCTCAAGACGACCGCCCTTTCTACCTTTACCTTTCCGCCACTGACCACGCTGTAGGGGCCATGCTTGCACATCGTGACTCTGAAAATCGAGAACAAGCCGTTTATTATATAAGTCATACTTTGGTGGATTATGAGACTAGGTATACACATGTAGAAAAGTTGTGCCTAGCCCTATCATTTGTGGCTACCAAGCTCCGACACTACCTTCTGAATCACAAAACTTTCGTCATCACCAACACGGACCCCATCCATTACATGTATGCCAAACCTCATCTAAACCAACGCATCGCCCGATGGCTCATGCTCCTCGCCGACCTCGACCTTGAGTTCGTCCACCAGAAATCAATCAAAGGACAAACCATCGTAGACCAACTTGCGGAAGCCCCTTTACCTGGGGAACAATTTACCAATTTTACATTCCCCGACGAACTCATCGCCACTCTTTCACTCGGGGAAGAGTCGTATCAAATGACCCTCTTCTTCGATGGATCTAAATGCCCAGCGGCGGTGAGGAGGCCGGCGTTGTTCTCATCCCTCTTGACCTTTGAACCTATGCCTCTTTCATTCCGGCTTGATTTCCCTTGCACTAATAATACGGCGGAATACGAGGCCCTTGTTACAGGTCTCAAGTTGCGATACACTTAGGTATCAAATCTATCAATATTTTTGGCGACTCTCAATTGGTAGTCAATCAAGTTATGGGCATCTACCAATGTAAAAATGAGGAACTTCAAAAGTACAAATACTACGTGGACTCACTTTAGCCTTATTTACTCACTATTCTATCCAAACCATTCCCGCTCCACTAACAAATTTGCGGATACTATGGCTTGCTTAGCCTCGCAAATTCGGCTTCATCAGTGACTACGAATTATTCGTCGTGGTCCAACAACTTTTTGCCCCATCCTACTCAACCCGGTAGTTTGTATGATAAATATTGTGTCTACTAATTCACAGGATACTTGGTATCACCAATTTCACGACTACCTTACAACCTCTGTTCTCCCATCTCGACCTTACTAGTCTTGGTAGCAGCGTGCTTTTCTTAAACGTGTTTCTCGTTATGTAGTTATGGGGGACTCCTTTATAAACATGGCTTTGATGGCATCCTCCTTCGATGTCTCAGCCGGCGCGGAGGTCACCCATACCATCCAACGAGTCCATGATGGTATTTGTGGTGGACATTTTAGTGGCCTTGCCGTAGTGGCTAAGCGAATCCTTCGCCTAGGTTATTATTGGCCTACTCTCAATAAGCTACTGCTCGAATATGTTAAGCGTTGTGTTATGTGTCAACAACATGCTAACCTTCAACATACTCCTAGCCATCCGCTACAGGTCGCACGAGATCTTTGGCCTTTCTCACAATGGGGTTTAGACCTTATTGGTGAGATTCACCCATCCTCTTCACAACGTCACCGATGGATAATCACAGCCACCGAATATTACACAAAATGGGTGGAGGCCATTCCACTCATTTCGATCAAAAAGGAAAAAATTGTCGAATTCATTAACCATCACATTATCTGTCGTTTTGGTATTCCTCATCGCCTAATAACAGATAATGGTAAATCTTTTAAAAACAAGTTGTTACAAGACCTTTGTGACAACTTTGGTATCAAACTTAGTTTCTCATCGCCTTATTATCCATGAGGCCAATGGTCAGGCTGAATCTTCTAATAAAACCCTAACCAAAATCCTCATGAAAGTTGTCAATGAATCCGGAAGAAATTGGCACGATCACATTCCCTTTGCCCTTTGGGCTTATCGTACTAGCATTCGTACCTCCACTAATGCCACACCTTTTTCTTTGGTATATGGTACCGAGGCTGTCCTGCCTCTCGAAGTACAAATACCCTCCCTTAGAATATCTCTTCAGGATATTCTCACCAACGATGATTTCCGCCAAGAGCGGTTAGCCCAATTGGAGCTTCTTGATGAGCGTCGTCTTACAGCTCTTGATCACCTTCAAATCTATCAAAAACGCATCAAGCGTGCTTATGATAAGCGACTTCATGAGCGTACCTTTAAGGTTGGTGATCTTGTCCTCAAAGAGAATCAACATGTAACCAAACTAGAAAAGAGCAAACGTGGAAAATTTGCTCCTAATTGGATTGGGCCTTATATAATCACTCACACTTATGGATCAGGCACTTATCGTTTAGCTTCGCTTAATGGTAAACCTGAGCCTGAACCCCTTAATGCCTTGCATCTTGACCATTCTATTGTTGAATTTAGTGTTATATCACTTCTTATCTACCTATTGCTCGTCCCTTGAGCTCATTTACCGCTACATACACTTTGTTTCCTACACCTCATAATAAAAATCAAGCTCACATAGTTTGATTCTCACCTCACCTAAGCGATGCCTTCCCCTTTTTAGTCTAGTCCATGACTTCAAAGTATTAAAATAAGCCCGTATTCTTATGGGATTTTCTTGAGTCAAACTTCCTACCAAACTAGATGCTTCACGCAAAAAAAGAACATCTAGTCATCTAAAAAAAAAAAACATCTAGTCCTCGAAGAAAATTTATATGCCCAAACTATTGCTCCCTTAGGAATATTGCTCCCCGAAGGACAGCTATGCATTAAAATCATATCTGCTACTATAAATAGACTGCTCCCTCGAAGGACAGCTATACACAGTCAGCCTTTATCAGAAGCTTCTCGCATTGATCAGCTTCGTGAAGACCTCAAGAATAGTACAATCAATATCCTTTAGACTTCCGCATCGATCAGTCTATATTCAGTCAAATAAAAGCCTCATTCAAAAGAACTTTTGGGTCATGGACTTGTCTATTTAGGGTAGGTTCTCTTTCGTCAGAACACTCACTTTGTAACAAGTTCTCTGTACCTCAGCTATATCATCCACCTCACCTCACCATTTGTTTCAACTCAAGGGACGTAACGTACACCCGATATATTGTGATCATACAACTCTTTTCACCTATTGACTTCTCGTCTATGCACGGTACCTAGGGCTTCAAGCTCGTTCTACGTTGTGTGGTTTGTTTAGCTCTTTTCACCTACGGAGCACTCTTTCCGCTTTGCCTCGCATCTAGGATTGTGTGTTGATCTTAATCAGGACATGGTTCCCTTCTACTTGGGTAGGCTAACTTTCGCTTCCCTTATACCTTTTACAACATCACCAATTCATTACCAACACCAACAACCTTACCTTACCAATATTAATATCAATATTCTTACCAACCAACCAATTGCCTAAACCATACCAAATTGCCTGAATTCACCTCTCCCTGATCCTAAGGGAGAACTACATCGGTCTGAGGCCCCTCCTTGCTTTGTGTAATGGGCTATGTAGGCAGCACTTCGGAGACATGGGGTCTCCCAAGGTTAGCTCGACCATCCCCTACCATAACCTATCATGTGTGGTAAATATAAATATTTTTGTGTATTTCTATTTCATCACATTCCTCTTTATCCTTTTTCAAAACACCGAAAATCAAAACACAAACATTCTTATTATTATCGTAACTCAAATCAACATACATATCTCGTTTTATTTAGATGTTAAACAAATACATCTTCTCTATCATCGACACGCAGGTCGGTACTCTTATTTATTCTTATACCTTGCTAACATTTATTTAGACCCTCACGCCTCATCCCGAACTAGGTGATGATCGTGATCGTCGACCCTCTCATGGGCCTCTGTCCTCAAAGGTACCACGGCTATTGGTACCGCCAGCGATCTGCCGATCTCTCCTGTAACATATGAATACGCCCTCTCGCATGGAGGACTCCAGCCTCTAGTCTCTCCGCCGTGACTCTCATGACCACTAACAATCCTCTTGTCTCATTCACTGCGTTTGGAGCTCTTTGAACAAACGCTGCAGATGATCCTCTCTCTTTGTAATCACGCTATGTCGGGACGATCACGTACACCTCGCAGATTCTGCTACCCACCATAATCTATAGGCCTCTGTCGTTCTGCATCCATTACCTGCGATCGGGGCTGCTACCTCTTGAGGCCCTTACGGAGGTGTTGGGTGGGGAGGTGAGAATCTTTGCCTCGGCGTCGATCCTCATATATGGTCTATAAGCTGGGTATATCTTGCACAAATCCAAATTGTCGCACGTGCGATCTAGAGGAATCCTCTCATACTCACTTGGCCTGTGCCCTGCGATCCACCTCAATCGCTCTACACCCCTCAACTCCTCAGCTATATTCTCTGTTACCATATAGTTCCGTAAGGCCTCCATGAGATATCGTAATAATCGTCACCCTCTCCCATACCTGCCTGTAATACTCAATGTCACCCGTCACGGCCTGAGATCTTGCCTCTTGTTCTGTTTGGACCCATCGTCTGAATCCCAACCTCTGTACTCCGGTCTCTCCTGACTGGATGGGTCGGCCTATTGGTCACACACAAACAATGTGCTCATAGGCCCAACAGTGTAATAAGTATGAACAATCCAGCGTCGTCCTGTGATTTGCCTACAAGCCCATAAACCCCTGTATAGCTCCGCCAAATATGCAGGTGCCCATGCAAAAGTCACGTTCCTTTCTATCATCTCCCAGATAACACACATCAATGCCTTTGGAAATCTTCCCCATCCGCCCTCGGTGCGTAATACCCTACGCTATCATTAATATCTTGCTAACCTTGTCTCCTCGGGTGTGTTTGCATACATTATCCCATATGTGAATGACAAACCTCATTTGTGTTAAATCTCGTGCGTATGGACCAAATCTTTTATTATCGCTCCTCGCGCCGCTTTAGGTAATGCACGATATCTTGGTTCTCTGTAATAGGGAGTCTCAAAATACGGAACACATCTTCGATATTCTTGTCATTTCCCCTGTTGGCGAGATAGAAGGTATTTTCTCGGGATTCCATCTTTCGATCAATGCACCGTAACATAGCATGGTTACGTGCGATTCGTGAATAATAGTGGATTCCACTTAACCCCAAACGATTTATCAATGTCCATTCAAATTTGGCGTTACATCGCTCGGATTAAGTGACAACTGTTGGTGGTACACTATCATTCATCCTCAACCCTGCCTCTGCTGCATACATCCAAATAACAAACAACCATTCAATTCCTCAAATCCCCCCGGGTTTTTTCTCAAATTCTGGAAATTCCTACAGCAACCGGTATCGTTTACAGCTAACCGGTACCGGTTGAGTAACCGATACCGGTTATCCCTAACCGATATCGGTCACTGTTACTTTCATACACCTTGCCTAAACAACCACCTACGACAATAAATTGCTCGTTTATTCCTCTCTGTATACACAGACATACCCGAAACCCTTGATTACCTACCACGTAACACTCACCTCATTTATAACCCTTGTTATCATCTTTTCTTTCTCATATCTACCCACATACTCTCCCCCATCTTATTCACAAAACATGCAGAAATCAAATCACAAACAAAGCGTTTACCTCTTGGGTTGCGGTAGCTTGAGGTGGCCCTTGTCTTCCCTCTTGTCCACCTGCTTTGGATGCTTCTCCTCATCTGCCATTATCACCACCTTTTCAAATTCACCTTTCTACCTTCTGAATCTCAGAACACATTCACTTTCCCTGTCTCTTTTCTCCTTATCACTCAAATTTCTCATGCAATTACCTGTCTCAGTCGTCAAAAAGCGTCGCGTTCGCGTATTTAACTTCTTGCATGGCTCTCAAAATTAGAACTTAAGTTGCCACCCTAGCTTTTTTATTTTTAGAAAAGCTCATACCTAAATAACCGGTATCGGTTATGTAACCGATATCGGTCTACTAACTACCGCCGTCGGTTATCTAACCGATATCGGTTATACACCTGCCTTTTTGAAACATGGTTCTTTTCTTCATTTTTACCTAATTTTTGTCGCGCCCGCCTCTTTTCCTGCATCTCATCACCATTATCCATATTTGTCCATCCACCACACATATCATTACAATTTCATTAACATCATCTATTTTACAAAAACAAACAAGTCATCAACTAAGGATACCAAAACAAAACAAAAAACTATCTATCTATACATCATTTGGATCCAACTCATCAGATACATATATAACAATGTCCCAAAACCAGCACCAAAACATGCAACATTTCATCATATAACACATCATCCATATATCAACATGTCAATTAAACTCATCATACATTCTATATCATAAACCATCGACAAAATACTTAAAAACATTTTGAACACAACATGTGGATCAAAACATCATCTCTATATATATATACAAGTTTTCAAATATACACTGTGCCCTGCATCGGGGCCTCTGTGATCTCATAATCCAACAAAGCCGGCACGCATGAGCCGCATGATAACTATCAATAATCTCGACTCGGCTCATGGGCGGTCCCTCATATCAAAAATATACTCGGCTCTGTGAGCGGTACCAAGCTGTCTGACAACCGTACCGTACTCGGCTCATGAGGCGGTATACTGATAAATGAATGAATGAATAAATGAGTAATATGTAGGCACGCAGGCCTCTATAAACATAACCGGTTCGCAGACCGGTGCCCATATCCAATATACAAATACAAAAACCATGCCGGGCTCCCTCAGCTCTCCCCACCGCCCTCAGCACCTCTCCCCGCTGGTCCCTGTGGTGCCTCTCGCCTCCTGCCTGTCACAGACACGCCGGCTGTGGCTGCACCTCCCTGAGATCTCTGGCTGTGAGAGGTCTCTGCTCTATGAGCTGCATAAGGCTGATACTCAACTCCGGTACCATCAAGAATATCGATAGTATCGGGCCTCGCTCTAACCTCCATATATAGCGCTCTCGAGCCCTTTGAAGGAGAGAAATTGGGCTGGTCCTGGCACCTAATACTAATGCCCCCGAGCTGTCTTTGGGTGCATTTTGTTGGTGCGGTGTGGTGGTACTGTCTGTGTCTCTTCTTTCTATCTGCTATCTTACTGTGCACTTGTGTCTTTGCTTGCTGTTCTTTGTGCGGTGGTATACTGTACTGTGCTTGTGGGTGTCATTTCTTGCCGCTTCTGGTGGTGGTGGTCTGTGTGCACAATGCACTGTGCACATGCACTGGGCTGGGCTAGCTGCCCTGTAAGACCCTATATCGTGCTGCTGTGACAACAGCCAATCTGCCCTGTAAAGCTGCTTTGACCCTGAGCTGATCTCTCTCTCTGTATCACAGTGCCAAGAAGTCATTTGTGCGGGTCTTCTACCCTCGCGCTCTCGACCAGCCCACCACACCATGTATGCTCTGTCTGACCAGCATCATCTCTTGTGTCATCTGCTGGCCTCTCGGCAACCCAATCTGGATCAAGGGCTGTGGTGCGAGGCGGTGGGGCCTCTACATCATCCCTCTGTCTTGGGGAAGGGAGGTGGCTCGTCTGTCGCGGCCCCATCTGCTGCGTACCCTCTGCAGGGTATCCTCTCGTACTCTCCCGGCCTCGTCTGCTTTATCCAGAATGTGTCTTGGATCGGAGGCCTAGTTGTAAGTGGGCTCCTCTCGTGAGGGTGATGACCTCTGTAAGGTCTCCATACAATATCTACTGCATTTGTCGAGGCCCTCTAATAAATGCCTGTAGTAGGCAACGTCTCTCCCATGAAACCTTGCTCGTGGCTGCCCCACGACTCCCGACCACCTCTCGAAAGCCGTATCGTATATAACTGTGGCCACTGGCTCTTTGGGGCAGCCCTCTTAGTCGATGCATATGATGTGCTCATATGCCCTTGCAGTGAAAAAAATTCGAACAAATACCAAATCGCGCATCAGGTGATAACCCCGAGCTCTCTGTATATTTGCGCTTGAGATACACTGCTGGTGCCCACGCATAAGCAAGTATGCTCCTCCACCATCTCAAGCAACACCCCCATCAATGCTTGTGGAAAGTGGCCTCCCTACGAGTCGGGAGGCGAAGCAGGTGATCCTAATCATCATCAGCACAGCCAGTCGTGTCTCGTGTCGGTGCGCACGGTACATGTCACCATACCCGATACTCACGCTGTGATAGGTAAGTCACGCGGTTGCATCTCCAAAAACTGCAGGATGTTGTCCATCGCCGTCTCTCGAATCTACCTGGAAGACTGCCTCTCCCTCGATCGGCAGTCGAAGGATGTGATACACATCCTCCAATGTGATGGTCATCTCCCGGTCGGGAGATGGAACACATTGGTCGCGGATCCCATCTCTCGATGAGGGCGACCATCGTTTGTGATCTCTATCAATAGCTCTGTATTTGGACTCGCCAGAGTCCCACCTCGCGCATGATCGCCTTGATGAGCCGCGAGATACGTGTGGCGCATCCGCACCAACAGCGGGGGCATCTATCCGCATCGTCAGCTGGCGCGTGCTGCAAAACCAACCCACATCCTTAGACCTACTCTTTATCACAACATCTACTTTACCCTCTAAACCCCTTTTATCCCCCAACCACACCCCAACTCTATACCACCCCCTCTAGCAACCTACCTTGACCACCCCACCCAAAACCCACCACCCAACCCCAAACCCACCCCACCCAAAACAAACAAAACCCAAAACCCAAAACCCAAACCCACCCAACCCAAAAAACCAAACCCACCCACCCAAAACCCAACCAACCAAACCCAAACCAAACCCCACCCCACCCAAAAAAACCACCCAAAACCAAACCCACCCACACCCCAAATCACACCAACACAAAACCCACCCACCCAAAACCAAACCCACCCCACCAAAACCAAACCCACCCACCCAAAACCAAACCCACCCCACCCAAAACAAACAAACCCACACAAACCCCCCATATAAACCCACACAAGCCAAAAAAAAAAAACAAACAAAACAAACCAAAACAAAACAACACAAACACTACGGACCCAGACGGTCCCAAACAACCGACCACGGCCCTCTTCCCCCAGCCGGCGCGGCCAACCACCGACGGCCAGCGCCGGTCACCCACGAGAATCCAGCCCCTAAAATTTTGCGCCGATCGGTCGCTTGCAGGCAAACACATCGGTCTTATCATTTCCGGGCCGAACCCCGCGCGGCCCCCACCCACATTTTGCATTTTTCTACTTATCTACCCACCCAAACACCCTAAAAACCTACCCACCCAGCCGCCTTGCCCTATTTTACCCATCTATCCTCTTCATTTTTCAAATTACGTCCATTTACTCATTATTTCCTAAAACATGTAAATTCCTACCCAAACCCCCAATTTAGCTTAATACCATTCAAATGCACAAAATAAAGAGTTCCGAACATACCCGAACGACGACACGTCATCGTGGTGGGATGGGTGGTGGTGGTCCAGCTGGTCCAGCCCCTCCTGCTCCTCCTGCCTGTGCCATAGCTCCAATTCTGATCTGCTGGGTCCCCGGCCAATCAACTGCTGCCTCCTCCTCACTCGGGCCCGCAAACAACTCACTCCTCCAGCAAAATAGCTCCACCTCACTCAATAAAACCTCCAATCTCAACTCTCCACGTCAGACAAATCAATTTGGTTTTCAAATAACAAAAGTGACAATGACAAGCCGTATTTTTCTTTTTATAGGTTTTTCGCCCATAACCGATATCGGTTTCATTTTGCCCTAATGAACCGGTATCGGTCCCTTAACCGATATCGGTCATGTAGAATCGACATCGGTTTTTCTGCCAACTTTCCCCCAATTTTTTTGCCCTTATTTACCATTTGCCCTTTTTAACCACATATCGCCTATATCCACCTTTGCTGAACACCATTTGTTTACCTATTGGCCCGACCCAAGGCCTCAACCTACCTATTCGGCCCGACCAGAGGCCAAGGCCTTAACCTACCCATTTGGCCCGACCCCAAGGCCTCACCCTACCCATTTGGCCCGACCCAAGGCCAACCTACCTATTTGGCCCGACCCCGAGGCCTCGCCCTACCCTACCCATTTGGACCCGAGGCCGACCTACCAAGGCCGACCCGAGGCCTCACCTACCCACCTACCCATTTGGCCGACCCAGGCCTCGCCTACCCATTTGGCCCGACCCAAGGCCTCAACCTACCCATTTGGCCCGACCCAAGGCCTCGCCCTACCCATTTGGCCCGACCCAAGGCCTCACCCTACCCATTTGGCCCGACCCAAGGCCTCACCCTACCCATCCGACCCGACCCAAAGCCGCCACCCAACAACTTGGCCCGACCCAAGGCCTCACCCTAACCATCCGGCCCGACCCAAGGCTGTAACCTAACAACTTGGCCCGACCCACGGCCGTATCACTTCAATACCATACCCACAATCAATGTTTTATTTTATCCATCCATCCTGTACCTTTTGTTCAATCGAGCTCACCTGTTCGTGTTTTAGCATGATTAGGGTCCTTGACTTGATCTGTCGACCAACTTTGCCTAGACCTAGACCGTGACGTTTATCTCAACCAAACCAACCATTTGGTACTGCCGAACACACCTAAACGTTCCTGTACCTTACCTGTTATATACCCTGGAGCTACTTCCTATGCCTTGGATACCAGGATTATATAACCCTTGTTTGGATAAACTATCGACCTTTGCCTATACATTGCTGGTTTGCTCGCCAAATCATGTACCCTAGTCGCACTATTGCATTTCAACATGCGTCTGCTGCCTTGGACCTCCCCCACCACCTTACCATCCTCTCTACAACATGTACCCTTTATCAACCCTATCCCTGATTTCCCGTTCACTCAATCCGTGATAGATTTGAGGGGGATTACCTATATCCTTAACAGGAGAAACCACTTCATATTATTGTCATGTGGCTTTACAACACAAGCTACACGACAATAAGGGGCTAATGTAGACACCAAATTCGTGTCTTACGACCCCTTGTGACCCGCATCCCATTTCGCAACCTAACCTCATTACCTAAACCTTACACAATTATTTATTAATTACCTTGTAATTGATAAATCCCCATCACCTCACCTGCCACCTCATTTTGCCACCTCATCATGACCTAGCCCTAATCCTAAACTAACCTAATTAAAACCTAAAACTTGGTCTACACCTACACCCATGACTAAGGACCCCTTTCTCGCACCTAAAACCGACCTTCTAGTCACTTGACCAAGCCCGCAACTAATCTCTCGGGAGAAAAGCAGGGAAGGTGGGCTGTTTTACTAAAAATAGCCTACTTTTTCCTTACCGATGCCGGTTCCTACTCGACCGCCGTCGGTTACGTAACCGCCATCGGTTCCCTGTAAATGGCCTCCCCAAACCAAAACAAAGGATCGGAATTTCATTTTTGGATCAAGGTCGAAGGATTTTTGAATCAACAGAGATCATTTGGGAGTGATCAAGAGAGTCCAGATCTTCACTTGACCGAGCAGAGACAAGTGAAGAGACAAGGAGAGTAAGCCAAGGACTGCAACTGGATACCAGAGCCCTGTGATACTCAGCTGATTTGATCTGCTGTGTGCCAGACCATCCTACCTCAGTTCTGCCTTTGCCATCAGAGCTCTTGGACCTGCATCTCCGTGAATAATCAGTAAGTTACATCTTGCATGTCCTCTTTAATAACATTTCTTCGACTTTTTGAATCATAAGTCCCCACAAATCCATTCTTGGATCCACTACCCAACGTGTCATTGCATCTAACTGTCATTCATCTACCTCTCATCACCCTATTTCCTAATATCACCTATATACAGCCCTACAAATAACACAACTACCAAATAACACCACCACCCCACAAAACAACTAACCTTCAGATCCTAGACTCTACCGATATCGGTCATCAGTAACCGCCATCGGTTATCAGTAACCGGCATCGGTTATACTGACTATAACCAATAACCAACCTTTCCCCTACCCAGTTCAACAAAGCAATTTAATTGATATCTTATAGTCTTTTGTGTTAATTCATATTAGCAGGGGAACTGACCACCTTCGAAAGGAAGTTTTATATTTCCTGGGCCCAAGGCAGTTTCCTCATTTATTGTCTAATTAAAATCTTGTGGTCTTGTGTTCTTATTTGCAGGTAGTCCTTCCAAGACAAAAAGGAGTTCTTCGCAGTCAGCCTGATCTTTCTCTATGGTACGCGCACACCATCTCGACATTCTACAGGTATTCCTCCTAGCCCCAACCCTTATCTGTTTCTAAAAGGAATGAAACATTCCGAGTGAAACAGTGATAGAGGAATTGAAATATAATGGATGTAGTTGGATAATAGGCCATAAATGGTGCATAATTATTTTATAGGAGACATATCAAAGTACATGAAAAATAAATCTATGCAAGGTTGGAGATAAAATGTCTTCAAAGATGAAAGGAATATACCTTGCGATAGGAAGATCCAAAAAGCTAATCATGACATGGAGAGGCATGCCTGAGGTGATCCACACCTTGACACTTGGGGCCAGATCTGAGGTTGCAGAGGAGTTTGTTAGAGCTCAGATGCCTATTTATATGCATGCCCTTGGCAAAGAATAGAGACACAAGTGAGGTAGTGAGCTCTGCAGAATTACTATGAGAACTATGGGATAAAATGGGTAGATGATTCTAGGAAGGATGTAATGGGGAAATGGGGAATGCAAATTTTGTTTTGTGAGCATACATGTATGGATCCAGATATGGTGTATGACTGTGGTCTACCACTCTGTGATGTTTTGGAGTAATACTATGAATGAATATGATAAGGTTACCACTACGTTTATATTAAGATCTCCTTCCTGTATTATCTGCATGTTTCTACTATGCTTTTGATCTTGTATAATCATGAACCTTACTTGAATGTTAAGTCTATTTGTGGATTTACAACTTCCTAGTTCTATTAATTTATGCACGCTTTGCTTTTGTTATGACTGAAGGGGTGTAGAAGCCATTCTGAGCTCTATAGCTTTTTCATGTCTGTTAAATCACTAAGTCAAGATCATGAATTATGCCTTCCACTAAACTCACATAAAAGAGAGACTCGGCTCCCTCTCGCATGTGCCTCTGTGAGCCCAAGGCCGCTGGGTGATAGGCCAACGCGCATGAGGTTCCCTTGTTCTTGGTGGGTGCAAAAATGACTACATCTTGGTTCCATTTCTGGGACCTCTTTTCAAAGTTGTAGTGGAACATGGCATACATCATGATCTATGTGCAAAAAGTGATGATAGAGAGACTTAACCTGGAAGGTGTTGAAGATTGGTTTAAAAGCATGGAGGATGAATTCACTCAGAGATTCAATACTGGACCTGGGTTTGACACACGAAGATGGGTGGAAGACACTCTTTATCATGAGTTGTATGAAACCTTCTTCTGTTGTTTCCTAGTAGAGTTATTTGAATGGCTCTCGCTTATACATCTAGATCGGGGTGGTATTATAAGTCACACCCTTGGACCCAAGAAACATATCAAGAACTTGCAAGATGTTGATCTAACATGGACCCATGCTATAGATCATTGGTGGAAGGGAGTATTGACTAGCTACACTCTGGAATATGCCATTTCCATGTATTCCTATCCAGAAGTTGTTGAGTTTGAGTTTTATGGGAGCCCAGAGGATCATTTCTACATGTTATCCCCTAGCAATCAAAATATTGATGGTAACCATGGGTTTAGAGGCATTTCCTATGGCCGGCTAAACCACTCTGAGTGCTTGGTGAGGAAGCTAGGTTGGGGAAAGATGGCTGATATAATGACTGAAAAGGAAAGGGAGGAGAGATGGCTCAAGTATAACGAAGTGTGAAAGGGAGATCGATAGAAACATGTGGGATTACAAGTGGGTTATGGAGCCAGACATGGTGGAAAGGAGTTGAGGTTCACATGGAGGATGTGGAACCCAAACAGTCTGTGATACCCCATCTTGGTAAGCATGGGAGAGAAAACCTTGTGGCTTCTGATGAGAGTCCATCACATAGAGAAAGAAGAGTCATTGGCATGCATCTGACCCCACCTAGTGACCAAACCTTGGTGCTTGGTTTGTTTGAATGAGGGAAAAGTATAGTTGATCCATTTGATATCAGTAGAAGCAACCGATCGGCACCCAGAAGATACAACTTCTCGTTTGGGACTTCTATGGCTTCACACACTATTCCAGTATTTGGTGGAATGTTTGGACAAGGCACATATATAGCTGGTTTTGGAAGTGTGTTAGGAAGTGGTGGAGGAAATATGACTGGGAGTGGCACTAGTTCACAAAACTATTGGTGTGTAATTTAGTGGAATGATGGGAGCATTGACATGACAAACACAAGCCCTGTACCTAACACAGAGGATCTGGAGGTGGAAGTGGTGGAGCTGGTGGCTCAGGATCTAGTGGATCCGGTGGAGGAGGAAACACTGAGGAAACCAAGGGACTGGATCGGGAGGACAAGGGCCTCAACCACCTCCTCAAGTCTTTTTTGAGATGTCTCTACACTTACCAGATTATAGTGGGATAGAAGATGCCGCAGAGCATGTGCATAAGTGTGAGCTACTATGGCGTGAAGGGGATCATGACCCAGGATCGAAAGGCCAGTCAATTTGTGATGACCTTGCAAGGACATGTGCATAGTTGGTATAGAAAGTATGACCCTCATCAGACTGTTGTGGATTATACCACACTGAGAAATGTGTTCTTGGTGGAATTCCACATACCCGAGTTTGAACAGAAGAGCATCAACTCTCTCAAAGAAATCCAAGCAGGAATGGCAGAGAGTGTGTGGGAATATGATGCATGCTTTAAAACTCTATTGTCTAAACTATCTTATGATATCCACCCTTCACAACATGCTCAGTGGTTTTTCAGAGGGTTGATCACACCCTTTAGGAGGGCTTTGTCTCATAAAACATTCACGGACCCACGTGAAGTGTTGGAAGCTACTTTGCATGCTGAGGCAGTTGGTAGTGTTGACACTGGTGTTAGCCCATTTTGGAGGCTCAGATCACTGCCATGGCTAAGCTAAGAAATTGGAGAAATTATCTGCCAACATAGTTCCAGAGACTCACGGTGGGATGTGGTGCATAGATTGTAATGTAGAAGGACACACAAAGGATAATGGTGGGATATGTACTAAGGCGGTACGCACCGTAGTGGTAAATTGTGAAATATGTCATGGGACCATGATGCAAGTAGGTGCCCCTTTTATAAAGCATGTGATCCGTAAAAATGTGTCTTGTTATTGCAAGATATGTACCTCAACCACACATGACACCAAGGATTGTAGATTGATTGACTAGATTCATGAGGCAATTGATCTTGTGTGTGCCAGATTGGCATTACCAGTAGTTCCAAAGGAGATGAACATGGGTATGAAGAGCATGGAGATGGAGGTGCATGTGGAAGAGGGTTTCATGGAGGATTTCATGGTCATGGTAACCATGGGGAAGAAGTGAGTTCCCATGTGGAACATGCTTTAATTGTGGAGCCAGACCATTATAAGCGTGAATGTCCAGATCTTCTACAATGCTCATGGTGTGGAAAAAAACATAAGTATGAAGAGTGCCCAGAGTTATATGAACATATGAGTCAGCAGTACCAGAAGGATAAGGGTGCTGCCATGGTGAGTATTAAGAAGGCTGATGTGCAATGGCTCCCGTGAGTAATACGTGAATCAGAACTAGAGCCTGTTATGGTAACAACAAGGGGAGTCCCGCGTGCAAGGGAAGCACCTAGGCAGAGACCTCTAGTTTTGAGGGAAGAAGTAGTACATGGGAAGTATCCAAACCGGCTCACCAGAAAGAAGTCTACCAGGAAACCATGGATGTAATTCAAAGTTTACAAGGGGAGATCCAATGCTTAAAAGAGAAAACTAGAAAAGATGAGCAAAGAAGACCTAGTAGAAGCACCAAAGGATGACTTGGATGAGGTTAAGGAGGTGTGTAAACTGCTGAGGCAAGAGAATATTATTCCCTGCTAGGAGCATGGTTGAGAGAAAAGGTACCACACTGCGGGGAAGAACATGAAAGGTAGATCCTGCATGCAAACCTCCCACCTCACAACCTTGATTATGACAAAGAGATCACCTTGAATGCAAAGTAGGGATGGATGGTTACTTAAAGCAACATCCTCATCATTGACAAAAGCACGGAGGTTAATGTTCTCACCTAGATGCCTGGCATCAAATGGGAAGACCTGCATTACAACCATCTTCAAATGTGTTGTATATGGAAAATAAGACAAAGGCAATGCCCATAGGTGTCTTGAAGGATGTGACCATTACCATTCAGGGGACTAAGTTCACTGGGGATTTTGAAGTCTTGGCACTTGCCGAGGTAGATAATTTCCTAGCTTTACTTGGGTGCCGTGGTGCTATAAGAATAATGCAGATCTCTCGGTTTAACAAGGGGTACATAAGTTTTGAAAACAAGGAAGAGAGGGTGATTATACCACTTACTGATGGAAATTCCACACCCTATACTGAACCCCTTGGAGAGGAGGTCCTTGATAGAATATATGTGTGCTCCATAAGAGATCCAGAGACCATCCATCCTATAGAAGGAATCATCTAGTTTGATGATGCTCAATCTATCAGTGATACTACCAGTATGGCATGTGATAATTGGGTGCATGGGACTTATGAATTGATTGGGTGACATCTGAAAGGATCAGTGACCAAGGTAACCATGCATGCATATAGTTTGGTGCCTGGGAGGAAAGGTAATAACCAAGTATTCTGGGGATGCATACCCTGAGGTCTTTTTGAGAGAAATGGAAGCTCAATGGAGGGAGGATGAGTGATGAGGTATGCTAGGTTATGTTTTGATAGGCACAACAAAGTGAGGTGGTGGGCCACGCATAGTGAAAACTTGTTGGAGTGGCATGAAGTTAGAATTGCACTCACTATCTGATTCTCAAAGAGCAACATACCCACCGCTATCAAGGATTACAATGGCAATGGACCCACCTCTTCCCACATCCAGGCATGTGAGAGGGTCTGGGGAGAAGGCGTGGAAGCTTTACCACCCTCCCTTTGGGTGCACAAGTATGTATTCGACACTACAAGGTGCGCATGTTGTGCGCGCTTGGTACATCCATTCTAAAACTCACCGCCAAATGGGAAATTGGCAAGAATTAGTGGCTGACTCTGGTTCACACATTCGAGTACCAAAGTACCATGCAACCGGTTGATGAGGCATGCAGACTATCAAGTGCCTCACTGGGGATTGCACCATGGTGGAAGATAGATTAGTAAACTTACTTGGTGGACCTAGCTTGGAAGTGGTTCAAAGAGGAGGAACCAGAAGACATACAATTTGAGAGTGCACATGTGCTGAAAAGGAGAAAGGAAAGATGGTATATGTTATTGATGGAGAGGAGATGGAGAGCCTGAATGTCAACCATTCGGTTGGGATGTGAAGTATTAGTCGATAAAGTGTGATGCATGTGTGCGTGCATATCATGAACCACTCAAAACCAAGAAAGTTAACATCGGCTTGGAGAAGGAGCCCAAGGAAGCTATCATTGGGGACTACTGGTCGGACAAGGAAGTATCAAAGATCATCGATCTCTTGCATGAATTTGAGGATTTATTCCCACGTGGATACCATGAGTTGAAAGGCATCCACCATTCATTGGGGGAAATGAGGATAAAGTTGAAAGATGGTGTGTGCCCGGTCAGGAAGAGGCCTTACAGGATGAATCCCAACATATGCGTAAGGGTTAAAGAAGAGCTAGACAAAATGATAGCATCCGGTATCATTAAGGTTGTGGAGGAATCATAATGGATAAGTCCAATGGTGATCAACATAAAGAAGGATGGGTGGATTAGGATATGTGTGGATTATAGGGAATTGAATGTTGTTTGTATCATAGATCCTTTTCCCACCCCCTTCACTAAAGAGATTTTGGAAGGAGTTGTTGGGCATGAGGTCTATTCCTTTATGATGGATTCTCAGGATATCACCAAGTAAGGATTGCCAAGGAAGACCAAGAAAAGACAACTTTCACCACCGAGTGGGGAAGCTTTGCATACACGGTCATGCCCTTTGATTGAGGAATGAACCCCGTTATATTTTTCATGCATATAGTGGTACAAGCATTTAAGGACTTCATCCACAAGTTCCTTCAAGTATATTTGGATGATTGGATAGTGTATGGATTGGTAAGGGACCATTGTGATAACTTGAGATTGATGTTTGAAAGATGTCAGTAGTTGAGGATTTCCCTCAACATCAAGAAATGTGTCTTTGCAACCCTTTTGGAATGTTGTTGGGGCATATCATATGCAAAGAGGGCTTACTGGTGGATCCCATGAAAGTTGTAGTTATTGTGGGATTAGGGGAGCCCACCAACCAAAGCACCATGCATGGATTTCTTGGACACACTGGGTACTACAGAAAGTTCATTAAGGGATATGCCAAGATTTCGTGCCTTTGGAAATATTTCTCAGACATAAGAGTGCCTTTCAGTGGGGAGAGGCAGCAGCAGAGGGCATTTGACACTCTAAAAGAAAGGCTTATCACCACACCTATTCTATGATTCCCATCATGGGATAAACCTTTCCATGTCCACGTGGATGCCTCTGGTACAACAATGGGAGCCATTCTTGCTCAACCAGAGAGGGATGTTGATCATCCCTTGTGTTTTGCAAGTAGAAAGTTGACACACCAAGAATAAAATTATACAATGACCGAGTGTGAGGCATTGTCAATGATCTACGTGCTCCACAAATTTAGACAATATTTCTGGTGAACTCCCTTCATATTCTACACTGACCATATGGCCTTGAAGTATCTAGTAAACAAAAAAGTGTGTTGCAAGGGTGCATATGTCATTGGGTACTTTTATTTCAGGAATTTGAATTCAAAGTGGTGGTAAAACCGGGAAAGAACAATTATGGGCTGGATCATTTATCAAGGATTGATTCGGGAGAGGATGCAAAGTATCGAGGAAACCATGCCAGATGCACAACTATTTAGGTTATGGTGCATGCCCTCGGAGTTAGAAGACATTGTTGTTTTTCTCAAGGAAGGTGTGGCACCTGAAGGGATGAATGCACTGGAAAGGAAAAGGTTAGCCATACATGCCATGCCCTTCATGTTGATCAATGGGGATTTGTATAAAATGGGCCATGATGAGGTTTTTTTTGCACCGTGTGTATTAGAACATGAACATGAACGCATGGCCATAATAGAAGAAGCCCATGGTGGGATTGCTGGAGGACACTATGCAGGGAATGCAACCACGTGCAAGATCCTAGTCACCAGACTATGGTGGGAGATGATTCACCAGGATTGCATTGAGTTTTGCAAGGCTTGTGACCACTACCAATGCCTTGGAAAACCTGGAAGAAGGGATGAGATGCCCTTGCACCCCATCGCCAACAGTGGAACCTTTTGAGAAATGGGCAATAGATTTTGTCGACCAATCTCACCAGCTATGTGAAGGACTAACTCATGGTATATCATTACCTGTACTGATTATCTGACAAGGTGGGCAGAGGCCGTGCCCACTAAGGATTGCACCACAGCCACAATCTGCTAGATTTTTGTGGGAGAACATTATAAGTAGGTATGGGTGCCCATTAAGTTTAACAAGTGATAGGGGCACTCACTTTTTAAATGAAACCATTAGGATTCTATTGGCAGAATTCATGGTAGCCCATCACAAGACTACCCCTTATCACCCCCAAGAAAATGGGACTACAGAGGCATTTAACAAAATCCTTAGTCACACATTGACTAAGATATGTGATGTGGGTAGGTAGGATTGGGATGACAAGGTGTCAATAGTTCTTTGGGCATACAGAACAATGTATAAAAGATTGAACAAGGCCACACCATTTCAACTGGTGTTTGCATGGTGGAAGGCTATTTTCCTGGTGAATTTATGCTACCATCTGTATATAGCACATGTAGAGGGTGGATGATGAACAAGCACTGGAAGAAAGAATAGATGAATTGATAAAGTTGGATGAAAGGCACTCACTAGCAAGATGGAGCCAAACAACTGAGAAGGCAAAGCAAAAGGCATGGCATGACCGCCATATTAAGAACAAATAGTTTGAGGTTGGCCAGATGGTATTACTATATGATTCAAAATTTCTACGCCATCCTGGAAAGTTGAAGGTGCATTGGTTGGGTCCTTATGTAATTTCATACATCCTTGATTTGGGTGCATGCCAGTTATAAGTGCGGATGGAACAAAATTACCTAGACACTTCAATGGGAGTAGGCTGAAGCCCTACTATAAATAATGCTTCTTGGTGTTTGTAAATAAGGTAGTTTTTCCTAGTTAGTTTAGAATTTCCTTTTATGCTTTTCCTTTCTTGTATTTCCCTTTCACGTTGTTGTTTTGTTTTGCACCTTGGGCACCGGTAACCTTATTACTTTTTGACTTATGAAATGCAGAGGACCGCACATCATTTTAGTGTGGGGTGAGGTGATAAAGAGAAGCATGGAGTTATTCTACCAGAGGATTGGGTGGTAGACCATTTGAATTGGCCCTGTTGAAAAGATGCATTAGGAGAAAAGAAGGCAGATGGGTGGCAAAATAAGGTTACATTGGAAATCCACATGTACAAAGGAGAAAAAGTGCAAAAACATGAGGTAGGTGAAAGCAAGAATCATGAGGATGGAAGAGGTGCCTTTGGCACTGGTAACACACATGCAAGAGTCTTCTATCAAGATGGATTGTTTGCATGCTAGAAGGTTGGAAAAATTTTTTCATGCAAGGATTGGGCGCAAGGATTGGGGTGGAAAAAATTTTTGCGCAAGGATTGGGTGTGGGTGGAAAATTTTTTTGCAAGGATTGGGATAAGGAGAAGTGCTGAAGTTGGGTTTTGTTTGAAAACCACATTAAACATTATCATACATGGTGGTAGGTAGCCTAGCCTTAAATGCGTAAAAGTGGGAAAAGCTATAAATACAAGAATGGGCATTTCATTATTTTACTTTGTGAAAACAAGAAGAGTGATTTTCTTTCAAGAGCTAGGGTTTTGAGAACTGACTCGTGTGAAGGAAAATCCCAAAACTTAAGTGCAATCGGTCCATTAGATCTACAAACCTAGAGCAAGAAGTGATTCATGGGTGTGAGGAACATTGTGAAGAAGTGCCGTGATCAAGGAGAAAAAAGAGATTAGGTTTGTGTTGTTTTAGGGCATGGGCACATGAAGAAAATTTCAAACAAACTCACAAGATAACCTAGGAATGAAAGCAAAGGGTGAAATGATGGCCACAAAACTAGTTTAGGTAAACCTAAAACAATCCAAGAAGGGAAAGGGTAAAGGAAAAGGAAAGAAGAAACAAGAAGAAATACCCTTGGATACAAATGAAGAATGGTATTCAGAGATGCAATACCTGGATGGGGTTTTTGCTAGGGAAAGAGTGGGAGTCCCACATAAGACAGATGACCATGATCGACTACAATCACCGGTCAAGCACAATCATGAAGGAAATGGCATTAGAGCTGGTGTGCACCCCACAAATAAATGAACACCTGATGGGTTGCCAATCTACAATGACGTGGTCAAGGTGAAAATGGAGAAGGTAGGGCTTCTCCAACTTTTCGAGTTGCCATATTTTGGGAAGCCCGAGCTTGTACCAATGGTTGATGATGCGTGTACATGAAGACTTCTTTTCTACTTCGGGTGCACAAAATGTGCATAACTCCCCAACTAATTTCACACTTCACAGGCCTAAACTATAAAGGGGACGTGCTCATAGATGACCTCCTGGATGAGGAGGCAATCAGAGAAACCATAACATCCCAGAATGAAGAAGGGATCAAGGTACTATGACATCTCAGATATCAAGTGATCTAGTGATGAAGATGGCCGCACACCTTGTCTCCAAGCTGAATGGACAAGAGAGGTGGACCCAGGTGAGCAAGCCCTAGCTGAATGTCTGTAGGAAGGTCGTGGAAGGCACCATATACAACATCTCCCAATACATAGTAGATGAAATCATAAGCAAGCAGAGAAGGGAGGAAAGATCCTATTTGGAAACATTCTGTTGACAATTGTGTTCTCAGAAATCGGGGGTGCGATGCATCCGAAAATTCATGTGGGAGTACCCTGCTGAAGACCCTTCACCCATGGAGAGATTTCAAAAATACACATGTGAATCAATGATAGGGGTACACAAGGCGTGCTTAGAAAATGGTATATGCACCTTAGGAATGCATTTGGGGCTGAATGGTGGATCCTTGAACAACTCCCCCACGTGCAACCAAAGGAGAAGCAGAGTTCATGGTCTACCAACACTTCTGCATTGGTAGGTTCATTTTGGTGGATGGTAGTTGGAGTCCATGGTGCAAACTCCCATTCTCATTTACTACCCAATTTTTCCAAGTGGGGGTAAATAGATACAAGGAATCAAAGAAATTAAACTGAGTTGTCCACCCTTGATAGAGAGCACAGGAGATGAGAAAGAAGTTGGTCTACCCAGAGAAGCACATGCGTACGTTGAAAGGTATGTGTCACATGATGTGCACATTGTAAGGCCTTTGACCTTACCTATTATTGGAGAGCAATGCCGCTAGGATCTACCTACGCATAAGGCCAAAATTTGAAAAGGGCGCGTACGTGGAGAATGAGATATCCATCCCAGATGACCCTATGGAAGAAAGAAGCCATGCCAAAGTGCAAGGAGAGGGAAGAAGAGAAGAGGAACAAAGGGTGGTGGAGAAGCAGAATGTAGATACCATGGGGCCGAGTACCTATGTCTAGAAGAAGAGGAGAATGGTGGTCAGGGAGAAGACCCCGAACCTGTGAAGCCACCATCCCCTGAAGAACCCTCAGATGAAGAGAAGACCACATCCCCGACTCAGAGTTTTTTCAAAGGAAGAAGAAAAGGGATGGAGGAACAAGAGTCTAAAGATACAGATGACCCAAATGCCTATATAGGTGAAAAGGATGATGATGAAGAGGAAGAGTTGGAGGTGGATCAGGAGCCGATTGATGTCCATGATTTGGGGGGAAGAAGGAGCAGAGGATACAAATGATGCTTTCATCTTTGTAAGGAGGAAGGGCACCCAAGGGGAGGAAGGCATGTGAGAGTGAAGAAAGGAGTGAAGGGGCAAGTACTAAGGGGCAGATATGCCCAAGCTCACTTAGGAGGAGGTGGATGAGAAAGTGACAAGGGAGGCAGAGAAGATAATTAATACCTTGGTCGAAGAGGAGTTGGAGCAGCATGTGAGCTCATGTGCTGATGAATTCAAGGAAGAGAAAAGGGAGAAGAGTGTGGGTAGCACAAAAGGCCCAACTCTTTCAAGTAACTATTCCCAAGGGCATGCACATGGGAAGTAAACATGTGGAAGGGGGAAGAATAATGATGGGATACATTGATGACCCCAACAAAGTTTTTCACACGTGCATTTCAGAGTACCGTGCCCACCAAGGAGCTCACCACCATGGAGTCCTTTGATCCTGAGGGTGGATACCCATGCACAAGGAAGATGCTATCATGGGCATTCGACTCCCACCTCGATGAGCCCGAGTTCGAGGTTAACCAAGGAGTGGTACTAGCACTATCCAAGGAAAGGGGGACAACCCCATTAGTAAACACACAACAACTATCAGATGAGCAAGTGTGTAACATGCTCAACAAAGTCTCTCATGGAAATTGAGGCTAGGCTCTTCTATAGAAATGACAAGGTTAAAGTCTTGGAGGACCTATTGGAAAAGAGGAAGGAAGAAGTAGTTAAGCTAACAAAGGACCTCAGCCTTGAGAAACTAATCAGCACTCAACTACAGAGGGAGCTTCAGGAGGAAAAGGCTAGGGTACGTGAAGTTTCCAAGAAGGTGGAGCTCATCTCCCAAGCTATTATCATGAAGCACCTGACCTTAACCCTCCCGCGCAAAAGTATGGATCCTCCCTGGAATGTCTAGAGGACTTGACTCAGATCCTCACCATGGAAAGGCAGCCTTTGGCCTTGGAGTCGGCAGAGGAGGTAGCTGCATGCTTGGAGAAGGAGGACAAATTGAAAGTCATCACACTCATGGCTGAATACAACAAGGTGCTTGCTGATGTGAAGATAGCCACACAAACCGTGGGGTCACCTATGACCATTGCATGGATCAAGACAAGGTGACAAGCATGCTGCTTGCCAATGATGAGGCCGAGATGAAGGACTTTAGGGAAAAGAATAAGGTAATAGAGCCGAGTGAGAAAAGATCCTAGCCAAAGTGGAAAAGAAGTCTGAAGCTATTGAGACCCTACGGAGTCTCAATCAAAACCCAAGCTAAAAGAGCTCTACAAGGTCATTACGAGGAAGATGGATGCCCTGGAAGATCACGCAAAGGAACTGGAGACTATGGTGGAGACCATTAACACAAAAGGGGAAGGGTTAACCTTCGATGAGGTGAGCACATTGGTTGGTGACCTCGCACAAGAGCGCAGGATGAAGTCAGTGCATGGAATACACTGGAGGCCGACCATGGCAAAAATTTTCCCCTTCTTCTTCTTTAGGTAGTTTTCCTTCTATTCTTTCTCTCCCCATTCTTTATTCTTTCCCTCCATTCTTTCCAAGGCAAGGCCTTGCATTTTTGTACTGCATTCTTTGAAAAGGTTCCCGAGGGCGGAGAACAGGTGAAGTGTGGGGTAATGTTGGGACCCTAATGTAGCTACCAAATCTTAAAGGTGCATAGGAGTGCACACATGGACGGAGGGAGTGCGCAAGTGAAGGCATGCAAGGAAGAATTCAAAAGGGTTCTTGGAGAACCAAGGATGTGCCGTGAAGAACAATTTGGGACTTAGCCATTTTCAGCCTTTTGGATAGAACACATGAAGAACGTGTTCCATTTGGATAAGGTTCTAGCCTAGCAACAGGGTGTCCTGGGAAGGAATATACCTTGCGATAAGAAGATCCAAAAAGCTAATCATGACATGGAGAGGCATGCACCTAGGGTGACCCACACCTTGACACTTGGGGCCAGATCTGAGGTTGCAGAGGAGTTTGTTAGAGCTCAGATGCCTATTTATACATGTGCCCTTGGCAAAGAAAAAAGAGACACAAGTGAGGTAGTAGAGAGCTCTGTAGAATTACTATGAGAACTATGGGATAAAATGGGTAGATGATTCTAGGAAGGATGTAATGGGGAAATGGGGAATGCAAATTTTTTTTTGTGAGCATACATGTATGGATCCAGATATGGTGTATGACGTGGTCGCCACTTGTGATGTTTTTGAGTAATACTATGAATGAATATGATAAGGTTACCACTATGTTTATATTAAGATCTCCTTCCTGTATTATCTACATGTTTCTACTATGCTTTTGATCTTGTATAATCATGAACCTTACTTGAATGTTAAGTCTATTTGTGGATTTACAACTTCCTAGTTCTATTAATTTATCAGCACTTTGCGCTTTTTTTTTTTGACTCAAGGGGTATAGAAGCCATTCATTTTTCGAGCTCTATAGCTTTTCATGTCTCTTGAAAGTTAAATCACTAAGTCAAGATATTTATTTTGGGATAGATATCCTTCCACCTGAATTTCGATCACCCACAAACAAAAGACAACTTTTCTTATTTTTTTAAATACAACTTTAACATCCAACCTATGCTTCTAGGGAAGAGGTATTCATGTAAAAATAATAGATTTTATGTTTCTTTTTCTAGGCATATAAGACTGAAGGATCTCCCAACATCCCATTTCAACCCATTAAAACTTTTCTCAATACCCCAAAACTGGCACAAAATAGAGGATGTGGAAAGAAGTGATATGGGGGTTTATGTACCAAACCAACTAACAAAATTTTCTAGAAAGTCCTGTTGGTGTTCATATTTGGTTCTATTAAATATATGAACTTTTGAGTAGTTCGTGTCAATGATCTTGGTTTGTTCCTAGTTCTGTTCCTAGTTTTTTCATTTGGGATTCATTTTAATTAAGTATGAAAATACCTTGTGAGCATTTATGTTTTTTCTCCATCTTATATTTTTAAGTTGGGTCGGGATTATTATTGTTCCCAAAAAAATGATAAAACACAAAAAATTGTTTATTATGAGATAACTTTGAAGATTTGGTTTTTGCTAGCGGGTGTGATAAAGTTTCTACGACTAAAGGATTCACTTTTGTCTCGAAGTCCGTAACAAAGAATTCTCTAAGGATTGTAGGTTGCATATAGACTTTCACATAAGGAAGGTAAAATTACAAACTAATGTTTGACACCAAATTCCTTAAGAAAGTGTGTATGAAAACAATAGTCAGAACAAGATAAAAAGGGAACAAAGTCTCATGCTTCTTTGAGAGTTACAATTTATAAGCATAGCCCAAAGGCCCAATGACTTAGATATGTTGACCAAGTATGTGGCACATGCATGAACAAAAGAATAAATGTGTTTTGTATTTTTTAAATAGAGTGTGAGGCGGGGTTCATTTTAAGACCCCCAAAAAAAAAAAAAAAAATTATAGAATGAGTGGTGAATCGATGAAAATTTCATTTGCATAGTAGGTGAAAGCAAGAGAAAACAAGTTTTGTGACGGTGGAAAATGGAAGGAATTTTACAAAACATGGTGAAATTTGGTGCCATGGTTTATTTAATTATTGAATGAAAATAGTAAAAAAGCAAAATTGTTATCATTCATTCAAGACGGTCTATTTTCGAGAGAAAACAACTTCAATTGTGTTACCAATGGGCAACACTTTTCATTATTCTTGGTTGACACCCATCGATGTTACGGAGTTAGAAACACTAAGAATTTTTTGACTGGTAACATTAAATTTTTTTACCAAACAATAACATTTTTTACCGATAACACTTAAAATTGTTACAAACGGTAACCGATGGTAACACTTTTAGATGTTGTTGGCCGATACTTTCTTGATGTTGCCTCTCGGTAATACTTTTCATTTTTATGGCGGTAATAATGTCGAGTTGTCATTCGGTAACATATAATTTGTTTTCCCGTGATGGTAACACCTGAAAAGTGTTCCAAAATTTAATATGACACGTGCCTTCCAAATTTAATGCACTTTAATTTCATATATATATAGCCATCCCTATACGTTTTGTCCCATTTTCACTTGCATGTTTCTCCGAGATAGATTTTTTAAGATACTTCCAAGCATTCTCACCGCTTCCATTCTTCCAAAGATTAGGTTCGATCATCAAGATTCAAGGCACATCTATCATCATATATAAGTATCTTAATCTATAATTTTTCAACGTCTTCTTTTTTCAAGAAATCAACGTTCAAGAATAATGGCCCCAAGGAAAAAGACTTTTAAACTAACTTCATATGTTTACCGAAACATTTTATATCCCTGGTTGCTGTAACTACTCAAAGACCCTCAAATAATTAGTCAATCCGGTTGGATTGGTAGCTCAGGATTCCATGGTCTTATTTACATGCCCCAAGTATCAAGCATAACACAAATTACTAAATAATTTAATGCAAGTGTATAATCATTCTGATGGCACTTTCATAGTTCAATTACCCTCACACAAATTTATCATCAAAATAGCACTGGAGATATTCATCATCTAATAGGCATGCCCCATAAAAACTACTTTGATGGTAACCTCCAAAGCGATTCTTCATGATGAGAAAGAATTTTTAGAGTCTCATTACAATATCTCTATTGAGAATGAGGTAAATAATCCGGCCAAAAGAGGAATTAACTCTCAATATATCAAAGACCCCTTTCTTTTGGCCATGATTCAATTTTTCTAGTCTGTATCATGTTACAAAGAAGATGCACCAACATTCCTCAGTGGGCAATGCACTACCTTCTTCAAACCATTTCTAGCACTAGATTCGATTGGTGCACATATCTTATGTCAAAGATTCATTCTGAACTTGACAACGCCAAATTCAATCCTACTATAGTTATTTCTTCTTCTTTTTATGTTCTTTCTTTATATTATGAGTTTTTTTATGGACTCAAATCAACAACTATTCCAACTTCTCTTCATGAGAAGATGGAAAAACATGGAATTCCTATGGACCAACAATTGGTGAGTATTTTATTTTAAAAGCATTTAATCTTGATTCCTTTTTACAAAAAAATTATTAAATAAATTATTTGTTGTAAATATGTAATCTGTAATTCTATTCGAACCAATGAACAGTGAAAGAAATAAAAACACTAGAATTCCATAATAAGGTAGTTCGCTTCGCATAGTCCTGTTAGGGTTGAGGGTTCTAGTGACAACACTACAATTGATGTCAGCGAGTCCGATGACTCTATCACTCAATAGTCAAGACCAAATAAATAGATGTGTGGTTCTTTGGATTCGTCATGCTTTACCCATTCCCAAAGCGAGGAGAGAACACGTTTTACTTATTTCAATAGGAAAATCAAGGTTTTAAGTTTTACATAATACACAATCGTTTCAATTTTATTTAATTATTTTACAAATTTATGATAACTGGATCTCTATTTCTCTGTAATTTTATATTTTTAATTTTAATTATCATAATGGGAATCCTTTTCTAGCATATATGCATTTCCTTGGAGAGAGTCTAATAATACTATTGCAGCTACCACATACATACCCGAGCACAAAGAGATTCATCTATTACATAGAACCCACCTATTCTCTTCAATTTCTAGTATAAAGAAACTAAAAATAATGACTAAATATTTATTTATATTAGTGTTTTTAATTTTCTTTTATGAATGTATCATTATTTTTAAATTTTTTTCATTAAATTAAGGATTTTCCATAACAGTTCCACCACCACCCTTCACCCTAATGCCACACAACTAGTCTGTTGATTATAGACAACATTCACAGCGTAAGAAATTATTACTGTTCACTTGTTTGTCTTTTAATTTCAAATTTTAAACATATTGATTACTGATGTCTGAATCTCATATTTTTAAAATATTGATTCTTACAGATATTTTGTTATCTAAAATTCATCCCACGGCCACAACCATGGCTACCACATCTGCTTCGACTCCCTCTCAACACATAAGGAGTGCATTAATCCCTTTACATCCTCCCCTTCTGCCTATGTCATCTAATGATGGTAGGGGAAAAAGGATTATGCTCCCCAATGTTGGAATGAGTATGAGAAAGGAAACTCAAAATTTCACAACATTTGAGTTCCCGAATTTTACAGTTGAAGGCGTGCCTAGTGCCAGATGCACTTTTGTGTTAAACAATATAGATTTGGATGAGCAGTATCTTATGTTTGATAGCTATTATGAAATGAAAGAGTTGGGGAGGCATGTTGAGGATGTGATACATTTTTTCGTAAGAAAATTTCACTACCGCTAAGCTCTTTAGATCCTCCTTTCCCTACTTGGGTAGCCACGGGAAAAAATGAATGATGATGCAAAGACTAGATTTTAACTTGACATCCTTGTGTTAGAAAATGCTATAACCCTTGTCATGGAAAATTTTATTCCTGACATTAAGGAGATGAAGATGTGGGAGATCAGAGCGAAAGATATGATAAAATAAATTAATGATAGATATCATAATTTTGAAAACAGAGAAAAATTCATTGGTTAAAAATCAATTGGTGGTGCTTGATGGTATTCTTGTTCAAGCATAAAAGGAAATGCAGTCATCGATAATTTTTACAAAAAGGATGAAGTTTTGAAAATAATGTTGAACAGATTGGCTAATTTGAATTCTAAGGTGCAATCATACTACAACAAGTGGAATCGTGACAAACACCTTGTCACTATTGCTAATGCAGAGAAATACTTGTGCATGGTAAGTTCTAAATTTTTGTAGATTGTTAGATAAATATATAGTTATTATTTATCTTATTCTAAATACTAATTATGTGATTTTTAATTGCATTCAAAATACCAGACTTTGAAGATAGAGGTGCAGGTGTTGGATGAGCACCTTAGAAAAGTGAGAGAGAGTGTCCACGGGGCTATTGGTTTTAAAGAAAAACTTGTTCGATTAAAAAAGAAGAATAATACATTACGAGAGGATTATCAAGGATAATAATATGGATCCAGAAATTCTTTTGAAGAAAAAAACTGATGAGGATCCTTCTATACTTTCAACAAAGGAGATGCAACTAGGGAAGATAGAGAAAATTTAGAAAACATTAATGTTGCAAAGGAATTAGTAGAATTTGGTGTAATCCAAGATAGTTCAAATGTTGTAGTTGTTGAATCTAGTGATGGTCAAGGACAAGGGTCCAATTAACTTTAATTAAAATTTTAAACTATGTTACTATTGATGAATTTAGTATTTGAAAATTAGAATTTGAAAACATTATCTTTTTGTGAAATTGTTATTTGTATATCTTTTATTTCACTCATGCATGTTGTCGAATAAAATCTCTAGTCCTTTATTGTTTCAAGCTTCTTCAGTTGATGAATAGTACATATTGATTTTGAAATCTGAATTTACATTGTTCAATTTAGTTTCAAAAATGTATGGACTCAATAATTAAAACTTGTGTCTTGAAAGTTGCATGTGCATGTTGTTGTCAATCTTGATAGTTGATTCTTGAATCTTGATTCTTGATTCATCATGTAAATATTATCTCCAATAATAATGGATCATGGGATGTAGTCGTAGACTGCTATGTTTTTATTAATCCTAATAATCATGATGTTGTATATCATATATGGATTATAATTTATAATATATTTTCCAACAATTGTGCCTGTGGAATTGAAAGTGAGAAATCAACAAATGAAGATACTTTATTTCTAATGAACTTTAATTTAATTACACGAACATCATCCAATTTACATATTTCACAAATTTGAACGGTCCACTATTTTTTGTTTTGCAAAGTTAAAACATTATTCATAACATAGAAGGGATTAAAATTTTTATAAACATTATATATGTAATATATGTGAATGAAAAAATATCAAGTAACAATTTATATTTTTGAAAACAAATACAATCAACTCTCTAGTAGCTGAAATTATTGGTGTGAGTTATTTTCCACATCATCAGGTGAGTCATCTCACTTAAGTGAGATCATACATGTCCACATTTCATTTAGGATTTTTATGATATTATCCTATGGGTAAGTGTGTTAGTGCGTCATATGCGTCATTGGGAGTTATATTATGGGAATGTAACTCATCCTCTCCACTCGAGTTGTCATTATTTCAGCACTTTGGGGGTTACTTAAAACCTCCTATATGTACACCCCTTTGGATATATGAGATTGAGAGAGAGTTTGTGGATTGTAATGAGGTTCTGCCCATGGTTTGAATCCTTACATGCACATTCGGTTGATGCTTGCTCCTCCGAAATATCTTCGCATTGTCGTTCGCATGTCTTTTGATGTGCCCATAATCCCTCATGATCCCCATGTTTCAGGTTTTGAACCCTCTTTCATGTATCGAGTGGATCTTGTGGATCCATGCACTCTTTGGAATTTCTATGCATTTTTTTGGCTTCGACATGATATCTAGTTCTCATTTCATGTGTCGTAATGGATATTCCAATCGTGTTCTTCCTACATTGATTTTGGGGATGTATACATTTGTTCGTTTTGAGTTCATGTTTTTGGATTTTTCTGTGATTTTTGGGTTTTTATGCATTTTAGTGCATGATATGGAGGTCTACTATAGTCCGAGGTTCTGATTTGAGTTTTTCCAGATACTAGTTTTGAGAGATTGAAGTGTGTTTTCTACTTTTAAAGGGCCAACTCAGTCCCAAATCATTGATTTGGGAACCAAGATCCCCACAAGCTCATTATTTTCCAACTCATCATGTGCATTTTCAAATGATTCCACATCGTTGTTCGATTTTACATTGGGTTGTGTTTCAAGTTGTAGTCTTTGACCACTCGTGACATTCACCTTGGTTACATTGACTCTGCACATATTCAACTTGGCTTCCCTCATTTTCCTTCATCTTATTCATTTATGGTTCAGACCTCACTTTGCATGCATTGATCCCTCATCACTAGCACTTGGTCTTCTTCACTTGTGTGTTTGGTTGGCTTGACCCATGTTCTACCTCCATTACACGCTTCCTAGGCTCCTCCCTATTTGGTTACTTCTCCATTTTTCATTCTCCATTCATTTCCTCTACCTTGGGCTGCTTCCCCACTACGTGCTTCATACAATTCGGTGCCATGTGACTCCATTTTCATGTTGTGTGCTGAGCTCATGGATAGGCCATTTTAGTCTCGACAATTACATTTTGGTTTGTACCTCAACACCTTACTCATTGGCTCAATGGTCTTCTCGTGACGTGGATTTTCCACTCTAGCTTCAAGTGAGCTTTTACACCGACTCCCACCTCTGTTTGGCTCGAGTGTAACACTTGGCACACTCCTCAATTAAATTTTCTCTACTCAACGTATCTCAAGGACCGGCCTCACTTACACTGGGTTGAACCCTCCCGCAAGATCATCCACTTGTATTCCTACGCAGACCCCTCTCTAAAGTTGACTCACCCTCCCGGTGACCCCTTCACTCAAGATTCCTGCACTTCATGCACACTACCCAAATAACCACCACTACCCACTTGCCGAGTCATTCGGCTAACCCAAATCACCCTCCCACGAGCCATCTCACCCTCCACTACACCCTACTCATGGAACTATTTTATCTCCATTCACCCCTTGATCCCTTTTGTATTTTTGTGTGTTTTATTTCACTTTTTCACCTATGAGAACATTTTATAAGTGAGAAAATTGTAAAAACAAAAAAATTCCCCTTACAAAAAGGGAGCGTATCCTTTTGGATTGCTTATAGTGGGGTACCTTTTTCCAGGCTCATTTTATAGGGTTATTGGGATTTCCAGCCATTTTTTCCATCTCGTTGCTTTATAGTGATCCTCTTCTCCTACACTTAGTGGACATGTTCACCCTAACCTTGAAAAAGAGAGCCTTCTCTTTTTGCATTGTGAAATACCATTTTTCTCATGTAGTGTAGTATTTTGCACCTTTTTCACTTTCACACTTTTGTGCTTGATTGTGTGTGTTCCTCTGCTTCTGACTAGGACTCCATTGTGGCCTCCACTCTCGCATGACTTATCGCCCATTTGTGAGGTGATTGGTCAATTTTATGACATCACATGTACACACCTTATTACAGTCACGCACTTTCCATTCTGCAGCAGACAAGGGATTACCACTTCTCTTCTCGGGTGTTGTATTACTTACAGACACATTATCGGCTAATTCTAACATCTTGCATTCATGCACTTGTCTTCTTGTGCACCTTGCAATTCTTGCTTCCGCATCATAAAGAATACTCTTTCCATACTTGTGTGTCTTAGGATTTCTTTATAGCCTCTGCCACTTCTTATTAGGAGAGATAACTATTCATATTGGTGTGCTTCTATGGAATGCTAATTCACCTGCAAGGGTCTTTCACACTTCCTTCTTGGGCCTATTCCTACTCCCACCGATCATCAACATCTTGAGGAATTTATTGACACTTTTGACCACATTTTTGGGCACTTGATTATAAATGTCTCTAGAAATATCCTCTTTCACATGGTATACTTAGATCCACCCCACCACATCTGGAACAATTTTCAGTCACTCTATGGATACCCTTCACATATTGCTTTTTTGTTGTTGTTGTTGATCTAGTTATCTCCTCTTCTTCTTCATGTGATGGAATTTCTATTGACACAAAATTGCTTGGTTCTTCTTCGATGACTAGGATTTTGCATCCATTTCTGATGCCGAGAGTACTACATAGGACTTTTCTCCTCCTTCTCTCCCTATTCTAGATAGTTTTTCACCCCTCCCATCTCATCAGATGTCGAGTAGTCTCCTTCTCAGCCTCATACCATCATTTTACTAGCCTCCTTTCCAATTCTAGTGTGTGAGACCCATTTCACTCCTATACCATCTAACATCACTCTACTCTTTGTTGAGCCCCCTCATTGGGATGAGTATCTTCCGACCTTGGTCGCCATTTCGCAAAGTCCACTTGTGATGCACTACGGAGTTCCTCTTTCTTTTACAAGTTCTTTGGAGGAGTTCATCATCTCTGTTGTTGGGAGTTCCCCTTCTAGGAATCTTATCACTTCCACTTTTCAAGATACTTTCATTGATCCACCCTTTCTTGTGGATCCCTTTTTTTATTGTGGGGTTGTTATGTTTCCTTCACATCACTTAGACATCCTTTTGTGGGTGTTCCCTCTTCACACTCTAACATTTCTATGCTCGAGGCATTAACCTCAGTTCTTGGCACTCACTTGTTAGACCTATGTCACATTTATGTGGACTAGACTTAGAGTTCTTCATGTTGCTACCTTGAGTTTCCTTTGCGGAGTGGGTAGACTTCCAACATGTCATTTATGTCCTTCATAAGGGTAGACACATAGTTTGATGTGGGTGGCTCTTCTTCAATCTAAAGGGAGAGGATAGCATCATCGAAATTCTTCTCGGAAGACTTCCTATATTTGCGAGTTCAGATCCGTCCATGGCTATTATTCATCTCTCTTGTCTCCCTCTTCTTCTCTCTCTTCTTCTTCTTCCGATATATTATCCTTTTGTACATGGGTACCTTTTTAGGCTCGTCTATGGATGGGACCCATCTTTGGCATCTTTATTAGATTAGAGAGTGTTTTGATATTTTGTTTTGAATGTTTTTCCCACTAGGTTTTCCCTTTGTTTGGGATCTCTATTTTGTGCATGGGTACCTATTAGGCTTTATGTCAAGACCCATTTATTTTTTTGAGTTTCTTCCTCATCCTAAGTTATGATGAAGGGGGGGGTGTTGGTGTGAGTTATTTTATACATCATTAGGTGAGTCATCTCACTATGTGAGATCGTAGGTCCCCGTGTCATTTACGGGTCATTATGAGATTCTCTTACATGTCGTGTGTCATATGTGTCATTGGGAGTTACACTTCTATTCTAGGAATGTAACTCCCCCTCTCTACCCAAGTTTTCATGATTGCAACATTGAGGATTACTCATGACCTCCTATATGTACACCCCTTTGGATCTATAAGATTGAGAGAGAGTTTGTGGATTGTAACAAGGTTCTTCCCATGTTTTGAAGCCTTTCATGCACATTCGGTTGATGATCTCTCTTCCTAATATCTCTTCGCGTTGTCATTCACACATCCATTGATGTTCCCATTATCCCTCGTGATCCTTGTGTTTTGGGTTTCAAACCCTCTTTCAGAAACAACCCTATCTTGGATGGTGATTCATCAATTCTTATATCTATTATAGTATCTTGTCCAACAAAGTCCAAGACAATTTCACCATTATTAGATACTTCATTGTTCTCTATCGATTAACAACTCTGCACTCTATAAGAGATGTCTATATAGCTAGAGATCTTTCAAATGGAAATATTTCCACCCTATATCTTAAAATATAGATTCTCAAACAAGTTTTCTTATTCTTGTCCAATCTACAAATTTTTGGTTTCACAAATGTAAGTGCATTAAATACCCTTTCATCTTCAACAACCCCAAGAATCATTATCTATATGAGTTCATATAGTTTTAAGTATTCACTTATATTCTTTCTCAAAATGCTACTTTGATGGATCATTTTCAACAATAGAGTGACATATCCCATTTTTTTGGGGTCAGAAATAGACTTATATTGGTTAGATATTGTAAATCCAAAATTTTGTGTCGGGATATGAGTAATTTTCTATCAATATACCATTTAATCCCCTTCATTAAAATGAGACGATTTTCAAAACTTCTCGATAAGTGCGATCATGGATTTATAAAAAATTTTAGCTCTTTTTTCTTCATCACTCATTGACTTCTAGAAAATTAGATTTACAACTCCCATGGCCTCTAGTAGATCAATTTTTTTAAAATTCTCTTTGATCTCGAAGATAATGTTTATGATATTTTTATCAATTTTTACATACATCGAAAGCTGTAGCATCAAAAAGACATCTAGTGACATGGTACTTCCTCAAGTTTAGAACTTAGCACACAATGATCTTTGTATAAATTTTGCATTTCAGTATTTTACCATCAATAGAAATATAAATATGACCACTGATATTGAACTTTAAATATTGTTCGAGATCTTTATTATCTCATCAAAACCGTGAAGCTGATAAAAATTGGCTTTTGAATCTAGTCTTGGGTGATATACAAGGTATTTAAAATCATACATACTTGTCTCTTTAATTTTATAAAATCATAAATGTATATGGATCTTTCCTAATCATGTTTCTCTAAACTGTTTATTTCCTCTAACATTGGAAAAATACCACATAAAGTTAATAATGTCTTTTACTCTGTCAAGCGATACAATAAATCTTTATCCTTTTCCACTTGTCTTTGATGCTTGAACATATACCCTTATAATGACATGTATTCCTAAAATCCTTTAGGATGGTTCATACAATGATATCCATCTCGTGTAAAAATATTTCATCAAATTTTTACCATTTTTTATTCCAACAAAAAATATTTGAAACTCTAGAAATCTTTTAGGACTGCTTGACATATATGAATGGAAGTATCATATCATCTCCTCCACCTTAGTAAAATTTTAAAAATTACTTACAATCTTGTAAGAAAAATTCTATCAATGAGCCATATAGTGAATAATTATCATATAAGAGGCTACTCTCATTTGTAGACAAATACAAAGTCTAGTTTTGTGACCTTGCATGATAGATGCGCCATCATCTCCTACACAAATCAAATTTGTAGAGATTGAATGATCATCCATACCAACTATTTCCTTCAAATTTTTAATAACAAGTTTGCATATGTTCTCAGCATTGTAGTTCTCCATCATTTTGTGCATATTTAGTAGATGATTTTCCCTAAAATGGTTACTAAAACTGAAAGTGTAGACATGCATGCACACCCAAGATGTATTATCTATTGTTATGACCTCATCAATTGACAAAGCGATAAAATTTACATTTTTTACCTTCTCTCTCAAATCAGTGATTTCTATTTCTCCCATACACTTTGTCATCTCCCATGCACTGGTATCTAAATAGTGTATTTTTGGTATATTTGGAAATCCATTAGATTGAAACAATGTCTTATAATCAATGAGATCTTAAATTAATTTGCCCTTTTTAAAAATGTGAAATATTTTTCGAATGGAATGAGTTTAGCTTTGAAGACTTAGGTCAATATATTTTTCAAATGTATCCTTTATAGTTCCACCTTTCTCAACTAGGTCCTAAAGATTTTTATCATGATTATTATATTCTATAGCATATATCATCATACGCAAACAATATTCCTCAGTTTTCCATCTAGTTGTTTTTATAACTGTTTTATCATCTTGCTTTTTATACTCTTATACCTTCCCACAATGCTTCTCTATTATGTCCAACTTTAATTGAATTTTTGGTCCCTACCAAGTTTCCAACTATAGATAATACATGTACATTCTCTAGTAGTGTCAGATTATTATTTTTAGGTTCAATGAATGGATATTTGGTTGACCATTCAAATTTATAAGTCCTTCCTATAGTCCACTTCCCACTCTTATGTTTTTGATGTGAGTTTCTGGAATGTTTATTAGAAGTTTTATTTGGATGGGAAATGAAATTATTAGTACTATTAATTTGAATTTTATTACTTTGGTGATTGGAAATTTCATTTGGAGTAAGGTCACTACTAGGGTTTTCTACATTTGAGAGAAATTGGTTTGCTTAAAGTTTCCTAAGTAAATAAAAAAATAAAGTAACATTATCATAGTAGAAATTGGTTTTCTTACCTCTTGCCACTAGGGTTATTGCTGGCTAATTGAAATATTTTGAAATGTCCATATTGTATTTTATTTTTCCTTGAGTTATTTTCTCATTTGTAACAGGGGCCATTAAATGGATGATTTTGAAGTCTGTACATATAATAAAAAACATAAAACTTTCAAATACTGATGGAACCAAATATTTATCCAAACGCAACCAACACAACTTAAGAATGATGGATGAATACAAAACTAATCAATTGAACGATAAAGCAATATGCATGATGTCTACAGAAAAAACTACTACCGACCGATAACAAAGTTAACTGTTCCCGACCAGAAACATATATTTTTGTCACCGGTCGGTAACATATATATCTTCTATCGATTGGTATGAGATATATCATCTATCAGATGGTAACAAATATATTTGTTACTAGTTGGTAACATATATATTTGATACCGTTAGTGATAAATATATCTACTACCTGGATCGGTGACAAATATATTTATTACCAGTTGGTAACAAATATATCTACTCTTTGAGACAAGAATAAATATATATGTTATCAGTCGATAATAGATATATCAATTAGTTATTGTTAAAACATATATCACTTACCATTCGGTAACACATATATTAGATATCTGCTACCTTCCTGCAACACTTATACATGTTTCCAGCTGGTAACACTTGCACATTTTCCTTGTCGTCCATCACCACAATATAACCTTTCCAATATACACTTACAGATAGATTTCTCTTTTCACTTACCCATTGAGTCTTTTTCTATTTCCTGAATCCTTCATCTTTTGGTCTTTGATAGATATTGGTGTGAATTTCTCAATGAAAATTTACTATAAGCTTATTGAAACAAAATACACATAATTAACACCGTACAAATTTTTATTTAATTTTATTCATACGGGATGATAATACATGAGAATTATTTACATATAAATAGCTCAATTAGCTCCTTAAATCAAGTCATGGCTCACCCAATCCCTACTATCTCTCAAGCATTATTCTCTCCTAGATAATCTCTCACACCCCTATCTATGAGTTGTGCATTAGAAATATTTGCACACTCATGTATTATTTAAATATTAAATAATACTAATATTCAAACCATATGTTCACATTATGAACACTTATTTCCTAACATTCACCCCCTTAGTGTGAACATGGGTGAGTTCTATCTAGTACCTGTTCATGTTCTACAATCGATGATTTTCACAGAGTACCAACAAGTCTTCTAGTGGAACCATTAACCACTCTATATGTGATTTTCTAAGATATTCACAAACTTTCAAATTGGTTTCTAGTAGACCACCAACCACTTTCATAGAAATGTACATGTTTCCCCTTCAACAATTTACAAAAGAGAACAAAATATAGGAAAATATTTTCCTAACTATGAATAGGAATTATCCATCTCTTCTTTATTTACTACCACACATTCGAAATTAAACACATCTAGCGCAACTGAAAAAACATGACCACCAAAGTAATATTATGGCCTCAACGATGGTGCCTAATGAGAGGTCCCTAAAACACCTTCTTCCTATGTTTCCTCCAAGCCTCCACGAGTGATGATACTTAGTATAAGTATTCATCTTCATCCTCCTTCTGTTTAGGTTCATCTTATTCTTCTTCATTGCTTTCTTCATCAATTACATAGGCCTCATCCATCTTGAGCTTACCTGATAAATATATTTCGCATGAACAATACAGAAAGAAGACTTGTGTCCCTTTTTCTTGCAATAAAAGCATTCTAATTCTTTTTTTTCTTGAAGAACTAGGATAATTTTTATTTGTATAGAGAGGCGAGTTTCTTCCTCAATATCTTCTTTTTTCTTTTCTCTTCAGCTAGTAATGCAAAAACATACCTTCAAGTGAATGAGAAGGCATTTGACTAAGAGTAAAAACTACATTACTGTATTTTGGAGGTAAGCTATTTAACAAAATAGATTTTTCATCTTCATCATCTACCTAAGCACTTACTTTTGTCAGTTGTCTTAGAAGAGATCTAAGATCATTAATATGACTTGACATAGTTGCACCCTCATTCATTTTCAACTTGAATAACTACAACTTGAGTGTAAATTTAGCATTCACAACCTTTGCACCAAATATCTAACTAAGCAAATCCCATATGTCTTTAGAATTTTTTTCTAAGTCTACATAATGAAACTCAGTGTCAAATAAAGAAATCCCAATAATGGATTTTTCTTTATCATCCCTAGTTTTCCACTCCAGTAATTTTGTTGCATCCATTGGTTCAACTTCTTTTCCATTTACAATTCCCCAGAGATTTTTGTTCATTAGTTGCATTTGTATTTTCACCTTCCATGTGTGAAAATTTAAACTGTTGAATTTATCTAATGGGATTTCCATTATGGGTGTTCGAACTCAGTCAAAAATGCACCCTTACAATAATCTTTATTTAAAAGCTAAAAGTAAATTTTTTTGAAATATTTGCAAAAATGGAAAAAATATTTTTGGTCCAACAACAGAAAGCATAGGATCAATGCGTACAACTCAAAAAAACACACATTACCAAGCTGAAAGTTATGGCACTTACAAGTTCTAACTCCAACATCTTTTTGGACCCTTTCCAAAATGGAAATTTATTCAAATGAATATGGGACTGTATGTTACTCCACAATAGAAAGAGATGGATTTTCAATGATCTATGCAGTAGTATAACGGAATGCTCAAGGCACCATATGTGGATACAATAACATGATCTTAAATCTTCCACGTTGATCAACAACTCAAAAATAAAAAACACATCCTCTAATAATCCGAGTAACCAAAAATTTCCAGATTCATTTTCTCACATGATAACTCACTGCTTCCATACGGATCTTCCATGCTCTGATACCAATGATAGATATTGGTGTAGATTTCTCAATGAAATTTTACTATAAGCTTATTGAAACAAACTACACACAATTAACACTATATAATTTTTATTTAATTTGATTCATACGGGATAATAATACATGAGAATGATTTACATATAAATAGCTCAATGAGATCCTTAAATCAAGGATTCATGGCTCACCCAATCCCTACTATCTCTCAAGCATTATTCTCTCCTAGAGAATCTCTCACACCCCTATCTATGAGTTGTGCATTACAACTATTTACACACTCATGTATTATTTAAATATTAAATAATACTAATATTCAAACCATATGTTCACACTATGAACACTTATTTCCTAACAATATTATACTTTGAGATTTTTCAAATGTTTATAATGTAAAAATAGGACTATACTATGGCAAATTAATCCTATAGATATTAGAATTTTATAACATGAAGGTGAATATACTATCATCATTTGGCCCTTAGCGTAGAAACACGAAGGCTTATATATTCAAAATTTTTGTCCCATAAAATTTTGGTAAAGCATACTACCATATGACCATACGGTAGTACAAAATTCACCAAATTCAAAATTCAAAATTCCTTATATTCTCCTTTTCACAAATATTTTCCCCTAAAATTTACCCCAGTGCAAGGATCATCTTGCAAAATTATTCTAAAGCACTTGTTAACAAGGCAAAAAGGATCATTAATGCACTAGTCATAAAGAAGTAGGTCAATTAATGGGAGGACTCATGTGATGGAGATATGTGGATGATAGGACTTGAAAATATTTCAATGGTTTAAAAGAGGAAATATCATGGAAATACAAAAATTTCCAATGAACACAATCTTCGGTATTAATGCATGAATCCACGAGTAGTTAATGTAGTAGCTTGTTATAAATATCCTTTATGTACTTAAAATGTTTGATGCTCTGAACAATATTCAAGTGGCATTGGAATAAAATTGAACCAAGAGGTATTCTCAAAGGTCATAATTTAGTTACGACGTTCTTCATTCAAACTCCAAGTGGCAATTAGATTTTTTTTAAAGGTAAGTTCATCAGTTCCCAGATTTTCTGTGATCTTTTAAAGAGCAATTTAAAAGGTCTAGTCTCTAGTAAAAGGGGGTTTGTTAAAACTGTGTCAAAATCATGTGGTTTCATATACAATCCATAAAAATAAGTTCCAATCTAAGTTACCCTCTAGAAATAACTACATATTCGACATTTCTAATCTTTGGACTAGATGAATTTAGGAAAAGGTTATATACCCCAGCAAGAAATAACACCATGGCCCTTATGGTCAACAATTGTATTGACCTCATTGTTACTTTACCTCTTGTTACACAATTCTTGGATATTTTATGAGTGTGTGCTCATCATTATGACCCTTTATCAAGAGAAGTTGGAATGGAAAGGGGATTAGGTATTATCTTTCTAGGAGCAGATTTTTGATAGGGTGTTGGGTTTTCCTCCTACATGGGAAGAAGGGGCTATTACCAAAGATTTAGTGCATGAATATTGGAACTCACATAAAGAAATGGAAATTTTTATGAATACTCACTGGTTGACCAATCCACGAGCTTATTCTCCCAGAATGACATAGAAAATGAATAGAATTGAATTCATTGAGGAAGTTGGAGATGTGATTATATTGTTGAACTAATTAATGGGTATGGAATCCACTACCCTTTTTCCAAGAATGGATGTTTCAGTTCATTGAGGTAATACTCACAAAAAAACCTCTCCCTTGGGCCAAGATAATAATAAGTAGAATTCATGAATAGATGATGGGGGTTGCTAAAATTTGGAGAGGAGAAAAGGCACAGTATGGTATAATTATTTATAACTTCTTACTTGGTTTATAACATTTCTTTCAGATTTTTTTCTAGAATTACTTATGGATGATGATCTTATTAGTGCCAAGGTGTATGGTGTCTTCTATTAGTTGAAGTTATAAAGTTATGTGACACATTACATGAATGTTTTTAATCACTTCTTTGTGCCCAAAATTTATTTATACCACCCTAATTTGGAGACCAAAATATTTTCCCAGATGCCAAGAGAGTTATTGCTCAATATGGGTGTTATTTTATCCAATTCAGAACTTATTCTTATATCAGAGTTAGTGGTTTTGATGGAAGTCCCTATTTTCTCCGTAGGTGTGTGAGTGAAAAGTGGGATATGATGGAATTAGTCAAAAAATTATTACCATTACACCTAGATCATAGCCAACAAGCATCTAACATCCCCTATCAAGTTTCCCATGATCATTGGAAATTACACTTGCCCAAATATCTAAAAAGAAAAAAATGGAAGTAGAAATGGGAAGATGCATGTTGGATAGATTTGAGGATATGAAAAATGTGATATAAAGAATATTATACAAATTATTTCACCCACTAGATGGAGCATAAATCTCATTACAAAATATTTCGGATGAATTTTGAAGATGAGAAGGAAGTTAGACAAAGAGAGTATTCAAGAATGACATTATCCCATATGATTGATTTTGGGGTTATTCAAGCCCCTAAAGAGTTAGAAGATGATGGTAACATGATTAGTGAAGATTACATCCAAGATGATATTTCCTCTCGGATTTTTCTCCATTTGATTGGGAGGCTAGTGAGAAAAAGTATAATCAGGAAAAGACTACAAATTTCATCAAACTTTCCTTAAAGTGGTTATTCTCAAAGGGAGTGGATGTAAGTTACCAAAATACCCCATTATTAAGGGAGTATAGGGTTGGTAATCTTCTTGATGATGTCCTCCCCCATACTAGAAGGTCTATGCTACTAGGGATGTTTCATGGAGGAAAAGGGTTAAGGTTCCTTTTAAGAATTTGGCATCTGCATCAGTAAGGGTTGATGTGAGTATCAAGTTAGTAAAACTAGGACTTCCCTTACTTAATTAACTAGAAGAACGAGAAGTACTTCAGAAAATTATTGTTAAGGCCCTATTTTTCATTTAATTCCTCTATAGGTTGTTCCAAAGCATCTTTTCTAGGTCTAAGGGAAAGGAGAAAGTGATGGAATACAATCCTAGGAAGCCTAAGGAAGGAATTTTATCTAAAACACCTCGTGAACTATAGACACAGAGACTAGTCTAAGAGACTCAGAAGAGGAGGAGGAATGAGTCCATATTTGAAGGAGAAAAAGAACTAAAGTATCTGAGTGGGTTGATTTAGAGGAAGAAGAAGAGCCAATCAAAGAAGACAATAGTTTTTATGTCCCTTTCCTTTCACCCACTATTACACAGTCTTAGTAACTCCGTTTGTAGAGGAATGGTACTAGTGAAATCAACTCTTGTTGTTCAATAGATCAAGTGGCTTCACCCACTAAGTAAGAACCCATTTTGGATGCTCCTATGCCTAGTGTCTTGTCTTTTTCACAGTAGTGTACTAAGACTCCAATAAAAGGGAAGCATCTAGAGGAATACGAGGCACTTGAAGCTAGGGTAGGAGTTGATCTCAAACCATATAAACATTCAAGTAGTGTAGTACAGAGGAATAAGTTATTGAACATGAAGTACATCATCTCATAGATATGATTCCGAAAGATGTAACACAAGGAGAAACTTTAGGTGTCACAGTTGTAGTAATACCTCAAGACACTGAAGTGTTTGTAGAAATTCTTGAAGCCTAGGTATCCCAAAAACACATGTTGTCTACCAAGAACCTTGTGAGACAATCCTTTTCCCAGTGATTAAATATATGAGGATCTACACATAGATAGAAGAAAATTTAGTCACCAAAAGTCCCCAAGAAGTTGAATAAGTAAAAGATCAACCTAATTCTATGGATAGAGTAGAGGATCAAAGTGGACTTGTGGAGAAATTTTCTTAAGATGAACCAATGTATGTAACTCCATAAGGTTTCTCTATGCCCTTTTCATCTTCAAGGCCCTTACAGATTTTTCCCATAACTCCAGTTTTACAATCACTCGATGAACGTGAGTCTCCCATAAGGGATTGGATAGAAAGTTCTCTCCCAAGGAAGAAAAAGGTAGAGATACAATTGGATGATGATGATTTACAAAGTATAGCCCTCCTCAATCTGCAAGACCACCCAAAATAGAAAGATTTATTTCTAAGAAAGTTTTGAATAAGAAAGGAGAAATGATTCATACACGTTACAACTCCTAAAGCCAATGTGTTACTAAGGAGAAGCATCCCCATCTGATTTTTATATCTCCAGGATATCATTAGGTAATCCTTCTACTAAGGAAATTAAACATGATTTTTCTATGGTAGTAGAAGGAGTTTTCCAAAATATTGATGAATTCAAAGAAACCAAAGAAGGATTTGAAGGAAAAGAATGAAGCATTATCCAACTTGGTTAGAAAATTGACTAGGACTCACATGGAAGGGTAGGATGAAATTTCATGAGATTACCAATGATGATATCAAGAGAGTAAGTGATCTAGGAGAAAGAGGGGAAGCTACCATTTAGTGGAAAACAATTTTGGTCACTAGAGGTGAAGAAATAATCAGGGAATTTTGAAGTGTTATTCCCATATTTTTGATAAAGAAAAAAAAAAAGGAACTAATGAGAAAAGTGTGAGGTTGAGAAAACAATGTGGAATGATATGTTTCCAAAAATGGAATCCATCAAGGACTTAAGTGATGACTTGGTTGTTAAGGAAGGAATTGTGTCTCTCGATTATATGGGAAATCAACATGAATACTATGAAGCTGCAAAAGTAAGAGTAAATAATCTTATAAAATTTGTTGAAATTATTTATGAGGCAAGAGACAAGGCATTGGAGTACATTGGTAGCCTCCATTTTTTGATAGACAAATTAATTGGGATAGATAATGGAGAAAGGATCAGAATGGAGAATACAGAGAATTTGATTAAACTCTTAGCGGATTATGTACTTGGAAATCCTAGAGATCCAAGGGTTTTTAGTTTATCTACCATGTAGTGATGGGCACATATTGAGTTGACAATTGATAAATTGTCAAGGAGAATAAAGAAAGGAAGCATTATTTCTACATAACTTAATGACACAAGTATAAAGTAGGAAATAATTTTCCATTATCATTCGGGGCCCGATGAAGAGATTATCATGCAGATTTTTAGAAGGTTTGATGCTTACAAGGATAGGGTGAGAGGTATTTTGGTGAATCAACCCACTGGTGTGGACTACGAAAGCTAGAGATGAAAGAAAAAAAAATAAACTTTCCCTCACCATAATACATTTTAGTGTGAAGATTTCTTTAAACAGAATACAATTTGCTAGAGGAAATTTTTTTTTTAAGAATACAAGAATATAATTTTCCTTCCTTCCATGTGTCACAATGTTGTTCCTTCTTCACCCAGCCCAATCAGAAGGAGGAAGGAATATTTTTGGTTAAAATATATTTCCTTTACTTTGGAGATATTTTTGATTACATGAAGTAGAGTTTAGGGATCCTTTGGGATAATTTTGGGGGGAAAATTGAATCAAATGAATTAATAAAAAATTGTATAAGTATGAGGGTTTTTCCTCATACAAAAATGGGGTTATTTTTTCTACTACCGAGAAAATTTGAAATATCTTGTTGTGATACTGCATAATTTTCTTGAAGAAATACATTATAAGTTTTTACTCTTTCAAATTCTGATGTTAAGATGGTTACAATGTATAGTCATTAACAAGAATTGAGATCATTTGTTTCATGTTCCCTTGTCAATAATTTGATAGATATTAATGAAATATGTCTGATTATGAGCTTGGATTATGTATTCTAGGTTTTGTATATTGAACATCTAGTTAATGAGTTATATTTTCTGTTACAATTTTGTGTTTCTTACTTCTTTGAATTACACTGGATATGTCCTTAGTGATTAAGTTTTGGTAAATTTTTAATATTTTTCTATGAGTACTTACTTTACAATATTAGATACAATTATAAAATCCTTATTAAAATCATTTTGTTGATGGATTTTCATAATATTTTGAGTGAATCTTAAGCATATGAGATCATAAGTAAGAAATACTTCATTAGAATACTTTCGTAATCATTTTTACCAATTATTTTAGAGATTATGTGGAACCTTTGCACAATTACATATCAATTAATGAAAATATTCCTTTAAATTGAAATTGTAACAAATTTATGCATTTTTCTTTATTTTTAGGATGACATATTATATAAGTGAATTTTGAGTTGTGTTACATTAAGATTTTTTGTCACTAAAATCCTCCAATACAAACATATTTCTACTCCCATATTACAATACAAGTATTTATTTTTTTTTTTTTTTTTTTTAAATAACAATAAAGGGAACCTTTAATTCTAGTTTCCTTCATCAGAAAAATGCAACAACAATGGAACTTATTTGTTTATAGTAACATGTGTCTAGTGAAATAAGTATATACATCACTTTGTGTGACAACTTGTGAAAGTAAAGTGTTGTGTCTATGGCCATGATTATCCTAGATTGATCTATCATTATGAAGAAATTGAGGAATAAATAATTCATCTCCCCTTTACATTCAAGTTACCCCTTCGATACTCTTACCCTGGTTAAAGGTAGGACCAAAAGTAGCAGGGAAAGGTCATCCCTTTTATACATGTCACTCAATTGATCAAAATCATGGTCCCAAATATTTTGTTATACATATCCCCATATGCAAAAGAATCATAATATAAATTCTATCATACTCAAAGCATCACAATCCCTTAGTTATGCTACCTATCTCTAAAGGGGTGTAAGATTGAGTAACAACATGCTTTTGACACCACTGCTGGGGTCTATTTCCTAGATTTTTAAATATATGCAAAGTCTTTAACAACACTATTGGATATTAAAGTCAAAATGAGGATCGGGAATCCTCCTTTATAAATATTTGTCAAAATATAGTCCATTTTGAACGTACTGTCTCAATATTTCCTTAGTATAAGTAGGATTTCCATTAAATCTAACTTCATTGGGAAGAGCATGGTAAAATTCAAGAAAATATGCATATTTCTCTAATAATATGTAAAGTTATCATTTCAAGTTCTATTTGAGTTAATCTAAACATCTAAGGTGTAATACCTTAGTGGAGGCTCTATCTTCTAAAAGAAAATCTAGCATGAACCAATGCAAGTTATTTACTCTTTGATTGATTTGATCTTCAAATTTGTAAATATGGAAGGAAGAAGATATTTCTTCAAGTTTGATCCTACCAGAAGTTACTTCTAGAGTTAGAAAGCATAAATATAAGAAGGAAATAGATCTAGAAGCCATTTGGTGGTTCGGGATCAAAAGAAAAAATTGTATTGAATTCTGAATTTGATCAACCTTTAGTGGAATATTATTCTAGCACATTTGATAGATCTGAGTTAGATAACCCTCAAGATGATTTTTATAATTTGTTTCAAAAGGGTTCAACATCTACAAGTAACAAAGGTATTCATCATTTTCCTCCATTATTGATTCCTAACAATAAAGTATTTTGTGAAATGAATCCTTGAAGGATTCATATTTTGTGGACCATACTCCCTTACCTCAAAGGCCCCAAATTCCTCATCATTTCAATTATAAAACACCTCCACCAAGGCCTCTTTTTGTGTTCAATACCTATAAGACAAGAATATTTTAGGGAATGGTGGGTTACCAAAATGAAGTACCCCATGAAATCAGGAGTAGACTATCAAGATTTCAAGGGAATAATTCCATAAGTGGAGATCAACATATTATATTTTTTCTTAATGTTATGGAAGACTTTTAAGTAGAACATAAATATGTGTATGTCAAATTTTTCATACATAATGCAGAGGAAGATGCTAGGGAATAGTATAATTCACTGCTAGAGAACTTGATTGATTCCTTGGTAGAGACAAAAAATTCTTTCAAGATGCAATATGGTGACAAAACTGATCCTAGGTTTCTCTTAACTGAGTTTAAAAACATAAAAAAATCCTAATAAACCTGTGAAAGATTTTAACACTAGGTTAAATAAAACCTTGACTAGGTTGCCTATCAATATAAGGCCTAGTGATGATTCTTATTTGATGAAGTACTCGAGATGCATTTAAAAATAAGGAATCTTATTATTTAAGGAATATTAATCCAATAAATTTGAGATAGGATTTCTCTATGGATGTCCAAATTGAGAACAATATCAAAAAATTGGGAAGCATACAAAACAGAACGTGTTAAATTGATAAACCATGAGAAGCCACATTCTAGTAAGGAAATGGACCTAGAAGAAGTGGTAAAAACTTGGGAGAGTAGTTAAATAAATTTCATATAAAATATCTAGGGAAGAAAAGGGTTCGGTTTGAATCCTCAATCTCAACATCAGACCCAAAGGTAAAATAGATTTGGAAACCATCCCATGGGAGATTTACGAGCTGAGGATAGAGGAAAGGGATCTATGGGTTCAATGAATAAGCACAAACCCTAGAGAACATAAAGTAGTTTCTCATCCACTAACTACAAGAGTGTCCATGGTTGAATAATAACATATCATTGATTAGTGTGACAAATTTTTGTTTCCACACCCTCATTGTGAAAGAATTTTAGAAAATTATGATAATGATGAGGTTAATTTTGGTGATGTATGCATGATGGAGTTCCCTGATGATTCACCGTAGGGAGCTACTTATACTAATTTACTGTGGTCTAGAACTGTGGATGATTTTTGGAATTGCATAAGTCAAGTATTCTCCCTCCCTCCTATGAGAAATGCTAATATATATGGTCCATTAATTTGAACTTCATAGCCATGATTTTTAATATATGAGAGCTTTAATTATTAAGAAGTACGATGGTGGAATTCCCTCAGCAAAAAATAGGCAATTATTGATGAATATTGTGGTAGGTCAAGAGAGAGATCATAACTTGTGAATAAAAAATGTTAAAGGATATACTCCTACTTCTAAACCAAAGGTACATCTCTTAACAAACATTCCCAAACACATTCCCAAGAAGAATATGCATGATAAGGGTGCTATCACTACTTTAACACCAAGTACCTCCATTTCTCGCTTAAATTGTTAAGGATATTATCACATCAGAAGATTAAATAGTCTTTCCTCCCAATGTAACTTTTCCCAAGTATCAAAATGTGATATGGCTCAAATATTGAGTCAAATAAAGACTATTGTTCCAATTGTGGAATTGCTCAGAATTCCTAATAAAGGAATAGGGCATTTGAGTATTTAGGATTAAAAGAGGAGGTGTTTGTCAATACAAGGGAGGAAAGAAATGAGGTAATACCTCCTACCATAGCTGAATTTGGGACAAAGAAGGATCAAGAAGGCATGGAGGAACCCATGGAAGTATATTTGGGTACTTCCCTGGTTGAATCATAGTTGGATGTGGACCCCTTTTTCACTACCTTGATTGTTAATGAACGACTTCTTCATAATTGCATGTTTGATTTAGGAGCCTCATGTAATATCATGCCTTTGGAGGTTATGAATGAATTAAACATCAAGATCATAAAAACCTTTGGAAAATTTTTTTCCATGGATTTAAGAGAGGTACATGTTATTGGGTATGTAAAAGGATTAATATTATAACTTGTTTCATATCTTGGAAAGTATTTGACTATGAATGTTGTTATAGTAGATTTCCCTACTAAGTGGGGTATGTTGTTATCAAGAAAGTGGGATGATAATATGAGAGGAAGTGTTTAGATGGATATGTCTTATGTCACTATACCATTAGAAGGGAAGGTGGTCAAATTGCACGAGGAAAATAAAATGTTTCACCTAATTAAGGATACCATGAATGCTTCTTATGAAGTGTTGTTTGTTGATACAAACTTGGGAAAGTTCATAAGCTATGCAGATTTTGAAGATGATTGTATAAATACAAATGCACATCTACACAAAGCCAGTTCTCCCTAGACCATGATGTTTAATGGAGCATGTTCTAAATTTGGAAATGGAGCTGGAGTGGTCCTGATTTCTCCAGATCAGGTATCTTCTAACTTTTATTTCAAATTGAAGTTTGAATGCAATAACAACATGAATTAGAATGAAATATTGTTACTTGGCCTAATATTTACATAGAAGCATGGAATTAAGGACATCATTGTCAAAGGAGACTCTGAATTGGTTGTGAAACAAATCAAAAAAATATATGTAACTAAGAACTAGAGGATGAAACAGTACAAGCATGTAGTCTAGGATTTTATTGAATTATTTGATTCTTTTAATATATTGTATTATGAAAGAGCTTAGAATGCGAAAATGACAAATTGGTCATCCTTACATCCTAGTATGATAATGATGCAATATCTCCTTATTGTAATTATGAAGTAGAAATGTTGTTCAGGCCATCAGTTCCTAACAATGTTCAACATTGGAAATATTTTGAGCATGATGCTAAGATTAATAGGTTTTTAACATGCAATGAGGAGTTCTCTAATCGACTCATTAATATTGAGCCCATGGTGGAAATGTGCAAGAGAAGGGAGAATATTTTTGGATTACGCTTGAAAATAAATGCCATCCCTCACGGATTGGTTAGTCTTGACTCCAATTTTGATCATACTTTCATGATTATTAACAAAACTATCTATACATCTATAAATGTTGAGGAATGAAGTTTGGGAAACAATGAAAATCCTAGAAATTTTTGGTTCATTTGTAGCTTGAATAAAGAAGAAAATCAAACCTAAAAAAGTTGTTGAATAAGTACCAAGATTTCCTAGCATGGTCATACTCAAAATTAAAAGCATATAGGGAAGACTTGTTTCGCATGAAATACCATTAGTACCTAATTCCAAGCCTTTTAGGTAGAAACAAAAGCCTATTAATTCCATAATTTCAAAAAAATTCAAGAAGAACTAACAAAGCTGAGGGATGGAGGGATTATACAACCTACCAAATATTCTTCATGGGTGGCTAACCTTGTGCCAGTAAGGAAAAGAATGGGGAAATAAGGATTTGTGTGGATTTTATAAATCTAAACAAAACATCTCTTAGAGATAATTACGCATTTCCTAACATGGAAAATATGTTACAGAAGGTTACAGGATCATAATTTCTATCTACATTGGATGGTTTTTTTAGATATAACCAAGTAGTAGTGAAGTAATCAAAACAATTCAAAACTTATTTTACTACCCCATGGGGAACATATGTTTATGCTAGGATGCCTTTTGGATAGGGTTAATTTTAATACTCCCCCTCCAAAAAATTAGTTTAGAATGGGTGAAAAATCTCCAAAATCAAATTTTGAATTGATGTCTAATTTCTGAAAAATGTTTCATGGTAAAGGTGATTTGGCAAGGCACAATTTTCTTGGATGAGGTAAAATGATAAGAAACGTTGGCGAAATACATGCATAAGTTAATTTAACATATAAATAGTAGGATAATTCACCCATATAAATGAATTATCAGTGGAAATTTTAGGTGAATTGGGAAGGAGATGACTACTGAAAATTAGCCATTTCCAATTTCCAAAAATCCCTAACGTTCGCAAGTTTATGAAAATTTTCCACTAACATTTCCCCGCTTTTGGAGAATGTAGGAGAAAATTTCCAAAGAGCTATGGATGTGGATTTTTCTGGTCTTATCAATTATTTTATAGTAGTATATTCGGATGATATAAATTTATTCTCAGAGAAAAGGGGTGATCACTTGGGACACCTTAAAAATATGTTGCTCAGATGTAGAGAATATGGGATTTCATTAAATCCCAATAAATTTCACTTTGGAGTGTAAAAGGAAAAGATACTAGGGAACATAATGTCAAAGGAAGGGGTCATGATAGATCCTAAAAGGGTAGAGGAAATTGGTAAGGTTCCCATTCCCATATCTAAGAAGGCTATTCAGTCTTTCTTTGGGAAGATAAAATTTTTCTGGAGATTCATCTCAAACTTTGCTGAGATTACTATTCCTATTACAAAGATGTGAAGAAAGATAAAGTTATATAATGTGAGGAGGGGTTGTTCAAGCATCTAGTGGAATAAATGAATAACTTAAACCTTCCCTTATTTTAGCAAGTATTGATTATAAGAAGGCATTTCAAATGTTTTCCTTTACTTTAGAAAATAGAATTTATTCTGTGTTACTACAAAAATATGAATAAGGGAATGAGAAGCCCATTGCCTTCTTTAGCAAAGCCTTACATGGAGCTGAGATAAAATATTCCATCATGGAGACATGGGCCTTTACCTTGGTAAGAGTCACCAAATCTTTAGACCTTATATATTAAGCTCTAAGGTTATAACTTATATTCCCCATAGAATGGTAAAGGATATCATTTCTAAAATAGAGATATCAAGTAAGATATGTTGTTGGGTAAACAATTTCAAGAGTATGACATGGAGATCCAGACAACCAAGTTGGTTAGAGATTTGGGTTTGGAAAATTTAATGATAGATATCAATCTATAGATAATGGAAAAATATATTTGTGAAGAATGTGGGCCATGTTCGTGCTCAATTTGATCTCGCGCTTTTATTCTAAGTGTGCCTTCAAAAATTTCCCTTAAGTGGTGTGTTAATGATAAAACACATATGCTTGAAATATGAAATCATTTCTAATACAAAAAAATACCATGTTTGAGTTTGAATCCGATGTGAATCCTATTTTTCGGTCGAGGAATGTAATGACCATGTCATTTTATGAAATTCCCATGAAAACATTACTAAAAGATAGTGATTATCCTCAAAAATTTATCTTGTGTAGTCTTTGTAATATCCAAAGTGCAAATGTCACTTAGTTCTCCGACACCGAAGGGTACGTGGCATAATATAACTAATGGCATAGTGATGGGTTATGATTGCAAAATTAAATAATTCACATTATAATTACAAAGTGCAAGCTTAGCTCTGAAACCCAATGGAATATTCAAGAGAATATTTGAGTTACAAGTACAAAGAAATATCTGCCTCCCAAAAAGGAATACATGTCTAAATATGGTTGGAGTGGGGAAATCGATCATCGGTGCATTTTTGCACCAGAGGCATCCTCTAGTGTAAAATGTGAATATGCCCACAAAACACAATGGAGGAAACGTGTCAATTTTCTATTCAAAGCCAACAGGTAGATGTTTAGGTCAATATTGTAATATTGCAACCATGTGCAAGATTGGTTAAAAATGAAAATAAGAAGCATGGATCTCATACCCTTCATATTGAAACACGTGTTAATTTATCAATCAAGGATTGAATTTTGGGTACTGGGTCAATTTAACAATTTTACATCTAGTTGAGAAAATAGAAAAAAATTCAAATAAGTCCCGTGACTTTGACACTCTTAAGATTTGGACATATGTCAACCTCTCAATAAAATTCAAGAAGTGGGATTTTTAGATCAAATTTACAAATGTGCACTCATTTGAAAGGTAATGTAAATGTGCACAAATACTCTCTAATATCAAGAATTTCTAGATTAATCCACATGGATGGTCCATATTCAAATAAAATAAGTAAGTTGGACAACTAGGATGTGATGCATTTATTGTTGCCACCATTAATGCATTTTTACATGAATCAAAGAATATTTTTGGAAGTTTTCAAACACTTCAAATTGTTACTATTGCATAGGAGGATCTCGGGTGCCCTAGCTATGAGAATTGTCAAAGGAGCAAAGGAAAATCAATTGAAAGGTGTCAATATTGAGCTAGAGAATTCAAAATCAAAGGATAAAGGGAGAATTGCACATAACTTGTATGAAAAATGGGTAAGGCTTGTATTGCATTCATGTTTCTATTATTTGACTTACAATTTGCTATGAATTCAAGGGAAAATTAGGGTATAGAAAATGAAGAAACTATAGTCATGATTTCACATAGTTTCCAACATTTCCAGTGAATTATATAAGGTCATGGACATGAAATTATTAAATTATTATTTAGATTATTTTTCAGAGGAGGATGAGTAATCCGAATAAAAGTAGGTGGATGGAAACTATTCATGCCAAGAACATTTGCCTAGCAACTACCTTCTCGCTAACCATACACTTCCCTGATCTTGTATGGTTATGTGCTAAGAATTATAACCCAAAAAATAAGTATTGGACGGAAGTAGAGACATGGTGATAAACTTAACACCAAAATATTTTTAGGCAATTATAGGGCTACTAGGATTGGATCAATCGATAATTGCTATGATTGAATTGACATATATTGATTATGAAACAAGGCATGATGAATATGATACAATGCTAAATTATAAGTGGTTAAAGTAAAAAAATATCTATCAAAAGAATTACCAAGAAATTAACTAGGGATATGTTTGTTGAGGAAGTTGAGGACCTTATTGTGCTACAAAGCGTAATGGCGGTGGTCAGAAGGAGCTAATGATTTTCAAGAATGGATGTGCCCTTTTATAATGATGTCCTGGAGGAATAAGGAATTTTTTTGGGAAATATTCATATCAGCATGTATTCATGCTCAACTTATGACAATATCTATAAATATTAGAATAGATAATCCAGTTGACATCAATTTTTATATGATTTCCTATCTTATCTATAACATTACATGCTTAAAATCATTTCTAGGTCTCCCATTACAAGAAATTTTTGAAAATCATAGGGTGTATGATGTGTACCCACAATTGAGGTTGGAAATATGGAAATGGAATGTTGGGTTGGTAAATTATGCTTTCATTTCCCTTGTGACATGTCTTTTCAAACAAAAGTGGGAACAATATAGATTATGTGATACTTCTAGGACAATAATTTTGGAGTATGGTTACATTTTTATGTAGTAAATATTCTTCACATATTATAGGGTAAGTGGATTTGAGGGAAAACCTTATAAAATACCTAGACATGTGAATGATAAGTGGTATTTAATGTAATGTCAAGAAAAGTAACTCCTATTTACAAAAATATTGCAAAAAAGTATAGAACAAATATCAAATTCCTCTCTCGAATTGACATGCATTCATGCCAAATCATAATAAAATCCAAAATAATGGAAGAATAAATGGATATATTTCTAATGGAAAATTTCACACCTAGACTCAATTATCACATTTGATGGGTTGTTATTACAAGAGAACATGAGCCTCATTTTGATGATTACTTGATGAATTGTATAGATGAAGAAGAAGTCAGGTTGAAAGAATTTTCCATAATGACCCTAAGTCGATTATTGATTTCAAGATTGTTGTAGTCCCACAAGGAATTGTAGATGACAAGGATATGGTGGGACAATATTACCATGCTCTTAAAATTGAATAAAAACAATCACCTAAATAGATTGGAAAGAAACAAAATCAAATAACCCTCATATGAAGATTTCTATTGTAGTAAGAAGAACATTGACTTGGTTGACTATAAAGGGCTTGGACCTATCTCTCGTAGAATACTAAGGTATTAAAGGATTTTTGAGACTTGTAAATTTTGGAGGGATATCTCCCCACCGAAAGAGGGATCATATAAGTTAGATCCCTTAAATGGCCAAGCTCCTCGCTTACATAGTAACAATCCTACTTTTGATGGGTGTCGCTATTCCATTCATTTAATAAAATCTTTGTTGATGTCATATTCAAACTAGGGGTGGTGTCCAAAGCTATATGCAACAAGAAATCTTAGTGATCTAGTAATTGACTGTAGGTATTTGTTTTCTTTTTTAATATTTTCTGGGGGATTTTCTCAATGTCTTGAGGACTTCTTGGCCAAAACCTTATTGAAATCAAACTATGAAAACTTGCTAGAAGTAAACACTCTCTACAAAAATAAATTGCTGGAAATAAACACACATTTGCAGAATGAAATAGATTGTTGTAAGTAAACACACGTTATAGAAATAAACACACTTGCTTTGGAAATAAACACACAATTGAGAATGTTGAAAGATGATTGTAAGGAAATAAGAATCTAATCTAGAACACCTACAGGAACAAGTATATGATATATTTTAACTTGAATAATCAAAATAATTTACAAAATTAATAGATTTATATTATTTTCTCAAGAAATATAAATACCAATAAAATGAAGATCTTGGTTCTTGGAGGAGTGGGCCCTTGCTCCACCTTGAAACAGGATTTGACAACTTAATATTCTCTCAAAATAGAAATGGCTATTTTATTGATAAAATGTTTTGCATTACAAAGATGTATTGTCTCTTTCTATATCTTTGTGTTTGTATCTATGTATATATATATATCTATCTCTATATTATAATATATATATATCTATCTACAGGTATGCATATATATACTCCTTCCAAAGGTGCATTTATAACCATAGTTTTCCTACTGATTTAGATGGAACCGAATCGTGCCCAAAATAGATGTTGAATTGGAACATGGATGGATGTACTTCGTATGATATTTATCCCTAGATCTGTGAGTATGAATAATTAGAAATATTCTAATCTTCTCATGATCTAAAGGATCATTGATTGCTAAATCACCGGATGTTGTTGGAATAAAAAATTCTCATCAATTTTGGAACTTTAGAGAAGTTCCATAACTAAAGGAAATCATTCTAGATCTAGCCATGAGGTTCCGGAGCTACATGCAAGAGTTCTAGAACTCAGTCCAAAAATTTCAGAACTAAGTACTGGAGTTTTGGAACTAAGTGATAGAGCTCATAACTATGTAATGGAGTTTTGGAACTAAGTCTGGAAGTTCCGGAACTAATCCGTATTGAAACCAATGCTTCTAAAAACATGTTGACCACTTCATACTTTGTTCTTCAGACTGATTGTGACCTATTTTATTACAAAACTGAATTTTCAAAGAACTTTTTTATAATCACTAAGTTTTTAAACGTTATAACTACAATCAATAAAAAATTAAAATTACATCCTAACTTATGTTAGATGAAACAAAAGTCACAAAATGTAGTCAAAATTGATAAAAAGGAGAGTAAAATAAGATCATTTATTGTACATTAACGAGACATATTCTAGCCTTAGCATCTCCCCCGTACTTACTTGTTTGTAAGTCCTCTTACAAAATTTGCTCTTCAAATCTTGGGTTGTGTGTTATGCATTCCAATTGATTGCTCAGGTGAAATGGCTGAAACTAAATATTCCAGTGTTTTAGTTCGAAATATTATACCCTGATCCTATTTCTACTTTCCTCTTCAATTCCTCAAATTGAGTGGGATCTTGAGGATCTCTATTTTTCCATGGAGACATGGGAACAATAATAAGGGGATGCCTTGTTCTCATTCCCATCCATATGCCCCTGTGATTTTCATTGATATGAGGAATTAGTTTGCATAAATATTTTTCTCTTTCCGAATCTAGATCAAATTTGTGGAAGATATTACTTCCCTTCTCCTCAAGGAAACTGCAAGAAGATCCCATCTTTTAAACATCCATCATAAATCTCCTCAAAATTTTCCTCCTCATAAGAGGTGATGACGTTAATAATTTTCTGTGAACTGGTAAGATAATGTGTCTTGAACTATCTATCAAAGGCATGGGTTATAAAATGTTTAACGAAAGCAGATGGTTTACCATAATGAGCCCTCATGTAGAGACTAGATGAACTAGATTTCAATAGATGCTCAGAATCCATTTCCTTCTATGCAATCTGATTTTGAAGAATATAAAAAATGCATTAAGTTGGCTTTCTCCCACATACAAATTGATCATGAATCATGTGTTCTTTTCTAGCATAAGATTGCAGAGATAGAATTCATAGAGAATATTTTTCTTCTCTGCACTAGCAGAGAGGAATAGGCTATCATGAAATTAGATTCATCTTTTATTTCATGTGGAAGGCCACATGTAATTCTTGATAGCTTCCATTGAATGAATTGTTCCTCTAGAAACACACTATATGCAGGAGAAGGTCTCCTACATGCAAGCAATTTTTCACTCATTATGCAAACCATTTTTATTTTTACAAGACATTTAAATTTGTCTCCTTCTTATTTGTAAAAATTTTCTTCCCATTCCTTTCTTTTTCTTTCTTTTTCCTTCCATTTTACTTCTCAAGTCCTCATTGGATGCTTTGATTTCACCGAGTTCCCTGCAAGTATCATGTCATAGATGCTTGAGTGGCCAATAAGTTAATTCGACTGCAGTGCAGAGACCGTTGACATAACACTCTGTCTTATGGAAATTTGAAATTATTCCTCTTTCTCCATAATTTGTTGTTTAACTCTTGTCAATTCCTCAATATTTTCTGTGAGTTGAGTTATTAGTTCCCCAATGAGAATTTCTCTCTGTTCCAATTTGAGTTTTAGGAAGTTCAACTCCTCATCCTTTTCTCTGATAATGAGTTTTTCTCTGGAAAACAATAGAGCCTATCTAACCTATTGTTTCTCTTCTTTCTCTGAAATTTCTTTGGGGGTTGAGAATTCCTCTTCTACCAAAGGGAAATTCCCTTTTCGTCTCTAAGATGCAAACTCTTATTCTTAATGTGTTAGTGTTGTTGATTCACCTAACTCTTGAAAAACCTGTTCCTCAAATATCTCATCTTATTTTTCCATCTTATTTTTGCTTGGTCAAGGAGGATTCATGGCCATGCTGCCCAAAATATCAGTAGCTTTATTTTCAAACTTGTCCTTTTTTTCATCTTCTCTAGAATTTCTCTAGACCTCTTATGAATTCTTCTTCTTTGAGGAGCTTCAATATGTCCAGAAGTGGGTTTCCTCTTAGAGGTTCTTCTGATTTTCACTTCTTTCTCTTTCCTAGGTGAAATGTCACTATCAGAGACAAATATTAGCTCTCCTGTAGTTGCTGTAGAGGAAGGAGTTTCTTTTAAAGGTACAATAGGTTTTACAGTTTTAATCCTTCTTCTAGATCTTCTTATTTTTGGTATATTATCCCCACCTATTTCCTTCTTTTCCTCTGCAGGGGCATCAATTTCCAAATTATTTGTAGGATAAAAAGGAGTTGGTATTTCCCTCCGATAATATCAGCGTTTTGCTTAAAATTATTAAGAAATTTCTCCCATATTTCTTCCCCATTTTTCTTCACAAGAAAATGGTGTTGGCACACCAAATGAAATAACCCATGATGTATGATTGTTCCAACACCCCAGGAATACCTCTGGGCCATTATATGGATGGAGTAAAAAGGAAACCCTGGAAGGTTTACTATATATCCTGGTTTTGTGGCTCCATATCTAAGATATATGAGCATCTTCAAGACTTATCTTCCCACTCGACCCAAATTAACCATCACACGTTAAATACTTGACTATCCAAAATTCCACTCTATCAATGGGTTTGGGAAAGCTAGCCATTCTGAACCCTTTTATGATTTTCTTAGTGATGTAAATATATTGGGGTTTAGTTTCCCCCTCTTGGAGTAGGGTTTCAACTAGTTCTTTTAAGGTCCCTTTGACAGGATTTGGGACATGCACAATTGGCACACAAGATACATTGTTTAATATATTCACAGAAAAAGGAATTACAATATTTATAACCTTTGTTTTGGATTGTTCTAAATTTATAAAAAAATATCTTACCAATTCATCATTATAATTTGAAATTTTTTTCAAGAATTCCAACCACCCTGCTTGTTCAAAGATAGCTGTCAGTTCTTCATCTGCAAGAAGTTGGGTATCATCCTTAGGTTCTGAATTATTTTTAATCCCCATCATAAAGAGGTTGATTCAAATTCCTTCTCCTTCAAATTATTACTCTGTCTAGATTGGCTACAAAATGTTTTACTTATCTGCGGAACAAATGGGTTTAGCTATGGAACTACTATGCTTAGTCATGTGGAATGCAAATCTAATTCTTCTACCTCTTCCTTGAAATTTTTCTACAACTGCTTCTTCAATTTTTTTATTCCACACAAATTATAGATCATTATAAACATGCCACCAATTTTTTCCACCAACATCATCCTCATGATTACTCACTTTTAATCATAATGTACAATAGATGACTCATCATACAAAATTTTAAATCAAATCCAATCACACATGTGAAATTTTAATCTAACCTTTAATAAGTTAAAGACATAATTACCATCCTTGATGATGTAATCCCTCCGTCATGATGACTCATCATTCCTAAAAGTGAAACAAAAGGAAAAATGGTTAGAAAAGACAACTAGAATTTCAAAGAAGTTCCTTTTATTTTGGATTAGCCATTTATTGAGGAGATCAACCACCATTGTTGGTTTTCAATTGATCTCTGAGATAAAATTTTTGGGGAAGAGAACACCATTTACTAGTTTTCATTCCTTCCCTTTTTATTTTTCTTTATTTTTGTCTTTTTGGGGGAAGAGAACGCCATTTATTGGTTTTCATTCTCTTCCCTTTATTTTGGATCTATCCATCTAATTATTTGATCATTTTGGAAGAACTGGGTTCTTCTATATGATCAAATTCAATATCTACTTCAATCTACCTCAAGAATTCATCCTTAGTATGAGGATTCCTATAAATTTTTAGCCTATGTCCATTGACCAAAAGTGTCCTTCTGATGCCATCAATGGGATGTAACTGAATAGAACCATTTTCAAATATCTACTCAATTTGATAGGGTCCCAACCATCCGGTTCTCAACTTGCCCTGAATTCTTTGGTACTTAGAATCAAAGAGTAATTCTAAGTCTCCTACCTTGAATTACCTCTTCTTTATATGTGTGTGATGCCATTACTTTATTTTATCTTCGATTATCTTTGTCTATTGAAGTGCTTCCATCCTTAACTCGTCAATTCATTGAGTTGAAGAACTCTTTCTTTTGTGCTTTATCCAACTCAATACCTACTTTAGCTATTGTCCTCAATGTTTGTAGTTCAAATTTGATAGGTAATAAGGGATTTTTCCCATAGAATAAAGCATATGTTGAAAACCCTGTTGTAGTCTTCCAAGTTGTATTATAGGCCAAGATAGCTTCAGGTAGTCTCTTTACCCAATATCTTCTACCTGATTCAACTATTTTGGTAAGGATGTTTTCCAATTCTTTGTTTGTTACTTCTACTTGTCCATTTGATTATGGGTGATAGGGATATGATTTCCTATTATTGATCGATAATATATTGTGAAGGCTTGGATCATATTAGACATTAATTGTATTTTGATCTAAAACTATACTTCTTGGTGCACCAAACTTTACCATAATTCTATGCCAAAGGAAAACAACAACTGCTTCTTCAGTGACATTTGTTAAAGCCTACACTTCTGCCCACTTTGTCACATAATCAGTACACACAATAATGTACTCATTTCCATGTGAAGGAGGACTAAAGGGACCAAAAAAATCCAACCCCATCTTTCAAATCATTCAAACACTACTTGAGGTTACTGAGACGCATTTCATTGGTAAAAGTTTGATGTCCCATCCTTTGACATGGATCACATTGCTTGATATGTCTCTTCACATATTTGTACAAAGATGACCAATAATAGATAGCGCCAAGTATCTTGTGAGATATTATTTTTACTAAAAAGTTTCCTCCACTTGGTTCATCATGACATGCCCTGAGTATGTCAAATATTTTATCTTCTATCACACACCTACGTACAACCAAATCAGGACCACATGTAAACAATATTTCATTTAACCATTTAAATTGTGCACTAGTTTTGATCAAATTTTTCATTGTTTTCTTAGTAAAAGAAGGAGGAAACTTCCATGTTGCAAGATAATTTTCCATATCAGCAAACCATGGTGTATTAGATGAAATAGAAAATAGTTGTTCATCTAGAAAGTGTTCCTTAGATGGATCTTGCTAACCTGTAGTGGTCAGTCTTGATAAGAAATCAACTACCACATTATATTTTCCTAGATTATTTACTATGGTAATATCAAATTCTTGTAAAATTAATAACCATCTATTTATCCTACCTCCAACCACTAGTTTTTTCATTAAGTACCTAATTGCTGAGTGATCTATATGTACAAATATTTTATACCTTGAGATATAATGTCTGAATTTATTAATTACATAGATCACAACAAGAAATTATTTTTCAGTGGTAGTGTAATTTCTTTCGGTGGGAGTAAGATATTTATTGAGGTAATAAATAACATACATTTTCCCTTCTTCATATTTATGTCCCAAAAATACACTAATCGAGTTATTTGACGCATCTGTTTAGATGTGAAAATGTTTTTCCAAATTAGGTCCTCTCAATATTGGGGCATTGATTAATTTTTATTTGATTTCCTAAAAATCATTTTGACATATTTCATCCCAAACAAATTCACAGTCCTTGGTAAAAAAATTAAACAAGGGGGCAACAATTTTACTAAAATCCTTGATAAAGCACCTATAGTAAGATCCAGATGCCCTAAAAATGACTTGATATCTGTGGGGTTTGAGGAATAGGTAAATCTGAAATAATTATAATTTTGTTTTAGTCAACTTATATTCCTTTATTTTAAATGTGGTGTCCTAATACAATCCCCTCATCAACCATCATCAAACACTTCTCATGACTAAGAGACAAATGGGATTTCTCACATCTTGTTAATACTCTATCTAAATTCCTCAAAGTATCTTCAAATGTGTCTCCATGAATAGTGAAGTCATCCATGTATACCTCTATAGAGTCATTTGTTAGGTCTGCAAAAATCACTAATAAAACTCTTTGGAAGGTTGCTAAAGAATTACATAATCCAAATGGTAATACCTTGTAGGTAAAAGTACCCCATGGACATGCGCAAAGGTATTTTTTCCCGATCCTCAACAAAAATCGATTTGATTATATCCACTAAAGACATCCAGAAGGAAAGGTACTACTTACCTGCAAGGTTGTCTAAGACTTTATCTATGAATGGTAAGGGAAAATAATCTCTCAAAGTGTGGCTTTGTTTAGTTCCCTATAGTAAACAAAAATCCTCCATTTTCCATTATTTTTAGGAACAATTACAAGAGGAGACACCCATTGACTATCTGAGATAGGGTAGATAAAACCTACTTGTAATAGTTTTTCAATTTCTTTCTTGACTATATCTCTTAAGAATGGATTAATCCTTTTCGAGGTTGTCTAACTAGTCTAATGTTTTCAAAGTATAGATGTGATGAGTGAAAATAATTGGATGGATTCCTTTCATATCTTTGTAGTCCCAAGCAAAATCTATAGTATGATTTTTATAACATCAAACAATTTAGCTTCTTCATCATTCTTCAACCAGTTGTTAATGTTCCAAATTTTATCAAACTCCTCGTCACTTCTTCTTTGAAAATTTTCACCATTTCCTAATATATTTTGAAGCTACTGATTCTTCCTCCCCTAAGAGAAATCTCATTCCTTCGAGTGAAATTATGTATAGTCACAGGAATTTCTGCTTGTGTGGTTCTCGGAATAACACAATATTTTAGAATAATGATCTCATAAATATATGCAAGGAAAAATTAGAATATCTTCTACCTCACACTTCCCGCAACGTGAGATTAAGGCAATAATAGAACCTAACACAATATTTTAGAATAAACCATATAGAAATAAGAAACCTCCAAACTCAAATGAATCAAATGATCAAATGATAATGAAATACTACCTATAATCCCCTATATATACTATTCATATGCTATGGCCATCACCAAGGCTGACCTATTAAGCATGAGAAAGTATAAATGATATAATAAAATGATATGGTAAGCCACAAGTCGGCTACTCATATCCTAATACAAGCAATAGGTTAAGGGTGTAGCATGCCCTTCCCCTTCAAACCAATGTTTCCTCAATGTTGAATAATCCTAGATGTTGTTGTAGAAAACCTTCATCCTCCCAGGTGGCATCTTCTATGCTCAGATTCTTCCACTTGATCAGATATTCCTTAATGTCTCTAGTTCTCAGCCTCTTAGTACGTGTTTACAGAATCTTCTCTGGCTCCAAAATGATTCTTCCTTCCTCATCAAGTTTGGTAACTCTGTCTGGGCTTCAAATTTCTGTCCAATAACCTTCTTTAGGCATGAAACATGGAATATTGGGTGTATGTGTGAAGATGGAGGCAACTCTAGTTTATAAGCAACACTACCAATTTTCTGTAGAACCTGATAAGGGCCATAATATTTAGGAGCAAGTTTTTTTCCTTTTTCTGTTGCTTTAGGGACATCTATTTGTAAGGTTGGAGACGTACAAAAACCCAGTCACCAATTTCAAAATGTCTTTCACTACGGTGTTGATCTACTTGTTGTTTCATCTGTTTTGTGCTAATGCTAAATTCTCCTTCAAACTAGCCAAAACTGTTGTTGATGTTGAATGTGTTCCTCAACATCTCTGACCTTAGTTTGCACCCTCAAGGAGGAAGTGATAGAAGGTGGATGGTAACCATATAATGCTAAAAATGGGGTCATTTGAGAAGAGGTATGAAAATATGTGTTATACCACCATTCTGCAAGTGGTAGCCATTTAATCACCTATCCTACTTATCTCATACAAAAAAACGTAAATACCCCTCTAAGAATTTGTTGACCACTTCCATTGTTTTCCCATCAGTTTGAGGATGATAAGATGAAATGTGAGCTATCTGAGTACCCAAACATGAAAATAATTCCATCAAAAATTACTTGTGAAAATAGGATCACGATCACTTACAATTATCTTTGGGGTTCCATGTAGCCTTTGAACTGTCTCCAAAAAAATAGTTGTGATTGTACTGGCTGCAAATGGATGTGATAAGGCAAAAAAATGGGCATATTTTGTGAGCCTATCCACAATCATGAAAATAACATTCTTACCCTCTGAACAAGGCAATCCGGTGATGAAATCCATGGAGACCTCCTCCCATCTCTGGCTAGGAATTGGTAAGGGTTTGCAACAGACCTGGTGTCTTAATTGTTTCCCCTTTGTTTGTTGGCACACTAAACACTCTGATACAAACTTTTGTACATCCCCCTTGAGTCCTTCCCAAAATAATTCTCTTTTTATTCTATGATATGTCTTCAAAAACCCAGAGTGTCCTCCAACAGGTGAGGCATGTAGCTCTGCAAGAATCTTATGCTTCAACTCAGAATCTTTACTCAAGTATAACCTATCCTTGTACCATAGGGCATTACCTTTCCACTCAAATTTGTTAGATGTCATAGATCCTTGCTTGATATTATGTATTAGAGATTGTGTATCCTTATCTTGATTCCATTCCAATCTTGCTTCATCCACCCAATCGGCCATCAACATGGACATTCCACATAGTAAGGCATCTGCGGATGTATCCCTTCTAGACAACGCATCAGCTACTACATTTTCTTTACCCTTTTTGTATATGATTTCAAAATCATAACCCAACATTTTTGTTACCCACTTTTGTTGTTCCTCAGATGATAACCTTTGCTCCAAAAAGTATTTGAGACTATCATGATCAGTTTTTACCTTGAAGTGTCTACCCATGAGATAGGGCCTCCATTGCTTGACCACATGAAGAATAGCCATCATTTCTTTCTCATAGACATGTTTGAGAAGATATTTTCCTTTGAATTGGTGACTCTCAAATGCAATTGGTCTTCCTTCCTACATTAGAACTACTCCCAATCCTGATCCTGAAGCGTCACATTCAACAATGAAGGTTTTTGAGAAGTTGGGAGTAGCCAAAACGGGGGTTGCACATGGCTTCCTTCAGCTACTCAAAGGATTTAGTGGCTACGTCTTGTCAATGGAAGGCATCCTTCTTTAGCAATGTAGTGAGTGGGGTTGCTATTCTACCATATCCCCACACAAATCTTTTGTAGTACCCTGTTAGTCCTAGGAACCCACGAAGATTTTTGAGATTTTTGGGCCTTGGCCATTCCACCATAGCTTTGATCTTCTGAGGATCAACTTTGACGCCTTCATGGGATACAATATGACCCAAGTACTCTACCTCTTGTACACCAAAAGAACATTTGGATGGATTTGCATACAGAGTATGTTTCTCCAAAACTTCCAACACGTTATTTACATGTTGTAAGTGTTCTTCCCATGTCTTACTATAAATCAATATGTCATCAAAGAAAACTAATACAAATTTCCTTTAAAATGGCCTAAAAATAGTGTTCATCAAGCTTTGAAAGGTTGAGGCACATTTGTAAGACCAAAAGGCATTACCAAAAACTCATAATGGCCCTCATGAGTCTGAAAGCCATTTTATGAACATCTTCCTCTTTTATCCTAATTTGATGGTACCCCGAATGAAGATCTAATTTTGTGAAATAAACAACACCATGCAATTCATCAAGTAAATCATCAATTACTGGAATAGGAAACTTATCTTTGATGGTGTACTTGTTGAGTTCTTGGTAATCTGGACACATCCTCCATGTTTCATCCTTCTTACGTACCATGACCACTGGTGAAGAATATGCACTCTGGCTATGCCTGATGATACCTGCCTTCAACATTTCCTCCACCATTTTCTCGATCTCACTTTTCTGGGAATATGGGTATCTGTATGGTCTGATGTTAGGTGTTTGGCTCCTAGAATCAATTGAATGGCATGATCATGATCCCTAACTAGTGGTAGTCCCTTTGGAATTGCATCAAAAATAGATGAGTGAGCATCCACAATCTTCTGAAGATCGGGTGGCATTGAAGACTCTATATTTTGTACTTCTATGGAAAATAGATTTTCTATAAAGCCATCCACTCCTTTTCTGAGAACCTTCTACATCTGATGAGAGCTAATAATCTATGGAGACTTAGCTACCATCCCATTCAATTGTATTTTCCTTCCATCTGAATGAAATTGCATGAACAATTCTTGGAAATTCATCTCTATAGTACCTAAGGTTGTGAGCCATTGGACACCCAAAACAATATCTTTTGCCCCTCCCATAGAAATAGCAAACATAGGTGAGTCTAACATGTAGTCTCCCATGGAAAGCTTGATACTATGGCACTTTCCTATGCACTTGATTGTCCCACCATCCACAATCATAACTTGCATTTTATGGAGCTGGGTAAATAAAACAATTGAGGCGGGAAGCTAACTTACTATTTATGAAGTTATGAGTACTCCCCGAGTCAATCAACACCGTCACCTTCTATTTTTGAGATATCCAATAACCTTGAGTGTTTGAGGAGTACTAATACCTGACAATGCATGGCAAGAAATTGTAGGTTGGTGATCCTCTACTTCATCTTCTACTGGTTCCTCAGCCTCTCCTATAATTTCAGCTTCCTCATCATCCTCATTACCTCCATCAATATAGAACAACTTCTTCTTAGCACATTTATGTCCCGGTCCATATTTTCTATCACAGTTAAAACATAATCCTTTTTCTCTCTTTTCTTCCATTTGTTGAGGATTCAGTCTAATTGGCCTAGAAAATGAAGGGGAAGAGATATTATGGTCTCTGGTGTTAATGAAAGGTGGCCTCCTACTACAAAGAAATTTTTCCTCTACATGACGTGCCATGATAATAGAATCAGAAAGCTTGATTGGATTAAACATACGTACCTCATGCTCGATGTGGTCCTTAAGACCCCAAGAAATAGGTCATTCAGATTCTCTTCTGGAATATTCTCCACCCTTAAGGATAGGTTTTGGAATTGATGCACATAATCTTTAACTGATCCTATTTTCCGTAACTTTGCTAATTGACTAAAGTAGTTCTCTAAAACACTGGAACTATAGTGCAATTGCAACTCCTCGGTAAAAAATGTCCAAGTGACACCTAGACCATTCTTCTGCCTCTGAGCACATAACCAACGATACCAAAAAAATTGGTCGGGTTCAAGATATAGGGATGCCAATGTCACCTTTTGTCTGATGGTGTTTGATGTAACTCAAAGAAGTTCTCCATTTGATTTATCCAATTCAGGGATCCTTACCATCAAATTTGCACATATCCACTTTCGGCATCATGTTCCGTGGTTGCGAATAAGTTTGATTCTGATGGGACTGGAAAAGTGATCCAATATGGTTAGTTTGTCCATGATTTTGAACTGAAGGTCCTCCTTGGTTGATATGGGCCGGATTTGGGCCATACTAGTTACCCTTTACATGTTGCATGATATCATCCAACCGATGATTGATTTGGGCTATGTCTCCTTTAGAGGCCATCTCAGATTGTACATTTTGTAAGCTCATACTCAAGTTGGCTCACCTTATGATCAATTGAGGTAAACCCTAGTGCTGAGGAATCTGTATTTACCCCTTCTGACTCCATCTCTTCAATCACTACCCCATCTTTATCTGGGGTTTTACCGGAGTAACCGGATTCTTTTTTGCTCTTGTGGAAGGCCCCGCCATGATGTCAAACCTTAGGGTTTAGGGTTTTGATACAATTTTGGCCAAACAGGAAAAACACAGAGAAGATACTAATACTATTTTTTTGAGAGTTTTTGAAAATGTAAAGAACTTGAAAAATTTCCACAATTTTCACCCTAGGGAGTGATTTTATGAAAAAACCTAAATTTGTAATAAATTTTGCAAAATAAATTAAAAATTATGAAATTTTCAAGGAACCTTACTTGAAATTCTTTACAACTCTGGTAAAAATATCTCCCACCAATTTCACTTGTGGTTCACAATATGTGGTGGAAACAAAAAATTAGGGTTTTGCCCTAATTTTGGCCCAGATCGCAACTCTGATACCACTTGTAATGAAATTACTTGTATAATTCAGATTAAGAGAAACAATAGAACACCAAATAACACAATATTTTAGAATAATGATCTCAATATGAAATTATAATAGCTTCACCACTTCGAGGGGGAAACCTCCAAACCATATAATAAGACTCAAATGCTCAAATGATAATGAATTACTACCTATAATCCCCTATATATACTATTCATATGCTATGGCCATCACCAAGGCCGACCTATTAAGCATGAGAAAGTATAAATGATATGGTAAGCCACAAGTCGGCTACTCATATCCTAATACAAGCAATAGGTTAAGGGTGTAGCATGATCATTACCAAAGAAGACAAGTTTTTCTTATTAGTATTAAGAGCATCAACCCACAATTTTCTTGATTATCAATAGAAGGTCATGCGAGAAGGATATAAGGAAATTTTATTAGAATTATTACCATTTGAGATAGTCATATCACCCGATCCGTAATCAATTAAGGCAACAAATGTACCTAACCATGGTCTACCCAAAATAATGGGATAACCAAGTGTTTTACCTTTTAGCTGAAATATAAGGAAATCAACTAGATATTCCCATGACTCTACCATAACCGCCACATCTTCAATAACTCCTAGTTTTTCTACAAACCGATATTCCATCTGCAATATGGTTTTAGTAGGTTGTATACCGATAATGGTAATGCTTTCAAAGTGTCCATTGTCATCACATTTATAGCCGCTCCTAAATCAACCAAAACATTATGGATATCTTTATTCCCTATAGAGACAGAAATAACATGACTTCAAATATATCCGTATTTGGGAAGTAAAAGTTTTCCGCTAATAAATCAATAAGTTTCACATCTTCCTTAATAGTCATGTGGTAATCGCTTCTTCCTTCGAGGTCTTTTTAAACATATCATTTTGATTAATTTGTTCAATTCTGGAATGTCCTTAATTGCTTATAACAATGGTATTTCAATATTTAATTTCCTTAGTTCCTATACCAACTCATATTCCTTAGTCTCTATGGCTTCGTTAAATATCTCTCGGAAATGGAGTCTCGAGAGAGTTACTATCGGATCCTTATCTTTTTATCTTATATCCTTCTTGGGAATAACCGTACTAGGGATTTCAATTTCTTCTATCATCTCAATGATTATAATAGGTGGACTACTAATTATTTTTCTAGATCTAGTTTGAATATCCTTACAATCCATGACATTCAAATCAACTAATTTTTCTGGTTTTGTTCCATAGACATGAGTTGTTTGTTTGTTTCTTGGGTTTTCTACTAGCTGTGATGGTATTTGGGTTTGGAACACATTTTCATTTTATGAATTTTGTGCTGGGGAACCCATTATGGCTTGTTTATTTTGATTGGGATATGTCCTCCCTTGAGCATAATTATTAGGGCTTCACCTAGGTTATGACCAAGCATTTAGGTTTTCTTGACCAGACCATGGTTGTGGGTGTATTTGGGCATACCAAGATTGATCTACCTAATCCTGAGGATTCCATGTTGGTTGAGGTACCCAAGGTGGTTTTCCCCAATTTTGTGGCACTATCTGAGCTGCCCATGACATCATCTAGGGGTTAGGAACTAACATGGGCATGAGTTGCCCTTGTCTAGGTTGTCTTTGGAAAAAATTTACTTCTTTTGATGTGGATGAAATTTTGCTTTGTTTAAACTGATTTTTAATAAATGGAAGAAGAGAACAAGCATTACTCTCATGGTCCCTATATTCACAGATAAGACACATTTCTATTTTTTCTAGGAGACAATTTCTTATTACATACTTCTTCCTACATCTAGGACAATACATAGCTAATGGTTCATTTTTAGCATTTGATTTAGCTTGCAACCCATTCATGGTGGAGGATAATTGAACTAAAATGTCTGTTTTAATTTTTTCCAATTCATCCATCAGTTTGTTCATATCTGGGTTCAAATTTGTAACTATTTTTCCTTTTCTAGGTCTACCCCTTGTTCGTGAATAGATTCTATAAATGTATTTAATATCATTCATTATTATTTGATCAATTTTTCCACCTCCCATCAGATCAAGTTCCTCCCTTGATTCATCATCCAGACCTTTAAGAAAAATGGTTTTTCTTAACTCTTCTTGTAGTACAAATCAACATCTCTTTCTCACAAAGAGAAATCATCTAAATAATCTTCCATAATATCATCCTCCTCCTTTATTTTGAAAAATTATTCCTTCCTATTCCTCCCTCTACAGATAATCTTGATACTTTTCTAGGAAGGAAACTTCCATTTGTGCCCATGTGGTAATAGAATTAGATGTTAATCCCATAAACCACCTCATTACTACATCCTTCGGGGGGTAGATGGAAATAACATAAGTTTCGATTATCTTTTTGTAATCATAAGTTTGACACAGTACTTTAAATTCAAATAGAAATTGGTTAGGGTCTTCAGATGACATCCCTCTAAATGTGGGTAAATGTGCAGGTGAAATATTTTTCATAGGTGTATCATCATCATCCAATTGAATTAGATAAGTAAAGGTCATATCAGGTTCTCTTTCAACTTCTCATGTCATTTCTGCAGTACCTTCTATAATTTTCTCCCAATCAATATGGTATGTGATTTGTTTTGGGGAAGGTGAAAAGTTAGGAGTAGGAGGTTGACTACTCAATTGTGAATCAAAAATTTCTCTAAAAGGGTCTTGGGATATGATCTTCTTTCTAAAGGTTCTACTTCCTTCGGGTGATTGATCTAAGAATTCCAAAGGTGGAAATTTTCTTCTTGTCTAACAGGGGACAATGGTGCTTCTAATTCTTGATCAAATTCTTTATTTGATCGATAAGATGATGACTCTTGTTCATATATTTTTAGGAGGAATTGACCCTTAGAGTCTCTTGGTTTACTCATAAACTTTATGATGACGTAGGGAAGATCCTGAAATTACTAGATGTATGATTGTTTCTCTTGTTGAAATCTAATTAGAAAATTCTAGCTATTGATTCCCCAGAAACAACACCAAAAATTATGGGTGTCGTTATTCCCTTAATTTAATCAACTCTTTGTTGATGTCATATTCAAACTAGGGGTGGTGTCTAGAGCTATATGCAACAAGAAATCTTAGTGATCTAGTAATTGAATGTAGGTATTTGTTTTATTTTTTTATATTTTCTAGGGGATTTTCTCAATGTCTTGAGGACTTCTTGGCCAAAACCTTATTAAAATCAAACTATGAAAACTTGTTGGAAGTAAACACTCTCTATAAAAATAAATTACTAGAAATAAACACACATTTTTAGAATGAAATAGATTGTTGTAAGTAAACACATGTTACAGAAATAAACACACTTTCTTTGGAAATAAACACATAATTGAGAATGTTGAAAGATGATTGCAAGGAAATAAGAATCTAATCTAGAAAACCTACAGGAACAAGTATACGACATATTTCAACTTGAATAATCAAAAACATTTACAAAATTAACAAATCTATACTATTTTCTCTGGAAATATAAATACCAATAAAACAAAGATCTTGGTTCTTGGAGGAGTGGGCCCTTGCTCCACCTTGAAATAGGATTTGACAACTTAATATTCTCTCAAAATAGAAATGGCTATTTTATTGATAAAATGTTCTGCATTACAAAGATGTATTGTCTCTTTCTATATATCTATGTTTGTATCTATGTATATCGATCTATCTCTATATATATATATATATATATATATATCTGTAGGTCTACATATATATACTCCTTCCAAAGGTGCATTTATAGCCATAGCTGTCCTACTGATTTAGATGGAACTGAATCATGCCCAAAATAGATGCTAAATTAGAACATGGCTGGACATACTACTGTATGATAGTTATCCCTAGATCTGTGAGTATGAAGAATTGGAAATCTTCTAATCTTCTCTTGATTAAAAGGATCATTGATTGCTAAATCAATGGAAGTTATTGGATTAAACAAATTCTCATCAGTTATGGAACTTTAGAGAAGTTCTGGAACTAAAGGAAATTGTTCCAGATCTTACCATGAGAGTTTCGGAGCTACGTACAGGAGTTATGGAACTAAGTCCGAAAATTCTAGAACTAAGTACTGGAGTTCTAGAACTAAGTCTAAAAGTTTTGGAACAAAGTGATAGAGCTTGTAACTACGTAATGCAATTCTGAAACTAAGTCTAGAAGTTCCGAGAACTAAGCCATATTGAAACCAATGCTTCCAAAAACATGTTGACTACTTCATACTTTGTTCTTCCGACTAATTATGACCTGTTTTATTACAAAACTAAATTTCCAAAGAACTTTGTTAGGAATTACAGAGTTTTTAAACATTATAACTACAATCAACAAAAGATGGAAAATTACATCCTAACTTATATTAGATCAAACAAAAGTCACAAAATGCAATCAAACTTGATAAAAAGGAGAGTAAAATAAGATCATTTATTGTACATTAACAAGACATATTCTAGCCTTATCATCTACCACAGAGATGATTGATGAATGGACATAAAAAATGAGTAAGTCTAGAACTTCAATATCTATTTTGATTCAAAAGGCTAAGGGAATACTTTTGAAGGCTATGCAATATACCCCATCATTGAAGAAGTGATAATCCAAGAAAAGGGAAAAGGCTTGAATAAAAATAATTCCTTGAAGTATTATCGGAGAATCATCTAGGATTGGAAATATGATGGGGGCATCCTTAGCAAGTGTTGATCCATAATGTACATTGCAGTAGTACCAAGGAAAGAGAGGCACGAGATCTCAGTGCACTTTGAGAGAGCTAAGAAGAAAGTAAAACTAGTGCAACATTTGGTGAGAGATATTGGTATTTCAGTGAAATAAATTGGTCATGTATCAAAAAAGCACAAACACAGGGAGCCTAAGGTAATTTATCCCCCTACTCTGAAATAATCTCAAAAGTGGGTAATTACTTCATTAGCTTGGAAGGAGGTGCAATCCTAGAATCATGAGATTATGCATTCTACTCCAAATGTAATATTACCTAGTGTAACTGCAGTTTCATCCTGTATTGAAACTACTCCAGGAATAAATGGTAGTAATCATATGTCTAGTCATTTTTTTTTTATTTTGGGAAGGAACAAGTGTAAAATGAACCAGTGATTGAGGATCCTGGAAAGCAATCAAAACCAGATCATGAGATAGTTCAATTTCTTAAAGGAATAATTGAACTTCAAATAGTTGATGTAAACATTAAAAATCATACAACTTAAGGTGTGAGTGTCCCTAAAACAAAAGTGCATGTTCAATATCTTCATCAGGAATCAATTTCAAGTGTCGAGGATCAACCCCAAAACACTTAGAGTGATGGCACAACAATTTCATGAATGTTGAAAGAAAAATTCAAACAAATTTGAGTGAAACACCTATGATAGGTGTTATTTGTACTAAAACCCAACCACCAAAGAATTAAAAGGAAACCAAGGAAGATGAGGTATCTCAAGAAATAAGTTTCATGAAAGAAGATATAACCGAGGTGTCAAAATAATTAAGCAAACTGTTGATATTCCTCTTAAAGAAAGTAAAAGTAAGAATCGGGAATCATACCTTGAGGATTAGCCTATAAAGCATAAAGTGGTAGAGGAATAAATATAAGAATATTCATCCACCAAATAGCCACCTATAGGGAATGAATATATTTCAAAATATAAGGAGATAGTTAAAGACCCAAGTTTGGAAAAAGATATCCCAAAAGAGATTGCAAATGTGACAATTTTTTCATCAAAGAATGTAGATACAAGTACAATGGCTAGTCTTGTTGAATGTACAAAGGAGTCATTAAGTGAACCTATGGTTTCTATAGATAATAAAGGTCAAGAAGAAAAAGAAGTGAGTGGAAAGAAGTTAGAAGATACCACTCAGCCATAGATTCAGGAATAAGACAAAGGGAATTCAGGGGTTGTAACATTGGAAAGTGAAAAGCAAGTGGTAAAGGTGGAAGGAACATCAAAATAATTGGTATTGTATTATGAGACTCCACAGAAAGAAAAGAAGGGGAATTTTCCTATGACCTGGTGGTTAGGAGTGATTCTTTAAGAGGGAGAGAAATAAGCTCCCCAAAAGTAAGTTTGAAGTATCACCAGTATTTTCTTCCCAAATCCCAATTAATCTTTAAAGAAAGTATTCTTACTAAGACACGTGTAGACCAAAAAGGATTTTGGACCTTGGAAGTGGAAAATCCTCACTTGGTAAAGTCAAAGGATCATATTACAGAAAGTGAATATGATATCCAATACATCCAATTGGGAAGGCATACCAGAGAATCATTGAAGAAATAAGTTACAGTGGTAGTTGAAGGCTTGATAGAAAAGTTCAATGAGGATAAAATATCCAAAAAATAAGTGAAAGAGAAGATAAAGACACTAACATCATGCTTGAAAACATTGGTAGGGCCTATAGAAGGAGATCAAGAACCTACTACTATTGTCATACTTGAAATGTTGGATAAAATAGAAAAGGATAGTAAGAAGGTTGAAGCAATAGATAATTGGGTAGTGGAATTGTCACAAAAAGGAAATCCTTGAGCGGTGTGAAAATGAGCTGTATTTTTGGGAAGGGATTCTTCCCAAGCTTGAAACAATAAACCAACTTGATGAGGATTTAATAGAAAGGGAGGGAATAGTGCGGTGAAGAAAAGGGAAATAAATATGTGATGGAATATTTTGCTAGAATCAAGGTGGAAACTATAAATCAAGTTAAATAAGGGAAAATTTTAGTGGTGAATTTTTGTAAACTCATGAATATTAGGGAATTTGGAAATTCTAAATGGAGAATTTTCAGTAGTTGGCTACAACACAATTCACCTAAAATTTCAGCCAAAAAGTCATTTGTATGGGTCAGTTCTACTATTTATATGTAAAAATTAACTTATGTATGTATTTCACCAATGTTTCTAATCAAAATGTGCAAATATTTGTCAAGGTATAATACATAGCCTGGGGGGTTGTAAGGGGGGAATTAATACAGAAATCCAACAAAGAGCAGTTGTCCATCCAACCTGGGTTGGATGACCATACAACCCTGGGTTGGATGACTGCCTCAATGTCATACCTAGGTTGTGACGGTAGCCATTGGATGGAAGTATAACGCCCTTAAAAATATGTGAAATCTAATAAAATTACACCCGCTAAATCACCTTTACCACAAGATGTTTTTTCAAAATTTACCATCGATTCGAAAGTCAATTTTTGAGATTCGTCACCATTTTCTAGTTGAGAAGGAATGGGTAGGAAAGGTTATTGATAACATAGACAACATATTAGAACAAATGGTATTTGATAAGCATAAAATCAATTATGGGAATTGGGAAGTTGATAAACTGACTCAATCCTTTGAAAATAACATCAAAGAGGAACCTTTTTCTCATGATGTTATCAAAAGAATCATCCTTATAGAGAAAAATATTTTCAAGATGACTATGAAATTGAGGGACTATAAGCCAGCAATGTCCAAATGTATTGATGTAATAAATGTGCATCACTTGATATTTAAATATCACTCGGGACTTGATGAAGAAGAACTGATACAACTGTTTCAAAGGTATGATGCATACAGAAAGATAACCAGATGAGGAAGAAGATGACAAAGATGAAGATGTAACTATGATTGACTAGTGAGCAAGCTTAGGCTTGTCTTTCCTAACATTTATCATCTTTTCATTATTAATACTCTTGTTTTATGTTAATTGAACACTACTTTGAAATGTTAATTTCAAGCATGTATGTAACTTGATACAATACAATAGAATTTTATATTTCTTTAATAGAATTCTAAATCTATTATGAAGTATGTGTATTAATGTAATAGTTTGAGTTTTTACATTGTGAAAAATAAAAATAGGGGTTATATAGGGCCCCAACCCATGGAAAATTTCACATATATTCTTGATATTACATGATAGAAATCAAAGAAAATACCTAATCTTCTCATAGTTAAAATCTCTGAGCAAAGAGGAATTTCTTCACAAGCCTATTCTTTCTAGGAACAAATTTTTGTTCACAAAGCCATTTGAACAAACACAATGTCCCTGCTAAATTTGATACATACCCAAATACATAATCTCATCAATTTTCCATAGGACCATCCAACAAACTAATCAATTTTATCTCCTCTCATAAGAGGAAACCCATTCAATAATGTCTAGACCACCTTTAGGAAAGGCCTTCTTCCCTTTGTTTCTTTGAAAGTGGAGGATGGATTGGTAGTCCGTGAAAAAGTTGGAAGTGCAATTACAACTGGTTCTAGAGTAGATGGAGCAAGAAGTTTGGAACTAGACTCACCCCTACACTTCTTCATGAATATTGGTGGTGCCTCAGAGGTTGTAAAGACATAGTCCTGATGGTTTCTTTTCTAGAATTGAAACATGTTTCTCCAATTCATTCATCTTGCAAAAGAGAGTAGGCATGATACCTAATGAAATCCCTTCATCAAGCACATAATATTCTAATGGGATATCATTTCATAGTAAATCCTCATCACAGATGAAAGGGCATGTGTTGTTAGATGCACCTTACATAGTAGGCCTTCTCTTGAGCCAAAACTATTTCAACACTTCAAGATTTTTCTAGTTCTCTAACATAAAGAGATGAAAATACATCATGATAAAAAGTAGAAAACATATGAGTGATCCTGATTAATCTTCATATCAACGCAAATTGAAAATCCTAAGTTTTCAATGGCCTAGTGTAGTCTTCAGGATCCATAATCTCAAATACATTCTCACGAATGCTTCATTATTCAGGGCAGCTGATAGATAAAAAATTGAGTGCAATTATTCAAAAGATATGTCTTTAAGATAGATGTTAATGGTGTTCCCACCATATTATATAAAAACCTCACAAAACCTCTTGCACTTAGGAAAAATATGTGAGTTTGTAATGGAAATGATGTGAATTTATAGGAAATATGAGGCTAGTCGAGTTGAACAAAGAAAATTCATGGTGAGATGACTCCAGAGATTGTTTATGATACTCACATGAAGGAAATAAACTTGAAAGAAACTGACATCATTCAAAAAGGGAGTGATTGTCTTGATGTGACTTGATCCATGTGGAAACACTCAGCTTATAAATATATGTTAATGAGTGTGTATGTCTTGAGGAGTTTCCCAAAAGGAGGGAATGATTAGTATCAAATCAACTAATTTTGGGGACACTCAAAAGTTAATAGAGAAATGATTAAAAAAATAATACCAAAAGGGTGACATGGCATCCTAGTCATTCTAAGAGAATGAAAAATTGTAAATCATTTATATTTCCTCCTGAAAACATGAAAGAGAAATATTTTCAAAAGGAATAATAAGTAGATCATATCGTGTGCCAAAGGAAGAATATTCTCTAAAAATATTCATGTTTTTGGGGGAAAAAAAAATGTGAGAGAAAAGTGAGTTATATACATATGAGAGGAATGTTCTCGTATGAAGGGGGTTAAATTTTTCTATATTTTAGAGAAAATAGAGAAAACCAACTATACTTTTCTAAGAAACCTAAATCAAACCAAGAACCATTGAGTTATTTTACTTTGTCCAAATATTCTCATGCCAAGATGATTGTGAGTGTACAATCATTGGAAAGCATTGAGACCATAGGATTTATGGTCCCTTGCTGAGAAATTTGAATTTCTTGAAATTAATTGTGTGTTATCTCCTGAGAAATGTTATCTTTTTCTTAAGGTAGAATAATTTGAATCAACTACTTGTGCTTCCCATTGTAATGTTATGTTGATGGTTCCTTTGAATTACACTATATATTTCTTAATTAGTGGCATTTTGGCAACTGCAATTGCACTATAAATAGACTTTATTTTTTGTGGTGTGATAAATAATTTTAAATTCATGTTTCCTCTATTTAATTGAGAATATTTTAGTAAGCTTTTGAGTGTATCTTGAGTGTAGTTGAACAAGATATGTTAATGTTTTGTTGAAATTTTAACATGAGATTTTGTGTTTAATTCTCAAAGGTTGTGTGAAATCTTGTACTCTTGGGCTTCCATGAGTGCATACCTTCTAGTTAAAGGGTTGTTATTAGTTGTGTGATGTGTTTTTCTTGCCTTGAGGTAATTTTCAAACATTTGTAAGGTTTTCTTGAGAAATTTGTATAATCAACTTTATCCTACTTTAATCTCCCATTCATACATACAAATTACAACTCTACAATTATTAAATCCATTTGAATTACCCATGTTTTCCTCTTATAACCATTTTCAAGTTTTACCATTTTTATCCTCCCTTTCCATAAATATGCAAAAGAAAACAAGGATTCACACTGTCTAGAGTAACCTGAAGTCCTATTTTGAAAGACATATGCATTATTTAGTGTGAAAACTCGTGAGAGTTAAATAATGCTTATATTGACCATGTCTATTGAGGACTATCCTTCATATTTCCAAGAGAACAGCTTAGAGACTACAATTTCATCCATTATTCTCATAATTATAGGTTACAAAATGGGTCCTCTCACCCTAGTTAAAGGCAGAACCTAAAGTAGTAGGGAAGGTCATCCCCTTTGTGAGTGCAACCCAATATTTTCCAAGTCAAGTCTCAAAGAGTTTGTTAGATATATCCCAGGTACAAAAAATGACTATATCTTCAATCTGACTTCCTCTAAGCATCCACTTCAATTTGTAAATGTTACTTGGCTCTCAAGGTGGTGTATATTTGGGTACCAACACTCTCTTAGCACCATTTCCAAGGAATATTTTCATAAATACAAAGATATATATCGACCTCTGGTAACATATGAAGTATGTTTAGATGAAAATACATGATCTAGAACTTGATCCTTTGTCAAAATTTGTAAAAATGAGCTTAATCAAAAGTCATTTGCTTGATATTTTCCTAGTTAAGAAAGACTTTCCATTAAATTTGACTTGGCTAGGGGTAAATATTGATAAAGGATAGAAAGATTTGCCAAGATTTGATGAAATTGATTATGAATTTTTAGTTGGAAAGTTTTTTACAATGATTTACACATCTAAGGTGCAAGACCTTAGTGGTGACTCCATATTTATTAGAAAAATTATGTAAATACTAGTACCTTAAGCTTCAATTATTGTAATCTATCATTAAGATCTGCAAAGATGGAAGGAAGAAGGTCCTTCTTCAAGACATATCCTACTAGAAGGTTGTTTCAGAGTTAGGAAAGACAAATCCAATAAAAAACAAGTTTGAAAATCCTTGGGTGATAAAAGGTTAGAAGAAAAAGTTGTTGCATATCATTGAAAGTGATCAAATTTATGTATAAGATTACTCTAGTACTTTAGATGGATTTCTAGATTAAGCAGTCCCTATAAAAATTTATATACTCCAACTCAAGAGGGTCCTTCATTTCTCAACTAATATGGGTATTCCTCATTTCTCTCCTTTATTGATTAGAAATAATAGAGTATTTTGTGAAACAGAATCATTAAAGGATCATTACTTTTAAATATCACACCCCATTACCTCAAAGACCTCTAGTTCCCATCATTTTAATCCTCTTATTGGGACACCTCCTCAAAATAATATGGCTAACCTCCACCTAGACCCCCTTTGTTGTAAATGTTTACATACCTATAGATTTTTGGGTATGGTGGGTTATCCTAATGTAGTTCCACATGAGGTAAGAAATAGATTGCCTAAATTTAGGGTAATAATGCCATTAGTGGTGATCAACACCTCAAGATCTCTTTTCTAATATTATGGAAGATTTTGAGATTGAGTATGAGGATGTATATGTAAAATTGTTTATACATACTCTAGAAGAGGATGCCCATGATTGGTATAAGTCCTTACCAGAAAATTCTATTGATTCATGGACAAAATGAAAAATGCATTTAAATCACAATATGGTGATAAGACTGATCCAAGGTTTCTCCTCTCATAATTTGAAAATATAAAAAGAATCCTAATGAACCTGTCCAAGATTTTAACACCAGATTTAACAAGACCTTGACCAAGATTTCCTATGATTTTAAGGCCAAGTGATGAATCATGCCTAAAAATATTTTGATGCCTTTGACAAGAAAGCAACATATTACTTAAGGGACAAAACCCTTAGGACTTTGAGACAAGATTTCTCCATGGAAGTACAAATAGAGAATAATATTAAGGGAAGCTGGAAAGCCTCCTAAGAGAGAAGGTGTTAAGTTGATCAATCTGAAAAGCCTAGGAAAGAAAAGGAGTAGATCTGGAGGAGGTGGTTAAAACTCTAGTAGGAGTAGTGAAGGAAATTTCTTATAAACTTGCTAGAGAAGAGAAAGGGTTGGGTCAAATTTCTCAAGCCCAACACCAACCTCAAGGGAAAAATAGATTTGGAAATCATCCTAGAGGTGATCATAGAGTTGATGATAGAGGAAAGGGACCCATGGGGTTAGGAAACAAACAACAACCACCAAGGGAAAGCAAGTTGGTTCCTGATCCATTAACTACTAGAGTATCTATGGTAGAGGAGGATCATGTTATTGAGTGGTGTGATAAGTGCTTTCTACCACATTCACCATGTGATCCCAATGAATAAAGTGAAGAGGTTGATGATGATACTACTTTTGGTGATGTATGCATGATGGAATGCCCTGATAGTCCACAAAAGGAGCTACTTCTACTTTGAATGCTTTGAGTGCGGGAGATATGGAATGTTTTTGGGATTGCATACACTAGGTATCTTCTATCCCTTCTACTAGTAGTCTTGATGTTGATATGGTTCATGCTTTTGAGTTACCTAACCATGACTTTGAATATTTAAGGGCATTAATGATTAAAAATATGATGGTGGTATTCCTCCTTTTGAGGAGGATAGGAACTCTAATGAATGCAGTAGTGGCCCAAGAAAAAGAATATAACCTGAGAAATAGAACATTCAAAGGACTAGGGCCACAACCTAAATCAAAAACTCCTCTCCTCACTAATATCCCCAAAGTTTCCCCAAGAAAGACTTTCAATAAAGGCCCAGTCATTGCTAACAAATATGATTCCCCTACCTCTACTCAAGTTGTTAAAAACCTCATACCACCAAAAAAAGCAATCACCCTACCTCCTAGTGCAGTCCTTACCTAAGTATACCCCTTGTGATATGGCTCAAATTTTGAGTCAGATCAAATTGACCATGCCAATTGTTGAGTTCTCAGAATTCTTGAGCATAGAAGAAGAGACATTTGAATACTTAGGAATCAAGGAGGAGTTGGTGGCCACAAGTAAAGAGGTTAATAATGTAGATCTTCCACCTATTATTGTAGAGTTAGAAGTGCCCCAAGAAATGGAAATCTAGGGGAATCACCTGAGATATATTTAGGCACTTCTTTGGTAGAATCTCAACTTGATGTGGATCCATTTTTTACTACTTTGATCATCAAAGATAGACTTGTCCATAATTGTATGTTTGATTCAGGAGCTTCATGTAATGTGATGCCTCTTGAAGTTATGAATGAATGGAAATAAAAGTGACAATAAATTTTGGAAAATTCCAGGCCATGGATTCAAGAGAAGTATTAGTGATAGGATATGTAAAAGGTTTAGTAGTGCAATTGGAAACCTTATCCTAGTAAATACTTAACTATGAATGTGGTCATTGTTGATTCCCTGCTAAATGGGGTATGTTGTTGTCAAGAAAATGGGTTACAAGTGTTGGAGGGAGTGTACAAATGGACATGTCTTATGCCACTATACCATGTGGAAGGAAATTTGGTAAAGCTATATGGTGAAAAGAAAATGTTGCACTTGATTGAGGACCAAACAATGCCTCTTATGAAGTGTTGTTTTTGATGTTGATGTTGAAAATTTTTTTGGATATGCAGACTTTGAAGAGCATAGCATAAATGATAATCCATGCTTGAACAAGTTGGTGCCCCTGGAACTATGATGTTTGATGGAGCATGCTCCAATATGGGTAATGGGGCTGGTGTAGTGCTTATATCCCCAAACAAAGAGACATTCAATTTTTCCTTTAAGTTAAAATTTGAATGTACCAATAATATTATAGAATATGAAGCACTCTAGGCTTGAGGATTGCATGGAGGTATGGAATAAAGGATATAATTGTTAAAGGGGATTTTGAGTTAGTGGTGAAACAAGTCAAAAAATGTATATGCAAAAGAACCAAAGGATGAAAGCAGTATAAGCATGTAGTATGGGACTTCATTGAGATGTTTGAATCCTTTAATATCCTTTACCATGATGAGCTCAAAATGTTGCAGCTGATAAATTGGCAAGTGCTTGCCTCTAGGTTTGATAATTGCATTATTTCTCCTTACTATAATTATGATGTTGAGGTGTTGTCAAGACCATATGTACTTGATAATGTGAAGCATTGGAAAGTGTTTGATGATGATGCCCAAGTGCATAAGGTTCTTACAAAATGAAGGAGAATTTTTAAATCAGTGCATGGATTGGGAGCCAATGGTTGCAACATGTGATGGAAAAGAAACTCTATTTGGTAAAGGACATAATTCATTGAAAACTAACACCATTCCTAGGGGGTTGGTTGCTTTGGAATCTAATTTTGATAATGTAGATAGGGTGGTCCATAGGCACATCTCTACTTCAAGGGATGTAGAAGAATACAATTTGGGAACCAAGGAGAATCCCAAGAAGGTGTGGATAGGGAGAAATCTAAGCAAAAAGAAGAAAAGTAGTCTTATGTTGAACTGTTGACAAATTATCAAGATTTCTTTAGCATGGTCTATTCAAAATTAAAATCTTATAGAGAAGATTTATTCCAACATGAAATACCCTTGGAACCTAATGTTAAACCATTTAGAAAAAAATAAGCCTATTAACCCCTCTTCTTTCACTTAAGATGCAAGAAGAATTAACAAAGTTGAGGGATGGAGGGATAATACAACCCATAAGATACTCTTCATGGGTGGCCAATCTTGTGCCTGTTAGAAAGAAAAATGGAGATATAAGGTTGTGTGTGGATTTCATAAATTTGAATAAGGCCTCAATCAAAGATAATTATCCATTTCCTAATATGGATAACATGTTACAATTGGTCACTGGATCTGAATTCTCTCTACGTTGGATGGATTCTCAGGATATAATCAAGTGGTGGTAAAACAAAAGAAAGGATTAAAACTACTTTCACCACCCCATGGGGAACATATGTATATGTGAGAATTCCATTTGGTTTGATGAATGTTGGGGATACCTTCCAAAGAGCTATGGATGTTTCCTTTTCAGGTTACATTAATGATTTTATTATTTGTATATCAAGATGATGTAACTATGTTTTCCAAGAAGAGAAGTGACCACCTCAGCCATGTGGAGAAAATGTTAGTAAGATGTAGAGAGTATGGGATCTCATTAAATCCTAAAAAGTGTCATTTTGGAGTTCAAAAGGAAAAATTATTGGGGCATATTATATCAAAATAAGGGGTCATGATAGATCTTGAGAGAGTGGAAGCAATTGGTAAGGTTCCTATCCCTAAATCTAAAAAGGGAATTCAATCTTTTTTGGTCAAATAAATTTTATTAGGAGGTTCATTTCTAATTTTTTTGAGATAACTATTCCTATAACAAACATGTTGAAAAAGGACCATCATCAAGTGGGAAGAAGGAGCTATCAAGATTTTAATGGAATAAAAGAAGCATTGAAAAATGCCCCATTATTGGTAATTCCTGATTATAAAAAGTTTTCAAATATTTTTTTTTTACATCTGAGAATACCATTGCATCATATATTATTGCAAAAGGATGATGAAGGAAATGAAAGACCTATTTCCTTTTTTAGTAAAGCTTTGCAAGGTGTTGAATTAAAATACACTATCATGGAAAAGAAGATTTTTCTTTGGTGAGAGCTACCAAATTTTTAGGCCTTACATCTTGAGTTCCAAGATTATATCCTATGTTCCCCATACGATGGTTAAAGACATTTTATCAAAAATGGAAATTTCCAGAAAAATATGTCATTGGGTGAATAAGATATAAGAATATGATATGGACATACAAACTACCAAATTGGTTAGGGTTTGGGCCTTGCAAAATTAATGGTAGAAAGTAACTTGCAAGTGATGGAGATCAATGAAGTTGAAGAAGGAAATGTGGATATCCAAGACAAGATGATCAATTCCACATGGTATAAGGATGTAATATTTTACCTCAAGAATTTAGAGTGTTCAGGGCATTTAGATAAAAATCAAAGAAGGACACTTAAATTGGCCTCTCAAAAATATGTTATAAATGACTATGGGTTGGCTTGGAAGAATCCAAAAGGGGTCTTATTGAGGTGCATCAGAAGAATAAGCTCCCAAGCTTATTATAGAGTTTCATGGGGGAGTATGTGGAGGTCACTTTGTTGGAAGAGTGACTACTCATAAGATTTTGAGAGAAGGTTACTTGGTGGCCACACTATTTTTAAAGATACAACTTTGTTAGTAATAAGGTGTGAGAGTTGTCAAAGATTTTGGGAGGATGAAAGCCTCAAGTGCTTTACCTTTGCAACCAGTATCAGTGGAAGCCCCTTTCAAGCAATGGGGGATGGATTTATTGGAGAAATATCATATTCTTCAGAGTGTTGGACATAGATGGATCTTGGTTTTATTGACTACTTCACTAAATGGGTTGAAGCTATCCCTACCAAGAAGGAAACCCACCAAGTAGTCATGGATTTCATTTTGAATAATATAATTTGTAGGTTTGGGGTACCTATAAAAATAGTTGTTGATAATGCTATGAGCTTTAGGGCTAAACCATTAGTAACTATGTGTCAAGAATATGGAATCAGTCTAACATATGCATCCAATTACAATCCTCGGGGAATGGTCAAGTTGAGTCAAGTAATAAAAATTTTCTCAAAATAATTAGGAGGACATTGGAAGTTAATAAATAAAATGGGGTGAGAAACTTAAAATTTTCCTTATGGGAAGATAGATTACTACTAAAAGAGCTACTAGAAAAATTCCCTTTGAGTTGGTTTATGGAGTCTAGGATCTCTTACCCTTACATATGCAATTATCTTCCTATCAGTTCATGCAACAACTTGAGGATGAAGAAGTAAACCCCTACTGAAGCTAGGATCAATAGATATTGGAATTGGATGAAGAAAGAAGGGAATCCCATCAGAGACACCTTAAGTTTAGAGATAGACTCAAGAAAATATTTGATAAAAAGGTGACTCCTAGAGCCTTTAATGTTGGAGATCTTGTTTTTTATGGGACAACAGGCATGAGGACAAAGGAAAACATGGAAAATTTGATGCCTTATGGATGGGTCCCTATTCCATTGATATAAGGATTGGTGAACACACCTTCTTCTTCTGAAAGACTGGAAGGAGACTTGTTGGAGTTTCTTGTCAATGACAGGCACCTCAAACACTTTCTGGATTGAACACATGCAATCAAGTATGAAATTTTTATAGTGTATAGTCTTGTTTTTTTTTTTTTTTTTTTTTTTTTCCTTTTCATTTTTTCTGGTCTATAGTGACATTGCCTTGGTGTCTCGTATGTTTTTTGTGAAGTATGTTTTTCTCTATTAGACCTTTGTGTGTTTTGAAATGACTCCATTGCCCAATGGGTTAAGGCACTTAGTCTATGAAATGTTTGGTTTATGTGGTTCTTGTGGCACCCACAGGGGTGCCCATCCCTGAGTCGACTGGTGTTAGTGCTCAATTTGATCTCACCCTTTTATTCTAAGTGTGCCTTCAAAAATTTCCCTTGACTAGTTTGTTAATGATAAAACATATGCTTGAAAGATGCAATCATGTTAATACAAAAAAATCATGTTTGAGTTGTGAATCTGATGTGAATCCTCTTTTTTGGTCGAGGAATGTAATGACCATGTCATTTATGTGAAATTCCCATGAAAACATTCCAAAAGATCATGATTATCCTAAAAAATTCATCATGTGTAGTCTTTGTAATATCCAATGAAAATTGCACTTAGTTCTCGATGCCGAGGATATGGCATAATATAATTGGTGGCGGTGATGGGTTATGTTTTCAAAATTACATAATTCACATTATAATTACAAAGTGCAAACTTAGCTCGAAACTTGATGGAATATTCCAGGGAATATTCGAGTTACAAGTGCAAAGTGTGAAGAAAGTTCCACCTCCAAAAAGGAATACGTGTCTAAATATGGTTGGAGTGGGGAAGTGGATCATCGATGCATTTTTGCACCAAAGGCATCCTATAGTGCAAAATGTGAATATGCCCCCAAAACCCGATGGAGGACACATGTCAGTTTTCTAGGCAAAGTCAATAGGTGGATGTTTGGAGTCAATATTGCAATCTTGCACCCATGTGAGAAATTGGTTAAAAATGTAAATAACCTCGTGGCTCTCGCCACCCTTCAGATTAAAACACATGGAAATTTCTCAGTCAAGGATTGAAGATTGGGTACTGGTCAATTTAGTAGTTTTGCACCTAGTCAAGAAAATAGACAAAAATGTAAATAAGTCCTGTGACTCCGTCACTCTTAAGATTGGGACACATGTGTCAGCCTCTCATCAAAATTCAAGAAGTGGGGTTTGGGTCAAATTTACAAATTTGCACTCATTGAAAAGAAATGAAAAATGTGCAAAAAAAGACTCCCTAGTCAGCTAAGCAAAAGATTAAAATTCCCATGTGGATGGTCCACATTCAAATGAAAGGAACAAGTTGGATGGCTAGGATGTGATGCATTTATGGTTGCCACCATTAATGCATTTTTACATGAATCAAAGCAAATTTTTAGAAGTTTTCAAACATTTTGAATTTTTACTATTACATACAAAGATTTGGGTGCCCTAGCTACAAGAATTTCACAAAGGAAAGAAAATTGACTGAAAGGTGTCGATATTGAGCTAGAGAATTCAAAATCAAAGGAGAAGGGGAGAATTGCATAATTTTGCATGAAAAATGGGTAAGGCTTGTATTGCATTTGTGTTTCTATTATTTGACTTACAATTTACAAGAAATTAAAGGGAAAAATTAGGGTATAGAAAATGAAGCAACTACAATGGGATTTCATGTAGGTTCCAACATTTCTAGTGATTTAGATAAGGTCATGGACACAAAATTATTAAATGTTGATTTAGATGATTTTTAGAGAGAGGTTGAGTAATCCGAATAAAAGTAGGTGGATGGCAGCCATTGATGCTAGTAACATTTCCCTAGTGGTTGCCTTCCCACCATCCATACACTCCCTTGAGCTCGTATGGTTATGTGCTTGAGAATTATAACCCAAAAAAGAAAGAAGTATTGGATGGAAGTGGAGACAGGGTGATAAACTTAACACCGAGAAGATTTTAGGGAAATTCTAGGGTTACCAGGATTGGATCAACCGATAATTACTACAATTGAATCACACAGATTGATTATGATGTGAGGCATGATGAATATGTTGTAATGCTAAATTATAAGTGGTTAAAGGAAAAAAACCATCTATCAAAAGGATCCCCAAGAGATTAACCAGGGCCATGTTTTTTGAGGAAGTTGAGGACCTTATTGTGTTACTAAGTAGAATGGCAGGGTTAGAAGGAGCTAATGATTTTCAAGAATGGATGTGCCCTTTTATAATGGTTATCCTAGAGGAACAAGGAAAATTTTTTTGGGAAAGCTTCATATCAACATCCATTCATGCTAAACTTATGACAATAGTTGTAAAGATTAGCACAGGTAATCCAATTGACATCAATTTTTATATGATGTCCTATCTTATCTATAACATTGCTTGCTTCAAATCATTTCTAGGTCTCCCATTACAAGAAAGTTTTGAAGATCATAGGGTGTATGATGTGTACCCAATTGAGGTTGGAAAGATGGAAAGGGAATGTTAGGTTGGTAAATGATGCTTTCATTTCCCCTGTGACATGTCTTTTCAAACTAGAATGGGAACAATATAGATTATCTTCTACTTGCTAGGGAAACAATTTTGGAGTATGGTTACATTTTTATATAATACAAATTCTTTACATATTTTAGGGTAAGTGGATTTGAGGAAAACCTTGTAAACTACCTAGATATGTGAATGATAAGTGGGTTTTAATGAACTATCAAGACAATTAACTCTGTGCACAAAAATATTACAAAAAGCACAAAATAAATATCAAATTCCCTCTCCAAATTGGTAGATATTCATGCCAAAGCATAATAAAATCTAGATTGATGGAAGAATAAATGGAGAGATTTCAAATGGAAAATTTCACACCAAGACTTAATTATGATATTGATGGGTTGTTAGTATAGGAGAACATGAGCCTCACTTTGAGGATTATTGGATGAATTGTATAGATGAAGAAGAAGTCAAGGTTGAGAGACTTTTCCAGAATGACCTTAAGTCAAATTATTGATTTCAAGATTTTGTAGTCCCACAAGGAATTGTAGATGACAAGGATGTGGTGGGACAATATTACCATGATCAAAATATTGAATAAAAAATAATCATCTCAATAGATTGGAAAGAAAATAGAATCAGATAACCCTCATATGAGGATTTCCAATGTATTAAGAGAACATTGACTTGGTTGAATATAAAGGGCTTGGACCTATCTCTACAAAATACTAAGGTATTAAAGGAGTTTTGAGACTTGAAATTTTGGAGGGAGATCTCCCCCACTAAAGGAGGGAGAAGATAAGATAGATCCCTTAAATGGAAAAGCTCCTCAGTTACCTAGTAACAAGCCTACCATAGATTATTGATGAATGGACATCAACAACTAGTAAGACTAGAACTTCAAAAAGTTATTTTGATTCAAAAGGATGAGGGATACTTTTGAAGGCTATGCAAGATGCCCCCATCACTAAAGCAAGTGTCAATCCAAGAAAAGGGAAAAGGCTTGACTACACAAAAAATTCCTTCAGAAGTGTTATCAAGGATCATCTAGCTACTGGAAAGATGATGAGGGGAGCCTTAGTAATGTGTTGATCCACAATCCAAATCACAAAGTACCAAGGAAAGAGAGGCACCAGATCTAGGAACTTTGAGAGAGCTAAGAAGAAAGTAAAACTAGTGCAACCTTTGGTGAGAGATATTGGTATTTCAATGAAAGAAAGTGGTCATGTATCAAAAAAATCACAAACATAGAGAGCTTGAGGTAATTGATCCCCCTACTCGATGAAAAGCTCAAAAGAGGGTAATTACTTCATTAGCTCATCAAGAGTTACCATCCTAGACTCATGAGAGTATGCATTCTACTCCAAATGTAATATTACCCAGTGTAACTATAGTTTCATCCCCTACTAAAACTACTCTAGGAATAATTGGTAGTGCTCATATGTCTAGTCAATTAGTTGATGTTGGGAAGGAACAAGTGAAAAATGAACCAATGATTGAGCAACCGAAAGCAATCAAAAATAGTTGATGAGATAGTTGAATTACTTAAAGAAATTCCTAAACTTGAAATGGTTGATGTAAACATTGAAACTCATACAAATGAGGTGTAAGTGTCCCTAAACAAGAAGTGCATGTTCAAGATCTTCATCAGAGCATCAAGTGCAAGTGTGGGGGCTCAACCCCAAAATACTTAGAGTGAAGGCACAACCTCTATCATGAATGTTGAAAAATATTTCAAACAAGTTTGAATGAAACACCTATGATAGGTGTTGTTTATATTGAAACCCAACCACCAAAGGATTCAAATGAAGTCAAGGAAGGTGAGGTCTCTCAAGAAACAAGTATCATGAAATAAGATGTATCTGAGGTGTCAAAAGAAATAAGAAAACCTATTGAGATTCCTCTTAAAGAAAGTACAAGTAAAAATCAGGAATCACACCTGAGGCTCAACCTACAAAGCATAAGGTGGTAGAAGAAAATCTCAAGAAGATTCATCCACCAAAAAACCACTATAGGGAATGAAGATATTTCAAAAGATAAGGATCCAGTTAAAGCCCCAAGTTTGGAAAAATATATTCCAAAAGAGATTGCAAATGTGACAACTATTTCAACAAAGAATGTAGATACAAGTACAGTGGTACTACTCTGTTGAAGGTCAAAAGGAAGCATTAAGTGAACCTATGGTTTCTACAGATAATAAAGGTCAAGAAGAAAAATAGTGAGTGGAAAGAAGTCAAAGATACCACTCAACCAAAATTAGGAACAAGACAAAGGGAAATCATAGGGGTTGTAACATTGGAAAGTGAAAAGAAAGTGGTAAAGGTGGAAGGAACATCAAAATAATTGGTATTGTATTATGAGACTCCATAGAAAGAAAAGAAGGGGAATGCCCCTATGACTGGATGGTTAGGAGGGATTATTCAACAAGGAGAGAAGGAATCTCCCCAAAAGGAAGTTTTAAGTATCACCAACATTTATTTCCCAAACCCAAACAATATTTAAAGAAAGAAAATATTCTTACTAAGACACGTGTAGACCAACATGGATTTAGGACCTTGGAAGTGGAAACTCCTCACCAAGGAAAGTCAAAGGATGATATTACAAAAAGTGACTATGATATCAACACATCCAATTGGGAAGGCATACTAGGGAATCATTAAAGAAAGAAGTTACAGTGGTAGTTGAAGGCTTTCTACAAAAGGTCGATGAGGATAAAATATCTAAAAATAGTTGAAAAGAGAAGATAAAAAAACATGACTTCATGCTTGCAAAAATTGGTAGGGCCTGAGAAGGAGATCAAGAATTTTCACTATTATTACCCCTAAAATGTTGGATAAAATAGAAAAGGCTAGTAAGAAAGTTGAAGCAATAGATAAATGGGTAGAGGACTTGTCTCAAAAAGGTAAGAAGGTCATTGAAAAGGAAACAAATAGGTATGTAAAATTTACCAAAATACTCAATGACATTAATGAAATCCTTGAGTAGTGTGAAAATGAATTATTATTCTTGGGAGGGATTTTCCTAAACTTGAAACAATAAACCAACTTGATGAGGATTTTCTAGAAAAAAGGAGGAATAGTGCCACCTGAAGAAAAGGGAACTCAATATGTGATGGAATATCTGGCTAGAATCAGGGTGGAAACTATAAATCAAGTTAAAGAAAAGTTGGTAATTGAGAAGGAATGGGTAGGAAAAGACTATTGATAACATAGACAACATACTGGAACAAGATGGTATTTGATAAGCATAAAATCAATTTATGGGAATTGGGAAGTTGATACCCTGACTCAATCCTTTGACAAAATACATCAAAGAGGAACCTTGTTCTTATGATGTTATCAAAAGACTCATCTTTGTAGAGAACAAGATTTCTGAGATGACTAAGAAATTGAGGGAGTATAAGCCAAGAATGTCCAAATGTATTGATATACTAAATAAGCATCACTTGATATTCAAATATCATTGGGACTGATGAAGAAGAGATGATACAATTGTTTCAAAGGTATGATGCATATAGAGAAAGAAAAACCAAATGAGAGGAAGAAAGATGAAAAAGATGAAGATGTAACTATGATTGACCAAGTGAGCAAGCTTAGGCTTGTTTTCTAACATTTCTCATCTTTTCATTATTGATACTCTTGTTTTATGCTAATTAAACACTATTTTGAAATGTTAATTTCAAGCATGTATGTAACTTGATACAATACAAGTAGACTTTTATATTGCTTTGATATAGAATTCTAAATCTATTATGAAGCATGTGTATTAATGTAATAGTTTGAGTTTTTGTATTGTTGAAAAAAGAAAAATAGGGGTTCTATAGGGGCCCCAACCCATGGAAAATTTCACATATATTCTTGATATTACATCTGATAGAAATCAAGAGAAAATACCTAATCATCTACTGAGTTAAAATCCTCTCTGCAAAGAGGAAGTTTCTTCACAAGCCTATTCTTTCTAGGAACAAATTCTTCTATTCCAATCACTACCATTTGAACAAACACAATGTCCCCTACTAAAGTATGAGACATACCCAAAGACATAAGCTCATCAATGCTTTCCATAGGACCATCTAGAAAACTAATCAATTTTGATCTCCTCTCATAAGAGGAAACCCATTTAGTAATGTCTAGACCACCTTTAGGAAAGGCCTTCTTCCCTGTTGCTTTGAAAGTGGAGGATGGATTGGTAGTCTATGCAAAATCTGGAAGTGCAATTACAACTGGTTATGGAGTAGATGGAGAGGAAGTTTTGGAACTAGACTCACCCCTACATTTCTTCATGAAGATTGGTGATGTGTCCTAGGAGGATGCGAAGACATAGTCCCTGATGGTTTCTTTTCTAGAATTGAAACACGTTGCTCTAATTCATTCATCTTGTGAAAGAGAGTAGGCATGATGGTACCTAATGAAATCCCTTCATCAAGTGCATAAGATTCTAAGGGGATCTCTTTCACAGTGAATCCTCATCACAGATGAAAGGGCATGTGTTGTTAGATGCACCTTGCACAGTAGGCTTGCTCTTGAGCCAAAAATGTTTCAAAACTTCAGGAGTTTTCTAGTGCTCTAACCTAAAGAGATGAAAATACATCATCTGGAAAGTAGAAAACACAGGATTGATCCTGATCAATCTTTGTATCAACGCAACTCAAAAATCTTGAGTTGTTAATGGCCCTAGTGTAGTCTTAAGAGATCTGCAATCTCAAATAGCATTCTCATGAATGCTTCATTAGGCCTGATAGATAAAAAATTGAGTGCAAGTCTTCAGAAGATATGTCTTTTAAGCTAGATGTTAATGGTGTTCCCACCATATTATAGAAAAACCTCACCAAACCTCTTGCACTCAGAATAAAAGATGTGAGTTTGTAATGGAAACAATGTGAATTTATAGGAAGTACGAGGTTGGTGAGTTGAAAAAGAAAATTCATGGTGAGATGACTCTAGAGATTATTGTGATACTCACATGAAGGAAATAAACTTGAAAGAAACTTGACATCATTCAAAAAGGGAGTGATTGGCCTGATGTGACTTGATCCATGTGGAAACACTCAGCTCAGAAAGATATGTTAATGAGTGTGTATGTCTCGAGGTAGATTCCCAAAAGGAGGGAATGATTAGCATCAAATCAACTGATTTTGGGGACACTAAAAATTTAATAGAGAAATGATTAAACAAAAAATACCAAAAGGGTGACATGGCATCCCCATCATTCTAAGAGAATGAAAAATTGTAAATCATTTGTAATTCCTCCACCTGGCAACACAAAAGAGAAATATTTTCAAAAGGAATAATAAGTAGATCAGATTGTGTGCCAAAGGAAGAATATTCTCTAAAAATATTCATGTTTTTGGGGGAAAAAGAAAAGGTGAGAGAAAGTGATTTGTATACATATGAGAGGAATGTTCTCATATGGAGGGGGTTAAATTTTTCTAAATTCTTAGAGAAAAAAAGAAAAAAGACTGTACTTTTCTGAGAAACTGAATCAAACCGAGAGACCAGTGAGTTATTTTACTTTGTCCAAACCTTCTCATGTCCAAGATGATTGAGTGTATAGTCATTGGAAAGCATTGAGACCATAGGCTTTATGGTCCCTTGTTGAGAAATTTGAATTTCTTGAAATTAATTGTGTGTTATCTCTGATAAATGTTATCTTTTTTTCTTAAGGTAGAATACTTTGAATCAACTACTTTCTTCCTGTTGCAATCTTATGTTGATGGTTCCTTTGAATTACACTAGATCTTGTCTTAATTAGTGGCATTTTGGAAACTACAATTACACTATAAATAGATATTTCTTTTTGTAGTGTGATAAACAATTTTAAATTCATGTTGCTCTATTTAATTGAGAATATTTTAGTAATCTCTTGAGTGTATCTTGAGCATAGTTGAACATGATCTGTTAATTTTTGTTGAGAGTTTAACATGAGATTTTGTGTTTAAGTTCTCAAAGGTTGTGTGAAATCTTGTACTCTTGGGATTCCATGAGTGCATACCTTCTAGTTAAAGGGTTGTTGTTAGTTGTGTGATGTGTTTTTCTTGCCTTGGGAAAATTTCAAAACATTTGTAAGGTTTTCTTGTGGGATTTGTATAATCAACTTTATCCTACTTTAATCTCCCATTCATACATAAAAAATTATGACCTACAACTATTAAATCCATTTGAATTACCCATGTTTTCCCTGCTTATAAATATCTGTCAAGGGAATTTTCCATTTCTATCCTCCCTTTCCATAAATATGTAGAAGCAATCAAGGATCCACACTATCTAGAGTAACCTGAGGTCCAATTTTGAAAGACATCTACATTATCTAGTGTGACAACTCATGAGAGTTAAATAATGCTTACATTGACCATGTCTTTTCAAGACTATCCTTCATATTTCCAAGAAAGAGCTTAGAAACAAAATATTATCCACTTCTTCATAATAACAAGTTACAAAATGGGTCCTCTCACCCTGGTTAAGGAAAACCTAAAGTAGTAGGGAAGGTCATCCCCTTTGTGAGTTCATCCCAATATTTTCCAAGTCAAGTCTTAAAGAGTTTGTCAAATATATCCTTAGCTTAAAAATGATTATATATTCGCTTTGTTCTTCTTCTAAGAATCCACTTAAACAATTAGTAAATGTTTCTTGGCTCTCAAGGTGGTGTAGATGAACTCTCATGAAAAGGTAAACAAATAATTTTGGTCTGGGAAATATCAGATTATTCAAGTGAAGGACACAAATAAATATTGGTTTCCACATATTACTTTACTAAATGGGTTGAAACCATCCCTACTAAGAAATAAACCCATAAAGTAGTCATGGATTTCCTCCTCAATAATATAATCTGTAGATTTGGAGTTCTTGTCAAGATAGTTGTAGATAATTCAATGAGTTTTAGATCTAAGCCATTCATTGTCTCAATGGCCTATGCATCTAATATCTAATAATATGGAAAAAATGGCCTATGCATCTAATTATAATCTTCAGGGAAATGTCCATGTATAATCAAACAATTTTTTTTTCTTAAAATCCTAAGAAAGATGCTTGATACTAACAAAAATAAATGGGGTGAACAACTCAAGTTTGTATTATGGGTGGACATAGTTACCACAAAGAGATCTCTTCGGGAAAATTCTTTTTGAGCTAGTCTATAGGATTCAGGCCCTTTTACCTTTAAATTTGTAACTCTCAACATATTAATTTTTGTAGAAGTTAGAATATGAGGAATAATTGGGTCCTTGTGAGACAAGGATCAATCAAATTATGAAGCTGGATGAGGAAAGAAGAGAGTCCCATAAGAAGCATGTCAAATTAAGGGAAAATCTCAAAAGGATATTTGACAAGAAAGTTACTCCAAGAGTGTTCATTATTTGGGATTTAGTATTATTATGGGATAATACACATGAGGAAAAGGGAAATCATATAAAATTTGATGCCCTGTGGATGGGACCATATTCCATTGATATTAGAATTGGTGAGCATAATTTCTTCTTGAAGGATTTAGAGGGACATTTGTTGGAGTTTCCTATCAACAACAAGTACCTCAAACACTTCATGGACTAAACCAAATAATTAGGTATGATATTGTATAGTGTATAGTTTTTTTTTCATTTTTATCTCCCTTTTATGTTCTAGTCTATGTCAACCAATATTTGTTTTTGGAAATGTTATGTTACATATTTTTTCAGGAAACCATATGTGTTGTTCCTTCTTGACTCCATAGCTCAATGGATAAGCATATGACCCCTTTCTTGAGAGTTTATGTGGTTCTTAAGAGACCCAATGTGAGATTCCATCCCCAGTCGAGCCATTATTGGTGCATGTATTTGGTCTTGTTAAATCCAACAAATTTTGATCAGTTCATGTTGTTGATTTCATTTTGTTCCTAGTTTGAATTATTTTTCATTCGGGGTTTATTTTAATTAGGTTTAGAATTACCTTAATAGAATTTATGTTTTCTCTTTGTCTTATACTTCTAAGTTGGTTGAGGATTATTATTGTTCTGAAAAAGGATAAAACATGAAAATTGTTTATCCCTAAATAGCTTTGAAGATTTGGGTCGCTTGTGGGTGTGATAAAATTTCTACGGCTTAAGGATTCATTTTTTCCCAAAGTCAATAATAAATAATTCTATAAGGATCGGAGGATGCACATATATGTGCACATAAGGAAGGTAAAACTACAAATCAATTTCTAAGCCTGAAGTCCTTAATAAGGGGTGTATGAAAACAATAGTCGGGGAAGCAGGAAAAAGGGAACAAAGTCTCATTATTCTTTAAGAGTTACAATTTTTAAGCATAACCTCAAGGATCCATGACTTGTATATGTTGAAAAAGTATGAGGAACACACATGAATGGAATAATAAACATGTCTTGTATTTTTCAAAGGTAGTGTGAGGATCATCTTATAAAATTATTCCAAATCTCATTAATAAGGAAAAAGGATCATTAATAAACTAGCCATACAAAAGTAGGTCGGTTAATGGGGATGAATCATGTGATGGAGATACGTGGATGATAGGAATTGAAAATAGTGCAATGGTTAAAAGAGGAAAGGGAGAAAAACCGAGAATAGGTGTGGTAAGGTTTCCAAGTGCCCATAGAAAGGACATTTGGGAGCCGAAACACAAATTTGAACCAACCAAGAACCAATCAAGATATATTGATGTAAAATAAACCACAAAACATGCATAATTTTAGGCTCTAACAGTGACAGAATATGTCGAACCTCTTTCTCCTATAGGAAGGAGAAGAATAAATATCCCACCAAGTGTTTATTTTTTCAACCATGGGAAAATTTACTAAAAGATAATGATATCCTTTACTAGCTGAATAATTCTAGAATGTAATATCCATGAACCACTTCTAGTCATCCACCAAGGATGGGAATGATGCACAAAGATATTATGTATTATATGATTGGGAAATGAATCAATGATTTTAGTGATATAAGGTCGATCCTAAATGGTAAGTTTGTATAAAGATTTTATCTCATTCCAAGGAAACCAAGAGTTTGTGTGCTTACAATATAGATCTTGAATGGAACAAATTACTCACTTAAAAATATTAAGCATAGGAATTCTAGAGAATTCTACAAAACACAAATCATGGACTTGAATGACAAGATACCACCACAAAGATTACTAGTTAATAGAAAGGAAATTGAAAAATTCATTTTATTTCCATTGAAGCCATGGTTTGATTCCTACTACAATGCTTTATCAAATTATTTTAAGTATGAAATTGCCTACAACTTTGATAGGACCTAGAGCAATGAGAAGATTGGAAAACCCTAAAAATTTCTAGGATGGGCGGCCATAAGGGCTCAATTCTATGGTATAGAAGGATTTTTCAAGCTTCTTGACCATAAATGTAATGGATGATCCATTTGGAAAAAATTCTTTCCCTTGTTGTAAAATATCAATAAGACCCATTCCTCTAGATTCACAAGGAGGCAAAAAGTCTCCCATGCAACTCTGTGAAACCCTTTTCCAGAAGAGGCATTGGCCCAGAGGAAATCTTTGAGGAGTTTTTCTAGTTTCTACATGGAGGTTTTGGATGGCACCCAACAAGACGAATAATATACATGAGTGGCCTCAAGGAATTTAGAACAAATCTGGAATTTCCCTATTAATGACAGTGGTTTGGTGATCCAATATTCCATATTTTTGGTGACCCATTGATCCACATACTACAAAGCTTCGTAGGCAAAATTTTAAAGGAAAGGGGTATACCAATAGATTTAATCATCTTAACATGGCCTAACATTTTCCAATCATAAGAATTCAACCAAGAACATGCATGGATAAAATATTATTTATAACATTATGTTTTTTCCATTGAATGGAGGAGCCTAAAGCCCAATAGAAACTATTAAGGAAATGCATGGCATTGTGAATGTTGTTATCTTCCTCAATTAAGGTAAGGAAGGAGTCATCTGCAAAGTGGCCATTGAGTAATTGGGAGCCATACGTTGTAGGCAATGCAATCCCCTTACAACACTTTGTGATTTGGCTTAGAAAAGTAAATACCCAAAATATTTGGACACAACAACATAAAGAGAAGGTGTCATGGTACAAATCAACTTGAAACAATTAATATGTTCATCAAATTGCATTCATTTAATTATCAAACTAGGGATCATAGACTTACAATATTTACAGAGATGTATGCAAATTTATAGTAGATATAGGAGGTTGGAAAGGAATTAAGTATCACAACAATGCAGAAAGTGAAACAAAAATAGAACTTAAAAATGGATGATTTCCAAATTTTATTACTTAAGACAAAATTCTGATTCAAAAAGTAAATTGATCCTAAGTAAACATTCATGAAATATACCAATGGAGGGAATTTAGAAAACCTCAAGTGGGCCCTGACTTGGGTGTTAATCCATTCCTAAATCTATAACTAGAAACTAGATATAAAAACTCATATATTTATTTATTTTAAAAAAGAATTACATCTAAGAACAAAATATCAGCTTCATCTCTTTCTCAAATCCAAATCTAACATAATATCTTCACTAGCTAACTGTTACAAGGCACTAGCCCTTTCCTTTACATGTTCTCATTTAAAACATTTGGGAAGAAGAAGAATACAACAAGGATTCTTCAATCATAACAAGTGAGATATTTCACACATGTTTGAAATACACAAGTGTTTGATAAATAATTAGTTCTCCACAAAACATGAAACAAGTGTTAATCTAACAACTAGATCTTTATCAATGATCAAATCAAAGATTTATTTATTTCCCATATTTCCATGTTATTGTTGTTATTGCCTCTCTAATGGAACTTAAGGACTTGAGTTCCATTAATCCATGTTTCAAAATATCTTCATAAATGAGGGATCTTTGTTATGAATGATTTCCTTTGGTTGCATACAAGTTACCACAAATAAGTTCTTTGGCCACAAACAAGTTGTTGTTGATAGGTTCCTTTGATGCATGTGGAAAATTACTTACAACCAAGAGTTACATCAACACATCCAAATAATTTATTTAAATAACAAGAATAAATTCACACATAACATCACAAAATAAAGACAAATATATATAACTATATTAATTAATCATTATGAAAAAAATTTCATGGTTGTGATGGTGATGTTTAGTAATGTTATTTGGAAACACATGGACATGGCTATAATATTATTATCAAAATACAAAAGATGAGTTTCTATGAAATAAATTTATAAAACTCATCACACCCCTAGGCTTAAACGTTTGAATGTCCTCATTCAGGAGGTTTATATATTCTTTTCTAGAAACCGCACTCTTGCCTAAAGTTTATGGGTGTGTCTATTCCTTTGTCCTCGATAAGAAATACCCACCATTCACCATGAATATGTACCAGACTATGTCTTAGAGCCTTTGATTTATAGGTAAGTTTTTTTTCCATGGTGGAATTGGAAAATTAAATATTGGATGATGATAAGCGATAGGAAACCACTAATCTCCAAATTAATTTTCTATCTCAATATATTTATTCACCTTGCAGAATGTTGGAAGGATATTTTGATAGAGAGTGCATTTCCTTCCTTTGGAATGAAGGGCATAGTTCTACCCATCTAGTTTTTCATGTTGTCACATATTGAAGCTCATGTTCCATGATAATATCCGACTTCGTGTGGTTATCCACCCTCATTTGTAATACTTTGTCTTTGACTACATCCTCTTCCATATAAATGTAATATTGCTATGTAATTTCATCTATTTTTTTCTTCATCTCTGATATACAATGGTGTAAATTTCTCTAGATGTCTATATTCCTCCATGTGATTGGCTCTCTCCAATTCATTTGATAAATAAGAACATAGTTCCTTAACATGTACATCTCCAATATACATAATTGGGTTCCAATCTTTGTCATATGGAAGGGCATAGCTATGCAAATAAAGTTCACATATCAAGTTATGTAGGTCATTTGTGTTATTCCAATCTAGATTAAATAATTTCCTAGATGATCCTATATCAAATACCATGTCATAATTGATGCAAATAAACTTGTGGTGCAACGTATTTTCTTTTAGATATACTGCATAGATAATTGATGGGGTTCTGTAACTTAACATTTCCAATACCACCTACACTATGTCTTCTTGTTTTTGTTTCATCCTCTTAATCTCTTTGTCCTTTTCCTCTATTTCATTCTTATATTTATGCATGAGGGCTTCCTTCTCCTTTCCCCATTTCCCTTTGATATTTTTAATGTAGGCATCCAATTAAAAAATTAGATTGTCAATATTTGGCCCTATAGTTTTTGTTGCCATCTCACTGCAAGATGGTTTTGTAGGTTCCCTGATGACTTCATGAATAATAATTTGAGGCTGCATTGGTGCTACATTTTCTTTTGGTAGATTATCATGTTGTGCTAGTTCAAAAACTTTCTCAATGACTTGTTCAACAACTGTAGGCATTTTTGGTGTTTAATTCCTCCTTTTATTGCCTCCTCTTCTTATCCCTCTTCATGTATTTCCACTTCATAAACCATTTCCTCATTTAGAGTTGGTTCTTATTGTTCTTCTATGGGTTGTTCATGGTAGTATGGCTCATGAAATGCAATATCAGTATCTCTATGCTCTGTTTCCAATTGTTGTGGCTTACATTTTTCCTCTATGGCTTTCAAATCACTATCTAGTGAGATGGGTTGTGACTGTGTTGGATTGGATATTTTTCAACTCTTTTCCTAATCCTATGAGAGCACCTAGGTTGTTTAGGAGAATAATGAAAATATTTTTGTTTGGCCTTAGAAGTGGAGGTTTTAGGAGAGGATAATTACAATAGAATTTTAGCTATAAATTGTTTTCTAGAGAAATAGGTATAGGTTTTTCTTTAATAGAGACAAACCTTCATATGTTAGGGGTTCTTGAGGTTGGAAAGTTGATGGTGTAGCCTATGACATATGTGTAGAGGGGTTTTCAATGATGCTCCTTATTTTCCCCTATTTCCTAACAAAGTCTCAATATTGTTTACCCTTACAAAGTAATATTTGTGGATGATCCCTTTGTAGGGTGTGTTTGACCACTAGGGTTACTAGACAATGGTGTGATAGTGCTTATGTACCCCTTTGTACTTCCTTGCTAATTTTCTTAAGCATTTCATGAAAGAAGTTTAGAATATTTACTTGATTGTTTTTTTCATATGATTCAAAAATTTGAAATCTATGTTCAATCTTAAAAATATCTCTTCACAAGTAAAGTCTTGAATAAAATTATTGATGCTTGATCCCTTAAGGGTTTAACAGATGTTATAAATATACCTTGACAATCTTATATGAAATCATCATAATAATTTGAAAAATCCCTTCTTGATGTCTCTAGGTTGAATTTATTTGGAAATGGCTCTCCTTGAGTAGTTAGAACAATAAATTCTACCAAAACTTCATCACTTAACCTTATTGTTAACCCTTTTACCCTTGTCTCTCCATTTCTTAGGGTATTTGTAAAATTTTCCACATTTTTTCATAAAAACCTCAAAATTTGTTGGCATAATCCACCCAACCATGATCCTCAAAGTATTGGATCATATCAGGATGATTCTGGAGTTGAAAATGCACTAAGGGCTCATGTCTGATCAAGTCACCTCCCATGGCAGATACACAACTTCTCCTAGGTGGAATACATAATAACATAGTTTTATCTTGAAATAACTTTGCACAAATGAATTGTATTGATGGATTTTCATCATTTTGAACTTTATCACCGAAGGGACAAGAAATACGTTTACGGGTGATCAATCATTAATGGATGTGACAACATTGAGCATATGAAGCAAATTGATGTGAAAACATTGGCTTATGTGGAGGGCTAAAGTGGACACATCATAGCTTGAAAGGTGGTGGTATTTTAATGTGGCACATGCATGATGACTTGGCATAACTCCTAATTAAATATAATTAATCTAATCATACTTTATTAAAGTGATAGATGAATGCACTTATCTCATTGTTTTCTTGCAATGATGGTTGTGCATGCTTTATTAACTAGAGTCTTGGCTACATGTAAGTTCCTTGTGACACTTTGTGGATGTGGTTTAACTTGTGTTGGCTACTCCTTACTATAAACAGATGATTCCCATAGATGGAACTCCAATCAGTAGGGGTGCCAATCATTCCTTGGATATATTCCACATGTGTATGCTTCCTTGATTTCTGTTATACAACCATGAGTTCTACTAGGAGATAGAAATAAACGTGGTCTTATTTCTTGTGGATGTAAGTTGAAACCATAGTCATTGCATTATCTCCTTGTAATAGAGACCATGTCTTTACGAAATCACTGTTAATAAGAATCAGTAAAACAAAAACTTATAAAGAAAAATGGGTTAGTAGAGTGTTGATGACCACCCAAAAAGGTAGATACCAACATTTTTATTTTTCCTTAAAATATTTAGTAGGTTGAATGATACAAGGATATATATATCTCATAAATCCTATGCAATCCCGAGAAGGTGAGATACCATGCTCAACCTCCGAGGTTATATATGATGGTTATTTATCCATTCTTATCATATCTCCTCCGAAGAATTCCTTGAATGAGCCTTTATGAATTGGATTCTTATGAATTAACATGTGGCCATTCACCAACAATTTTAATCTCACATGATCAATAGTAGTATGCTTCACAACTCTATTAGGAAGATCTTCTCAATTTCATAGTGGCCTAACCACCTTGTTTTGAGATTCACTATGTGATCATTATATTTTGAGTCAAAAAAAAGTTCCCAGTAACCTTCCTAGAACTATCTTGTTTTAATATACCAATCATGCAATTTTATTATTTGTTTTTGTACTACCTCTATGTTATGAATTACCTGCTTCCTAAATTCATCCAACTCATTGATTTGAAGAATTATCTATCTTTGAGCTTCGATACATCTATTCTCATCTCAAGTGCAGTCCTCCATGTTTTATACTCAAATTCTATTGGTAACAAAATGGTCTTACCATATAATAAATCAAATGGGGTGAAGTTGGTTTTGGTGTTCCATGTTGTATTGAATTCCTAGATTACTTCTAGAATCCTATCTTCCCAATATTTTCTATGGAGTGTTATAATATTTGTCAATATGGATTCTATCTCTATGTTTTTTATCTCTAATTGGAAATTAGACTAGGGATGGTATGGTGTAGACTTATTATGCTTGATTTCATATTCACTTATCAAATCAGCAATCACATCAGCAACAAAATGTGTACCTTAAATCATCACAATATCCCTTATAACTCTATATCTAGTAAAGATGTGCTCAAATACAAGAACTTAGCTACTTTATCACTTTTCTAGTTTTACAATGCTTTTACCTTTATCCATTTGGTTAGGTAATATGTGTAGACCAAGATATATTCTTTTTTTCTAAGATGGAGGGTCTATAGGACCAAAAAAATCTAAGCCCCACTTATCAAAAGGTTACAAAACCAATTGAGGTTGAAATGAAATCTCATAAGACTTATTGGGATTGCAAATTCTCTTGAATTTGTCACATATCTTAGTGTATAATGTTGGCCAACAATAGCCATTAGTTAACAAATTTTGTGTTGTTCTCTTTGTAGCAAAATTCCCTCGATAAGGTTCATTTTGGTAGGATATAAGGACATAAAATATCTCCTCATCATTTATACACCTTCTCATTAATTTATCTTAACCTATACGAAAGATAAATCTAGCTATCCAAGAAAAAGGTAAAATCTTTTGAACTAAATACATTTTCTCAAAGGATGAAAAATGTGGAGGTGTGTTACCTTAGACCAAGTAGTTTGTTATGTCGTATACTAGGGTGTTCTTGTAGAAATATAAACTAGGTTCTCATTTGGAAAGGAATCATCAACTAATTTATCTTCACTATTGGTCTCCATCCTCGAGAGTAATTTTTCTACCACATTATCTTTACCAGACTTGTCTATTTTGCTAAGATAAAATTCTTATAAGAAGAGAAACCACCTTATGATTCTCGCTACTTACTACTGGTTTTTTTACTAGATACTTGATTGTAACATGATTAGTGTGAAAAAACACTAGATATATTATGATATAATTTCTGAATTTGTTTATAGAATATACTACTACCAGAACTCTTTTTCGGTTACTATATAATTTAATTCTACATGTTTCAAATTCTTGCTAACACAATATATTAAATAATTAGAATACTATTTTTTGACCTAAGATAGATCCAATAGTATGATCGACGCATCTCGTGTGAATGTGAAAAGGAAGGTTCTAGTCGGTTCCTCTAAACACAATGTGAAGTAGTTAACCTCTATTTCAAGTTTGAAAATGACTTTCACATCTTTCAGTCCAGACAAAATCAACATCCTTTGCTAATAATACAAAAAGTGGCGCTACAATTTCATTGATGTCTTGTATGAACCTTCTATAATGTCCATCGTATACTAAATAACTTTTAAGATATATTTGTTTTCTTGGTGTGGGAAGGTTGAATATGACACACACTTTGGATGGATCTACATAAATTCTTCTAAGGAAAGATAGTTCCCCAACACTATACCTTCTAACATCATCATATAACACTTATCATTGCTCAAAGACAAATTTTGATCCTTTCATATTCTTAAGACCTTATCTATACTTTGCATAGCCTCCTCAAAAGTACTTCTATGAACAATTAAGTCATCCATGTAGACATCCATACATTCATTTGTCAAATCAAAGAAGATAATCAAGACTACCCTCTAGAATGTGGTAGGTGCATTACATAGGCCAAATGGGAGAAATGAATAGGAAAATTTCCCCCATGGACATGTGAATGTAGTCTTATATTGGTCATCTAGTGTGATCTATATTTGATTGTAGCCATTGTATCCATCAAGAAATGAGAATTACTTTTTACCAGCTATGGTATCAAGCACTTGATCAATGAAGCGAAATGGAAAGTGGTCTTTTTTGTGGTTGAGTTTAAATATATGTAATAGATTCTACATTTACCATTATTCTTTAGTATAATTACCAAATGTGATACCCATTGGCTCTCTAATATGGGGTATATGAATCCAACATCTAGAAACTTCGTAATTCACCTTTGACAATTTATCTTCTTGTTGGGTTCATCCATATTTAAGGCTTTCTGATTGGTTTATAATACTATTTGATATAAATTCTATGAGTAAAAATCCTAGGATGAATCCCACACATATCACCATAATCCCAAGAAAATGTTGTTTTATGTTTTTGAAGAAATTCAATGAACAATTCCTCTTATTGTACACTTAACATCTTATTCACATTTAATGACCTCCTTATTATTATTTCTACTTACTTGGAGAGGTCCAACATTAAACACATGTTGCTAATGACAAAATTTATTATGTAGTCATGAGAAATAATTTGGTGAAAAATAAAATTATTACTTGGAATTCTCATGGTTCTATGTTGTGGTAAGACTTGATTCAAAGGACAACTCAAGCACCTCAATCTGTCATCAAATTCTTCATTCCTTCCATAATTGTTTTGTAGAATATTAGAGAGAACAACATCTTCCTCCTGATCTTCAATTGTGAAATAATTTTCCAACATCATCAACTATTGGACAGAGCATTGATCAACTTTTTGTTCTTCAATCCAAATTGGTTGATCCTCATCATTCAACATTTGAGAAGGATGATAGTGTTTAAGTTTCTTGGTACCATTTCCATTTGAGATGATCATGTTTCCACACTTGCACCCTATAAATGCATCAACAGTAACTAGCCATGACCTTCCTAGTATAAGAGGGTAACCTCTTATATTTTCATTTAGTTGTAGGAAAATTAAATCAGTAGGGTATTCCCAAGAGTATACCACCACAACAATGTTCTCAAGGACTCATTCAAGATTTATTTTTGATCTATCTACTAGTTGTAATACTATAGCTATTGGCCTTATTCCTTCCAAATTCAAGTCATCTATGAATTTCTTGGTCATGATATTGATTTATGCCCCCAAGTTAATCGGATATTTTCTAATTATAGTTCTATTAATAGTAACATTCACCAAAGGACTACTTGGATCTATGTACTTAGGTAGCATAGAGTTTCTAAGCATGATGTCACCCAACTGTTTAGTGACTTTTATAGTGGATGGATATTTCCTTTTTCTTCCGGCTTCTTCATACATAGATCCTTGATCAACTTGTTGTAAATAGGTACATCCTTGATGGATTGAATGAGTGAAATATTTAAATAAATTTCCTTCAACTAATTGAAAAATCTATAATCACAATCTGATTTAGGGTCAAGTTTCTTATCCTATAATATTTCTTGAAATGGGAGTCCATTGAATTGCATTTTACTTTTTTTGGAATTCTGGTCAAATTTATGTAGATCAACTTACAACATCTTCTAGCTTTACTGTGGATCAACTTTCAACAACTATGGTGAATCTGCTATCTTTGTGATAGTAGGTTTACTAGGTGTCTCAAGTTCTTTTCTTGAGAGGAGATGGATATTAATGACATCAAATGAATAAGAAAAGTATAGGTTGATGGAGTTTTATAGGATGGATGAGAATATTTATTATTGGGGTTAGTTTTTGGTTGAGATGGAAATTGAGTAGCTTTTGGTTGAGAGATAGATTTGGGGTTTGACATCAAATATTGTTGTTGTGGGTAGGGAGGTTTCTAGTAGGGTTATTGGTAGTTAGGAGGTTGATTGATCCATTTCTTCCCTCATATCTAAGGTTGTTTCCATAAATGAGGTTGTCATGGTTGTTGGTATTGGATAGGGTAGGGATCCCATCCTTATTGAGTATTATTCCAAGGTGGGGGTTGCATATATTAATTACTATCCCAATTTTTAAATGATGGCATAGGATCTTGTGACATAATTCCTTGTATTGGTATCCATGGCTTCATTTGGGAAACATAGCAAACTTACCCATCCTCCATTTCTATCATTTCAAACTTTGGTGTAGCTTCCGTTCCTTCTATAATGCTAGCCAGTCCCTATATGTGCAATCATTTGGTACTCATTTTGAGCCCGTTCTTTAAAAATTTAATTTTTCCAATAAATTTCCTTGCACCATGTAAGGGACTCAAATTTACATATGTCAACTACTCACCAAAGATTTCTGAAATCTCCATGATCTTTCCTTCCAATAAAAAACATTAAATTTAAAGATGGGCATAACCATTCGTTTCTAAGGAGACTAAAGTGAACTAATTTAGAGATCTACCGAATGAAGAACTTAAGGTTTTGTGGATTTTTCCAAATTATAAAAGGATAAAAATCAAATTATGACCAAGGTTAATTTCTAGAATGGTTGATGACTATCCAAATTGAATTAGTCCCATAATTTTAAACAAGGAAGGATATTGTAGAATGATCAGTTGTAAGAAATACGAGAGTATGGTTGTATAACAAAAGTCACGACACACTAGTCTAGTGTTTGGCGGGTTTGTTAGAAGAGTTAGTATCCCGTGGGTTTTAGAAAAGTGCCATGACATGATCATCTAATTTTAAGAAGGTATGTTGGGATGATGGTACTGTGGACTTTATAAAGTCTGTGGGACATCCATAGATCCTCCAAAATCCATAGGATATAAAGGATAACTAAGAAATCCCATGAGTGAAAGTAAGAATGAAATTTGAATCCATGGGATGGTTTTTCAAAAGGGTCATCACTCCGTGGATTCAAAAAAACCATGGGACATATATAAAAGGGAAAATTTTCATCAATACCTTTTATCCTGTTTGTATCTAATTCATACAATATGGATTGAGAAACAATTGCTACACTATCCACAGTAAATTCATTTGCAAAGAATATTAATTAAATTGACAAGAAAGATATAAAAAACAAGCATATGCCTATATTAAGAACAAAATGGGGATTCTATAGTGGCCCCAACCTTTGAGATATATATAAGTTATAGTATGCACACACAAAAGGGAGGTTCTTGCAAAAGATATTGTTGAGCATGCAAATTGACTAAGTCCTAGAGAAAAAGGTTGGCACACGCAAGGGCATTGTGCAAGAAATGTACCCGAGGACACACACGGAGAATAACAATGTTTGTGTGCTAAAGAAAAAAAGGAAAGGATTACATGTAAAGGAGTGAACACTTAGCTACTTTTGGATGCAGATCTAAATATAGACTTGGATTGTTGGCCAATCAAGGTTTTGAAGATAAGGTTAGAACATGAAGACTTGTGGTTCAAGCAAGGTCTATTTTGGGATACAAGGAAGACCAAGTGACATGCATAGTTCTAAGCTAATAATAGGATTTGAACTAAGAGTTAACTATAGTAGATCTATTATTAGGACAGCTTGCACGATTTTGTATTTATCTTGTAGAAGAACATGGATATTTGTAGCATATAACCTATTTTGAGGATGCATGGGAGGTGAAGGGAAAGTCCCCACCCCTATATATATGTATGATCCACATAGTTTAAAGGACAAATTTTGCAATAAAATTATGTTGTTGGATTATTTGTGTGCATGACTCATGGTGACACTCATATCTATGCAAAAATTAAGTGTTTGATAGTAGTTAATATAATTGATCTTTGTGGCTAGATATTAGTGATTGATATAACTAAGAATGAGTTTTATATGATAAATATCATTATGGTTCTCATTTGATTATTCATGCCTAATAGTTAAAGATATAAATCTAGATTATATTCTACAATATACTTGAATGCTTGTTATAAATCTAGAATATATATGTTCATCATGCTAACTCTTTAGGAGCTCGAGATAAAATATGGACTTGGTTCCCTTGCGTGCTTTGGGTGAGTGCTCGTGTTCTACTCCGGGTGATGTGCTAATGCACCTTGGGCTTTTGGTGGGTAAAATAAGACTACATTTTGGTTCCATTTCTAGGACCTCTTTTCAAATCCATTGCAAGGATGGTGCATGATGGAAACATACCAAATCAATTTTGACATTGTTGAAAGATGGGTAGAGAATTTGGAGGATGAGTTTGCACAGAGATACAACACTAGACCTGAGTTTAATGAACACATTTTGGTTAAAAAAATATTTATCATGACCTCTATGAGACATTATTTTCCTATTTTCCTATAGATTTGTATGAGTGGATGATAGGATATGCATTAAAGAGGAATTAGAGGTATAAAACCTTGGTTGAGCACGTAGGAATATTAAATGAATTTTTGTAATTTTGATCTACCTTGGGCACGTATTGTAGATCACTGGTGGAGTGGTGTCTTGAATAGATATATATTGGAGTACGTTGTTTCTACTTATTCATGTCCATAGGTAGCTGAGTTCTAGTTTATACGTGAGCCCAAAGGGTCTTTTTGCACACTATCTCTTTAGCGCTTAAAATCTTGATGATAACTCTAGAATTTGAAGAGAAACCTATGGCTAGCTAAAATCCCACCACACGTGGGGAAGGACAAGGTGTGGTGAAATATGGTGGACTAGGCGTAAGAAAGGAAGAGAGATTGAAAGGTGTCTTAAGTTTAATGAGGTGGGAGAGGGATTTAGCGAAGAAACTTGAAATTATGGAAAGAATTGTGTTGCAGAGAGAGATGGCTCATGAAGGATTTAGAGCTCATGTAGAATATGTGGAGCCAGAGCATATGGAACTCCCCCATTTGGTAAAACATGGTAGGGAAACCTCTTTTTCTAAAGATGAAGATGCATATGAAGAAATAGTTATAACTACTTACACGCAACCGATCCTACTTGGTGACCAAGCCATTGCACTTGGTTTTCCAACTTCTGTGTGATTATCTTATAAGAAGCAAGCTAGTGTGGAAAGTAGAGTAAAAATAGATATACTAAATTTACCATCATGTTTAGTAGTTAATCGGTAAAATTTTCATCTATGACAAGGAAGGCATCTTCTTCATTATTTAGAGGTCTAGTTAGAGGTATATTTTCTGGTGTGTCATTAGCATAGAATGTGGGTGTGAAAATGTTGGTATTATGTCTAGAAGTAGGAAAATTTCTCAAACCGTGGGGGTTTAGTTTCGAGAAAACTATAGAAACATAAGGTAGTGCATCCTCCGGTCTAATAACCACCATGAGAGGGGGTTAGGAGGATCTAGAGGTTTGGGATCTAGTGGATCTGGTGGTTCTAGAGGTGGAGGGAACATGAGAGGAAATATAGGATTTGGATCTAGTGGGCATGGTCCACACCAACCCCAACAGGTGTATTATGAGATGTCCCTTCATCTCCTAGAGTATAGAGGCATTGAAGATGCCACAGAGCACATTCACATGTGTGAAATACTATGGCATGCCAAGGGAATTACAAACCAAAAGCATAAAGCAAGTCGGGTTTGTAACCACATTATAGGGGCATGCACATAGTTGATATAGAAAATTTGAACCGAATAATAATTTTATAGATTACACCATGTTGCGTGATACTTTATTGAAAAAGTTCCACATACTTGAGTTTGATTAGAAGAGCATTAGTGTATTGAAGGATATCAAGTAGGGCATGGATGAAAGTGTAAGGGAATATGATACATGTTTTAAGACTCTTTTATCAAATTTATCTTATGATATTCATCCTAGTCAACATGCACAATGGTTCATTGGTGGTTTGATAACCCCATTCAAGAGGGCACTCTCATACAAGACTTTTACAGATATGCATAAAGATCTTAAGGTAGCTCTACATTCTAAGGCTCTTGGTAACGTGGACACTAGAGTAAGACCCTTTTGGGAGGCACAAATTGCTTCTATGGAAAAGTAGTTGGAATTTTTCTAGCCAATTCAACACATGAGATATGAAGTGGAGTTTGGTGTATAGATTGCAAAGTAGAGGGCCATATTAAGGATAGTTTCCCTCGTATATCAATGCACATCATGTTGTTGGATTGTAAAATATGCCATTTAGATCATGATTTAAGAAGACTCGCTTTGTTCATGAAAGATACCATCGGGAAGAACGTGTCAGCATGTAAGATTTTCAAATCACACACTCATGACACAAAGAACTATAGGTTGATTAATCAAATTCATGAAGAAATTGACATGGGTGTGTGAAAAACCAGTGTTACAAACAATTCCAAGGAGAAAAATAATAATCGAGGTCATAAAAGGAATAATAATGAAGGGCGCTCTAATAGAGGTGGTCGAGGTAGAGGCTACTATAGAGGATTTAGAGGCAAAGGTTATGGAGGTGGAAGAAGTTAGTACCCCGATAAAACTTGGTATACATGTGGCTCTCTTGATCATTACAGTGTGAATTCCCTCATAACGTTATTTTCTCCTTTTACGGTAAAAACACGATTATGAAGAGTCCCCGAATTTTTTTAGCACTGATCAAGAAGCATAAGTAGGATAAGGGTGTGGGGATGCTTATATTACATTGTGTTATGGGAGATCAGTAGATGCCCATGTTAGCACCTGATCCTGATATGATACCTATTTTAGTAACTACTCACGCTGAAGATACATGCGTCGTGAGGTTCCCAAACAAAATATTGTTATTACAAAGCATAAAGTTATCAATGCAAAGTATCCAGACCATGTGCATTAGAAGGAGGTGTATCATAAATCAATGGAGGTTATTAGGATCTTGCAAGGTAAGATATGATGTTTGAAGGAGAAATCACAAAATTTAGAGTAGGAAAATTTAGTCAGTGCTGCCCTGACAGATCTAAATGAAATTTAGGAGGTTTCTAGGCTATTGTGATAAGATAACATCATTTTATTGTTAGGGAAAGGTAGAAAGATAAGGTACCCCGCATAGAGGGTGAGCACAAAAGAAAAATATTGCATGCCATCTTTCCTCCTCATATTATTGATTATGACAAAGAGACCATGTTGAATTCATTTATTGATGGGTGGCTTTTGAGTAACATCTTGATTGATACCGGCATAAAAGGTAATGTACTCACTTTGGACACATAGCTACAGATGGTGAGACCACCATTACATCCATCTTCGAATGTGTTGTTCATGGAAAATAGGACTAAACCCATACTGTTGGAGTTCTTGTAATACCACTATTGTGATGATATCTATACTTTCTTCTTTGAATGAGGTATGAATCATTGATATGTGATTTATGTTTTAAGTTATTGTGCTCTTAAAAATTGGTAGATCATGATTGCTGGAATTATATCAATTGATTTTAAGATTTGAAACTAATCATCCTTATGGCAATGATGTAGTTATGTTGACTTATCATTAAGTACTCACTTGAATGGTTTTTGAAATAAACCAAGTGATTTCGGCTTGTGGAAAGATAAATTAGATTCTCGGGATAGATGGATAATCAAGTAACTTGGTAAGCTATCTAATTTTGTTATTATTTTATGTTCTATGATGTGAAAGCCAGATGAAGGAAAATACCTTGGATCAATTTCAGTGATCCACGAAAGTCTCCTTGATCATTTGGCTATTTCGATCATGATTGGATAAATCTGAATTTGGGCTCTTAATGCTTTTTGACTTATTTTACATTCATACTTATCAATTTTAAAGATTTCATTAGTGTTACCTAAATGACTTATAACTTATAGTTATACTACTACCTGATTTAATCATGATTTTATTTTAAAAGTTAGGCTATCTTGGTATTGGAAGCCTAAACTAAGCTACCCTAATGTGTTGGGGACCTAAACTAATCTATCCTAATCTAATGCTATACACTAGGGGATATAACAATATCCTAGTGTATTTGATTTAATATTGGCAACCTAAGCTAAGGTTGACAAAAATATTGATGAGGATATAAACCTAACCTAAGGACCTAACCATGATTAAAATTTTATGGGAAGGTTAGGATATGGTTAGGACGGTGGCACCAATCCACATGGGTACTTGGAAAATTAAATGTGAATGTAATGGCGAGCACCACCACCTTTGGCATTGGCTAAGTTTAACTTAGCATGCAAAAAAACCAAGGCAACTAAAATAATGGTGGAGTTTTGTTAACTATTAGTTGGTTTCTATTTTAAAAGTATTGAATCAAAGTTGTTAGGAATTACTTGGTAGTTGATACCGTCATTAATGGTATTAAATGAATCCCCGAAACCACCTTGGGGAAAGACATGTTGGTTTTGGGAGAAAAGAGTATAGTTGGTTTTTGTTTTTCAATTTGTTTACTCTAGTTCCTTTTCTTTACATGAGGGGGATTTATCATTCAAATTGGTATTTGATCTTATGTTATTTGTACATCTCATTATTTCATGGAGAAATATAAGAAGAAAATAAATGTGATGGTTATAAAAGTGATAGAGGAAAGGATGGAGGGTTTAGTAAACTTGGTTTTATTTGATTGTTGAAATCGAGAAAAGAATCTTGAGAACTTGAAAAATAATATCTAGAGATCTACCAAGCATGATAGGCTCTAAATCATTATAATATCTTGCTCGTTGTAATTATTTCACAAAAAGAAATTTTCTCTTGAATGAAATTTTCATTCCTTGGTTCTTGGTTTTGTGTATTGAGTTAATCGTTTATTATCTTGTTGAGTAATAATTATTATTTGAATCTTGTTGCTTGTTGATTTGGAATGAATATCGGTTTGTATGCATGAATTGAATGATTATTGTGAAGGGAGAATTCACTTCATAGTTTCGGATGTGTATTTGACATAAGAACTTAAATGGCTTCGGTCATAGTTATGTTGGGTTGTTTTTTTTTTTTAAATGCCCGATATGGTTACCTTTATATGATTTTCTATGAAAAGAAACTTCATCTTGATTAATACCCATCTCTGTTGAGTTTAATGCAAGTTTGTGTGAAATAATGAATACCTAGAAGTGGGTATTTTGGGAAATATGTTGGATAGACTTTTTTTTCTGGATATTTTATATATCGACATGAATGCGGGGTTCTAACTCAAAGTAATAAGATTAAATTTTTTTAGACTTTAATTGGTTTATCGACTTGGTTAATTATAGAATGTATACACAATTTTTTGGGCTTAATAAGTATGGAACACTAATACTATTAACTATACATATATTGTGTGTTTGAGTATCTAATCGTTCTAGATTGATGCCTTTGAATATTAAATGGGTTATTATGTGAGTTAGAACCGATCCGGTTAATGATTATGGGTAGTTGAAACTTGAATATGAAGTATTTTACTTCAACTCCTCACATGGATACCTTTGTAACTTAAACCTAATCCATGTGTTGGTGGCATGAAGGATATATTGGTTTCTTAGACACCAACTATCACTATCCTTTCCTTATTTATTTATTCTACCTTCGTGGGAAGGATTTTGTGTTTATAGGTATGAGTATTTAGACTACCTACTTTTGACAACTAGGAAATGTCAATGAAATGATCCGATTATCACTGATTCAAAATGGGTGTTAGGCCCACTTAGGTTGGAGCACTACCAGAAACCTTCTTTTTATTCTTGCTCAAAATTGAACTCAATATGGATTGAAGTTGATAATGGTTAGTACAGAGTTTTGGGATTCCAAGACCAAATAGACCTCTTACTAAGAGTGTAGACTACTCCTTGTTGGGCCCCTAGAATACTAAACAAGTATGAAGGAACTTAGGCACAAGGACCCTAGTTATATAATAATGTGTAAGGAAAAATCACACAAGAGAAAGGCTTAAGGAGAAAAATAGCATGCAACACACAAAAGGAGGTCTGAGACTTAGTCAATTTTAGTTCCCAAGGTAGAACATGTGAAAAGCATGATCGGTTATGCGCAGTTAAGATGCCAGCCTAGCAATAGGTTGGCCCAGGAAAGAGCATGCCTAGATGGAATCTTCTAGAAGATCATCATGAGATGGAATGGAGAGCTCGGGATTGAAGGAACACATTTGAGACTTGGTGACAGATTTGAGGGCGCGGAAGGGCAAGTTGGCAGCCCGAGGAAGTGATAAATACAAGTGCCTGCCATGGGAAAAGAGAGACACAGACACAAATACATATAGAGAGAGATACTTGGGGAATAGTGGGTTAGAGAGTAAGAGAAGCTCTGTAGAATTGCTGCGAGTGGATATTCTGGTTCATGTACTAAGCATGGAGTTATATTTTTCTTTTCTGTTAGCTTAGCTACATATGTCCAGTGATGTAAATGACTGCGGTCTGCACTTTGTGACACTCTGTAATGAATCAATGAACATATTAAGGTTACCTATTATAAATAGATATGAATATCAATGATTTTAATGGATATTTCATTCATATGAGTTCTCTTTCCTTTCATGATATGAATGAATGGTTGTATCTTTCTTTTATTATAGTATATGTTCTAGGATCTGTTAAAGCACTCAATCTAAAGTGACTGCAAGGATCTGGAGGCGTCCTGAGCCCTATGGTTCTTGTATGTCTAAAATTCTTTCCTAAATAGTCTTACATTAATCATAGATAATGCTTCCCACTAGACTCACATAAAGAGAGACTTAGCACCCACGTGTGCCTTGGGTGAGTACTCCGACCCGATGGGTGATAGGTTGGCACGCATGGGATTCTTCCTTTCGTGATAAGAGTAAAAATGACTACATGTTGGTTTTTTTTTGCCAAGACCTATTTTTGAATTTGTACTACGATATAGCATGCATCATGATGTGTGTAGAGAGTAATGACTTATCGCTTAACATTGGAAAATGTTGAATCATGGTTTAAGAGCACGGAGGATTAATTTGCTCAAGAAGATACAACACTAGACCTAATTTTAATACACGTAGATGGGTAGAAGAGAACCTCTACCATCATCTATATGAGACATTCTTCTACCGATTCCCAAAGAGAGTTATATGGATGGATTTCAGCCTATGCATCTAGATCAAGTTAGTGTTATGGATCATAGATATGGACCGAAGAAGACTACCAGAGGTTGTAGGATGTAGATCTGACATGGACCCGTGTTGTAGATCACTTTGGTGGAAAGGAGTACTAGCTAGATACACTCTGGAATATGCCATTTCTACGTATTCTTGCCTAAAGATTGCTGAGTTTGCATTTCTACATGATATTCCTCTAGCTATGAAGATATTGATGGTTACCATGAGTTTATAGGTGCTCCCAATGGATGGCTAAACCATTCTAAGTGTTGGGTAAGGAAGCTCTGTTAGGTTGTGGAGCCTATTTTTCATGTGTGAAAGTGTTGAATACTCTGTACACTAAGAGTATTGTACACTTTTCATGTATCCTCGCCGGGGTTTAGGTAGAAAAATTTTAGGCATAAAATTTTTGGCGTCGAAAAATGCACCCGACATATCGAGAAACGTGATTTTCTCATATGGGTGAGTTTTTTGACCCATAGGTTTATGGGATGGGTTTTTCCCATGGTTTTGATACCCACGGTTTTGTAAAACTGCTTAAGCAGTTGTCTATTTATATGGTCTTATGCATATGATAGATGTACAAGCAAATGTATTGCGAGATGTGTTTTGAATCGGGTGTGAATTTCAGAGATTTTGTTGAGCATAGCTCCAAACGGATCTGGGTATTGTATTGAGAGAGTGGTGGCTTGTAATAAAATTTGAGCAAGTGATTCTTGGTGGACGTAGCCCAAATTGGGTGAACCACGTTAAATACTATCTCTTTGTGTTGTGTTATTTTATTCTGTAATTTTATTTGAGATCTGTAATAATTTCTGCATATTAGTTTCTACTATTGCGATTCTGTGAGGGATTATTCCACATATTTTATCCCTTATTTCCTAACAATTGGTATCAGAGCCTAGTTTGGTTTTTTGAAGTGTTGAATCACACGGAAAGTTTTTAGCTTGAGTGGGAGCTATGGCAGATGAAGGAAGATCTAGGGTTGATAAATTCAATGGGCAAAATTTTAGTCTTTGGAAGATGTAGATGGAAGATTACCTTTATCAGAAGGATCTTTATACTCTGTTGTCTGAGAAGGTGAACAAACCCTCGATTATGACAGATGCAGAATGGGATTTGTTGGATCGGAAGGCACATGGAACGTTCCGAATGAGTCTTGCATCTTTGGTATTATTTAATGTTTCAAAGGAAAAGACTACAAAAGATCTAATGGATGCATTAGGAAGTTGTATGAAAAACCTCTCGCCTCTAATAAGATATTTTTAATGAAAAAGTTGTTTAATATGAAGATATCGAGAATAGTTCACTAGCAGATCATTTAAGTGATTTCAATACGGTAGTGAATATGCTAGCTTCGGTTACAATAGAATTTGATGAAGAAGTTAGGGCTTTATTAATTTTGTGCTCTTTACCTGAGAGTTGGAATAGCCCGGTAATGGCGGTAAGTAACTCGGTTCCAGCTAACTCAAAGTTGAAGTTTGAGGATGTTGTAGGGGTGATTCTAAGTGAGGAAATGCGAAGAAAAATCTCTGGGGAATCTTCTACTTCAGGGAATGCTTTGACAGTGGAAACTAGAGGGAGACAGAAGAATAGAGGAAACCGTGGAAAATCAAAAGATCGGGCAAGGTCAAAATCCAAGAACAAGATTGTATGCTGGAATTGTGGAAAGCCTGGGCATGCAAAGAAGGACTGTTGGGAGCTTCGGGATAAGAAGAAACAACAAGAAGAAAACAAGGAGGAAAATGTGGCAATGGGTAATGTATGTCAGGATGCTTTGATTCTTTCTTTGCACAATATTACTGAATCTTGGGTTTTAGATTTAAGGGCTTCTTTCCATGCTTCTCCACATAGGCATTATTTTGTTGATTATGTTCAAGGAGATTTTGGGCATGTTTTTCTTGGTGATGATGAGCCTTGTAGCATAGTTGGAAAAGGTTCTGTTCAGGTTAAGATGCAGAATGGGAATACTTGGCTATTGAAGGATGTCAGACATGTGCCTACATTAAGATGAAATTTGATATCGGTAGGGAGTTGGGAAGTGATGGTTGTACTATGATATTTACAGTCAGACTCTTGGAAGGTTACCAAGGGTGCTCTTGTGGTGGCAAGAGGTAAGAAGGTTGGAACCTTGTATTTAACCACTAATAGTACTAATGATTGTAATCTTGTGGCTTTAGATGTAGATACAACATTATGGCACTATAGGCTCGGTCATATGAGCCATAAGGGCATGAACATCATAAAGAAGAATTTTCCTGGATATACAGAAATAGGTTTCGATTTCTGTGAGAACTGCATATATGGGAAACAAAAGCGAGTAAGGTTTCTCAAGGTTGGACCTACAAAGAAAGAGAGTAAGTTAGAGTTGGTGCATTATGATGTGTGGGGGCCGGCTCAGGTATCATCTCTTGGGGGTTCAAGTTATTATGTTACTTTTATTGATGATGCAATAAGGAAAGTTTGGGTTTATTGTATTAGAAACAAATCTGATGTATTTGACACTTTTGTTAAATGGAAAGCCTTGGTAGAGAATGAAACAGGTCTTAAGCTAAAATGTCTCAAGTCAGATAATGGAGGGGAGTATTGCAGCAATGAATTTGATGATTACTTTTCTAATAATGGAATCTGCAGGAAAAAACGGTTCAGGAACTCTATGCGGCGAGAATGGGGTATCAGAAAGGATGAACAGAACAATAATGGAACATGCTAGGAGCATGAGGTTACATGCAGGACTGCCTCTTTCTTTTTGGGTAGAAGCGGTGAGCACAACTGTGTACTTGATAAACAAAGGACCCTCAAGTGCCTTGGATGGAGGCATACCTGAGGAGGCTTGGTATGGTAAGAAAGTTGATTATTCATTTCTTAGAGTCTTTGGATGTGAGGTGTTTGTTCACATAGACAAGGATGATAGGACTAAGCTAGAGGCTAAATCAGAAAAATGTACTTTCATTGGTTATGGTGGTGATGACTTTGGATATAAATGTTGGAGTATTAAGGACAAGAAAATCATTCGATCTAGGGATGTGGTCTTTAATGAGAAAGTCATGTATAAGCAAAGAATTGTAGGAAAACAGGGAAGAATCCAGAAAGAATATGCGGTAGTAGAGGATCTTCTAGATAGGAAAGTGACACATGAATTAGTTCAGGAACCCCAAACTCCTATATTGAGGAGGTCTTCTAGGGTAAGAAGAGAACCTGAACATTTTTCTCCTTCTCTTTATTATTTATTACTCATTGATAGTGGAGAACCAGAGAGCTTTGATGAAGCAATGTAGGTAGATGCCAGGAAGAAGTGGGAGCAAGCCATGGATGAGGAGCATCAGGCTCTCATGGAGAACCAGACATGGGATTTGGTAAAGCTACCCAGAAGGAAAAAGATCATTACAGAACAAGTGGGTGTTTAGAGTCAAAGAGGAAGAAGGAGGCAAGAAAAGATACAAGGCCCGGTTGGTGGTCAAGGGGTTTGCACAGAAAAAAGGTATAGATTTTGATGAGATTTTTTCTCCTGTAGTAAAAATGACTTCTATCAGAACTGTTCTTGGAATAGTGGCAGCAGAAGACTTGCACTTAGAATAGTTAGATGTAAAGACTGCATTTCTCCATGGTGATTTGGAGGAGGAGCTATATATGCAGCAGCCAGAAGGATATGAAGTCAAAGGTAAAGAGGAGATGGTGTGTGCAAACTGAAGAAGAGCTTGTATGGCCTGAAACAAGCTCCACGTCAATGGTATAAGAAATTTGATAGCTTCATGATGGAGCAAGGTTATATTAGATGTCATTCTGACCATTGTGTGTATACAAATAAATTTGAGGATGAAATTTATATTATCTTGTGTTTGTATGTTGATGACATGTTGGTTGCAGGTAAAAACATGCAGGAAATAAAAGTACTCAAGAAGCAGCTAAGTGAATCATTTGCTATGAAGGATTTGGGTGTAGCCAAACAAATCCTTGGTATGAGGATATCTCGGGATAGGAAGGAATGGAAGCTGACTTTATCTCAAGAAGAGTACATTAAGAAGGTCTTGGAGAGGTTTAATATGCAGGATGCTAAACCGGTTGGGACTCCTTTGGCAGGCCATTTCAAGTTATCAAAGGAGCAGTGTCCCAAGACAGAGCAGGAGAGAAACCAAATGTCCAAGGTACCTTACTCATCAGCAGTTGGTAGTTTGATGTATGCCATGGTATGCACTAGGCCTGATATTTCCCATGCAGTGGGAGCTGTGAGTAGATTTATGAGTGATCCAGGTAAAGAGCATTGACAAGCAGTAAAGTGGATCCTTCGGTATTTGAGAGGGACCATGGGGACAGTTTTGTGCTATAGTGGATCAAACACCACTTTACGTGGTTATGTAGATTCAGATATGGCTAGAGATGTAGACAGTAGGAGGAGCATGATAGGTTATATTTACACTGTAGGTGGGATAGCAGTGAGCTGGATTTCACGACTACAGAAGTTGGTGGCTTTGTCAACCACAAAGGCTGAGTATGTTGCTGCCACAGAGGAAAGAAAAGAGATGATTTGGTTACAACAATTGCTTGAGGAGTTGGGGCATAAGCAGGAGGAATGTAAGCTGCATAGTGATAGTCAGAGTGCTATACACCTAGCTAAGAACTCTGCTTTCCACTCTAGGACAAAGCATATACAATTAAGGTACCATTTCATCAGGACAACTTTGGAGGAAGAGAATTTGAAGTTGGAGAAGATTCATACCAGTCAGAATCCTATAGACATGATGACCAAGGTGGTCACAAGGGAAAAACTAAAGTTTTGTTCAGCTTTGGTTGGTCTTCACGGAAACTAGTGAAGGGTTGAGAAGCTTTCTCAGAGGAAAACTAGTCTCCAAGTGGGAGATTGTTAGGTTGTGGAGCCTATTTTCATGTGTGAAAGTGTTGAAGACTGTACACTAAGAGTATTGTACACTTTCCAAAAAAAATTTTAGGCGTAAAATTTTTGGCCTCGAAAAAATGCCCGACACATCGAGAAATGTGCTTTTCTCATATGGGGAGTTTTGACCCATAGGTTTATGGGACAGTTTTAGCCCATGGTTTTGATACCCACGGTTTTGTAAAACCGCTTAAGCAGATTGTCTATTTATATGGTCTTATGCATATGATAGATGAACAAGCAAATGTATTGCAAATGTGTTTTGAATTGGTTGTGAATTTGTAGAGTTTTTGAGCATAGCTCCAAATGGATCTGGGTATTGTATTGAGAGAGCGGTGGCTTGTAATAAAATATGAGCAAGTGATTCTTGGTGGAAGTAGCCCAAATTGGGTGAACCACATTAAATATTGTCTCTTTTGTGTTGTGTTATTTTATTCTACAATTTTATTTGAGATCTGTAATAATTTCGCACATTAGTTTTCTCATTTGATTTTGTGAGGGATTATTCCACATATTTTATCTCTTATTTCCTAACAAGCTCGGGTGGAGGAAGATGGCAGATGATATGATAGAGAAGGAGAGGGAAGAAAGATGACTCAAGTATAGCGAAGTGCATGAAAGGGAGATTGCTAGATGACACGAGGCTACTAGTGTGATGGATTTATGGAGACAAACATTATGGGAAGGAGTTAAGGTTCATGTGGAGGACATGGAACTTGAGCAGTCTGTGCTACCCCATCTTGGAAAGCATGTAAGGGAGACCCCTTTAGCTTCTAGTGAGAGCTCATCGCATGGAGAAAGGAGAGTTGTTGGTACATATCTAAACCCACCCAGTGACTAAGCCTTGGTGCTTGGTTTTCCCAAACCAGAAGAAGTATTGATCCAGTTGAAACTAGTGGAAGAGATAGATCCATGCCTAGGAGATATAATTTTACATTCCCTTCTTCTATGGCTGCACATATTCTAGTATTCAGAGGAGTTTTTGGACAAGGGGCAAGTGTACAAGCTTTCAATCTTGCATCAGGGAGTGGCGTGGGACAAAGTAGTGGTAGTGGGGTGCTATCACAGATCATTGGCACATAGTTTAGTGGGACCATGGGGATGCTTGGCATAGCTCCTACAGGCCCTATTAGACCCATTAGTTCTGGTGGATCTAGTGGCTTTGGAGGTACAGGGCCAGTTTTGAAGAAACACTAAAGGGAACCAAGGATCTGGTTCAAGACAAGGACCCCAACCACCCCCTCAAGTATTCTTTGAAATGTCTCTACATTTTCAAGATTACAGGGGCATTGAGGATGCTGCAGAACATGTTCACAAATGTGAACTGCTATGGTGCACAAAGGCTATCACAACCCTAGAATGAAAGGCTAGTCAATTTTCAACCACGCTATAAGGGTGCGTGCATAGCTGGTATAGAAAGTATGACCCTCATCAAATGATGGTGGACTACACTACTTTAAAGAATGCATTCTTGGAAGAGTTCCACATTCCTGAGTTCGAGTAGAAGAGCATTAGTGCTTTGAAGGAGATTCAACAAGGAATGGAAGAGAGTGTGCGGGAGTATGATGCACATTTTAAAACTTTTGTCTAAATTATCATATGCTATCCATCCTTCTTAGCATGCACACGGTGGTTTGTTGGGGGATTGATCACCCCTTTTAGAAGGGCCTTGTCTTATAAAACTTTTATAGATCTGCGTGAAGCATTAGAAGCTACCTTACGTGCCGAGGCTGTTAGTAGTAGTATTGATCACCGGTGTTAGCCCATTTCTAGAGGCCTAGAATGTTGCTATGGCCAAAAAAGTTGGAAAAATTATTTGTAAACTCAGTCCATGACACTCGTAGTGGTATGTGGTGCACAGATTGTGAAATAGAGGGGCATGTTAAGGATAATTTCCCTCGAGAGGATGGTACGTGTTGTGAAAGTAGATTATGATATTTGTAATGGGGACCATGATGCAAGTAGATGTCCCTTACTAGAGTGTGTGATCAGGAAGAATGTATCTTGTTATTGGAAAATTTTCACCTCCATAACCCATGATACAAAGGACTATAGGCTCATTGATCATATTCATGAGGCCATTGATCATGGGGTGCACCAAACCAGCATTTCTAGTGGTTCTAAAAATGATGATCACCATTATGAGGAGCGCATGCAGATGGGGGCATGCATGGAAGAGGTTTTCGAGGAGGATTTCATGGACGAGGTAACCATGGAGGAAGAAGTGAGTTCCCACGTAGAACATGTTTTAACTATGGATCTATAGAACATTACAAACGTGAGTGCCCAAACTTGTTGTAGTGCTTGTGGTGTGGAAAGAAGCATAAGTATGAGGAGTGCCTAGAGTTATTTGAGCATATGAATTAGTTAAGCACCGAAAGACAAGGCGTTGTGATAAAGCATCAAGAAGGTAGACATATAGTGGATGCCTCGGGTAACACGGGATGAAGGTTTGGAGCCTGTCTCAAGAACAACAAAGGCAGAAGTCAAGTGTGCAAGAGAGGTACCAAGACAAAGGACCTTGGTTGCAAGGGAGGAGGTCATTCATAGAAAGTATCTAGACCCCATGCATCGAAGGAGATATATCAAGACACCATGAATAATATTTGAAGCTTGCAAGGGGAGATCTAGTTTCTAAAGGAGCAATCCAGAAAGGAGGAACAACGAAGGAGTGTTGAGGTAAAAAAGGATAACGTGGAAGAGGTCAAGGAGGTGTGTAAAATACTAAGGCAGGAGAGCATCATTCCTTTTCTAGGGTCCTATTTTAGAGAGAAGGTACCATGCACCAAAAAAGAGCATGAGAGATAGATATTACATGCAAACCTTCCCCCTCACGGCCTCGACTATGACAAGGATATTACATTGAATGCGATTTGTAGATGGATGGCTCCTTAGCAATATACTCATTAACACTAGTGCAAAGGTTAATGTTTTAACTTTGGATGCATGGCATCGATGGGAGATTCAGACTGTATTACAGCCATCTTCGAATGTGTTGTACATGGAAAATAAACTAAGGAAATACCGATCGTTGTCTTGAAGGATGTAACTATTACTATTCACGCGCGGGGTTCATTTTAAGAGACCTCTAGAAAGGGTGGAGGTGGAGAATACTTGAGAATATCCCGGAACCGGTTTCACGAGAAGGTGAATTTTTTTTGGGGTTGTATATCAAAAATTTCACCGATTATCAAGCGCTGATGCGAGAAGGCTAGACGCATGTGACGGGATTTTTTTGCGCGTCGTGCCAAAAAAAGTGGCGTCACGTGCCAATAGACCTTAGTGACGCGTCGCAGGGTCAATAGGTTATATCAAAAATTTCCGATTATCAAGCGTGCGCTGCGAAGAGCTTGAGGCAGCGCGACGGGAGATTTTGGAGATTTGCGTCGCGCGTCAAAAATGCAAATGACGCGCGTCAATAGACCTTAGTGATCGCATCAATGAAAACCTATTCGCGCGCGTCACTAAGGTCTCTGCTTCGCTCATCGCTCTCCATCCTCCGATCGCGCATCAACAAAATCTTTGTCATCTTCCGTCTAGCCATGCGTCTATCTGCCTCCGACCTCCTTGTCACGCATCAAAAACGCTATCTCATCAACAAATCTCCGCCTATTGCGCATCTTTTCGACGCATTGCGCGCCGTCACGTGCCTTAGTGATGACGTCGCGCGTCCTATTGACGCGCGTCACTAAGGCCTATTGACGTGCGTCACTAAGGCCTGGCGCGCGTCACTAAGCCACTGTACGCAGCGTCAATAGGCAAATTCACAGCACGCGTCAATAGGCCTTAGTGGCGCATCACAAGGCATCACTAAGTGCTATTGGCGTCACTAAGGCCTATTGACGCGCGTCACTAAGGCCTGTGACGCGCATCAATAGGCTTAGTGATGCGCGTCAATAGGCCTATTGACGCGCGACAGCAAATATTTTGTCGCGCGTCGTAACCCTCTGCCCTCTTCTTGCTCATCGAAAAAAACTCCATGTCGCTCGTCAACAAAATCTTTGTCATGCATCTAATATGTGTCAATATCTACTGATATCTCCTTGTCTACGCAAACCCTCCTTGTCACGCATCAATAACTTACCCCTTTGTCACGCACGTCTATAATACGGGATATATCATATTGTTGAAAAATGTGAAGTAGAAGTGTTCTACCTGGCGAATAATCTAGGTTTATATAGGGGATATTTTTCAAGGGTAGGCGAAGCCGACCCTAAAAAAAAAATTAAAGTGTAATTTTTAGGGAACAGGTCACTGGCCCATGCCAAAAAATTTGCCTTTTCAAAATTTTCAAAAATGGAATATTCGCCATATTACGAATATTCACCACTAAAATTATCCCTGTATTCAGGAGCCAAGTTTACTGGGAACTTCAAAGTCTTGGTGCTTTCCGAGGGGGAAATTTTCCCAGCACTACTGGGGTGCTCTTGGTGTTACAAAAATAATGCAGACCTTCGGTTCAACAAAGGGTACATCAGCTTTGAGAACAAAGAGGAACGGGTCATTATACCCTTGGTTGATGGGAAGTCGACACCCTATATTGAACCATTGGGAGAAGAATTTTTGGACAAAATTTATGTGCACTCAATCAGAGACCTTGAGATGGTACAACCTACTAACAGAGTTATCTAGTTTGAATTTGCTCGTCCAAGTAAGTGATACCACCAGCCTGGCATGTGAAAATTGGGAACATGGAACTTATGAACTAATGGGACAATAGTTAAGAGGTTTGGTGACCTAGGTAACAAAGGCGCACACTATTAGGCACCTTAGAGGAAAATAACTACCCAAGTATTCATGAGGAGCTTTCCCTGAGATCTTTCTGTAGGAAGCAGAAGCTTAGTGGGAGGATGAGAAGGAACAGAGGGAGATGTTAAGTAATGTCTTGCTTGGCACATCAGCTCGTTGGTAGGCCACACATCAAGAGAGCCTTTTAGAGTGGTGCGAGGTAAGGATTGCTGCTCTCTCCGTAAGATTTTCTAGAAGTAATGTACCCACCATCATCAAGGAATACCATGGGAAGGAGCCCACCTCTTTCCATATCTAAGAGTGTGAACAGATCTTGAGAGAAGGTGCGGAAGCTTTGCCACCATCCCTTTGGGTGCACAAGTTTTATTCTACACTGCAGGGTTATGCACGCACATGGTACATTCATTCGAACACCCGCCACCGTAAAGGGAATTGACAATATCTTGCGGTGACCTTATTAAAACCTTTGAGTATCGAGTCCCAAGACATTAATTGATAAGGCCCTATAGGGTATCAAGCACCTTACCATGGGGGATAGTGCTAGAATAGAAGATAGGCTATTGGAATTACTAGGTGAACTAGGATTGGAGGTGCGCTTCAAAGAAGTTGAGGAAACAAAAGAGTTACAGCTTGAGTGCACATGTTTGGAAAAAAGAGAAGGGAAAGTTGGTATATGTGATTGATGGAGAGGACTCAAAAATATTAGATGTTATCCATTTTGTATAAACACGTGAGGTAGTGGACAATGCAAATGCTCATGTGCATGCCTACCACGAGCCTTTAAAGATGAAGAAAGTTAACATCACTTCAGAAGAAGAACCTAAGGAAGCTATTATTGGGGATTATTGGATAGAGAAGTAAGTATCAAATATCATTGATCGATGCGTGAATTTGAGGATTTATTCCCGCGCGGGTACCATGAACTCAAAGGTGTTCACCATTCCTTGGGGGAGATGAAGATAAAACTAAAGGACGGTGCATGCCCGGTTAGAAAAAGGCCCTACCAGATGAATCCCAATTTATGCGTGAGGGTTAAGGAGGAGATAGACAAGATGATAGCTTCTGGGATCATTGAGGCAGTGGAAGAATCATAATGGATAAGTCCAATGGTAATCAACATCAAGAATGATGGGCGGATTAGGATTTGTGTGGAATATAGGGAATTGAATGTAGTTTGTATCATTGATCCATTTCTGACCCCCTTCATTTAAGAAATTTTTGAAGGAGTCGTTGGGTGTGAAATCTATTCCTATACGGATGGATTTTTAGGATACCACCAAGTCTTGATTGCAAAGGAGGACCAAGAGAAGATGAATTTCACCACCGAGTGGGGATGTTTTGCATATACGGTCATGCCCTTTGGGTTGAAGAATGCACTGCTATTTTTTCACGCATAGTGGTGCAAGCATTGCAGGACTTCATCCATAAATTTCTTCAGTCTATTTGGATGATTAGACGGTATATATGGTGCAGTTAAGGACCATTGTGACAAATTGAGATTAATGTTTGAAAGGTGTAGGTAGTTGAGGATATCTCTCAACATTAAGAAATGTGTGTTTGCTACTCCCTTTGGGACTCTATTGGGGCATATCATATGTAATAAGGGCTTGTTGATATATCCCGCTAAGGTTGTAGTTATTACAGGGTTAAGGGAACCTACTAGCCAGAGCACAGTGCGTAGATTCCTTAGGCATATAGGCTATTACAAGAAATTCATTAAAGGATATGCCAAGATCACCATGCCTTTAGAGGGGTTACTTAGACACAAAATTACCTTCCATTGGGGTGAGGCACAAGAGAGGCATTTGATACATTAAAAGATAGGCTTATTACCGCACCTATTTTACATTTTCCCTCTTGTGAAAATCCCTTCCATGTCCATGTAGATGCCTCAAGAACCGCCATTGGAGTAGTGCTTATGCAACCAGGTGAGGGGATTGTTGATCATCCTCTTTATTTTGTGAGTAGAAAGTTAACACCAGCAGAGCAGAATTATACCACTACCGAGTGTGAGGCATTGTCAATGATCTACGTGCTCTTCAATTTTAGGCAGTATCTGATGGCAACACCCTTTGTATTCTACACTGACCACATGGCTTTAAATTATTTGGTAAAAATCCCATTCTTCAAGGGTGCATATGTTGATGGGTTCTATTGCTTCAAGAGTTTGAATTCACCATTATAGTGAAGCGCAGAAAAAGCAACTGTGGGCCTAATCATCTGTCAAGGATTGATTCAGGAGAGGACACATAAAGTATTGAGGAAGCAATTCCTAACACCTAACTATTTCGATTGCGGTGCACACCCTTAGATTTGGAGGAGATTGCAATATTTTTAAAAGAAGTTGTGGCACTAGATGGAATTAAGGCATTGGAAAAGAATCAGTTGGCCATACACGTTGTGCCCTACATGTTGATTAGTGGAGACTTATACAAGTTGGGATGAGATGAAGTTTTATGCAGGTGTGTATTAGAGCATGAGCACCTAGCCATCATGGAAGAAGCACATGGAGGAAGTGCGGGTGGGAATTACGCAGGTGATGCCACCATGCGTAAGATATTAATGACAATATTATGGTGGGAAACCTTGTATAGGGATTGTAGAGATTATTGTAAAGTATGTGACCACTGTTAGTGCATTGGAAAACCAGGAAGGAGAGATGAAATGCCTTTGCATCCTATCCCTAACATGGAGCCTTTCAAAAAATGGGTGATAGATTTTGTGGGACCTATTGCACTAGTAATGCATAGGATTGGGTCATGTTATGTCATCACTTACATGGATTATCTCACAAGGTGGGAAAAGGCAGCCCCAACTAAATATTACATAGAAGCAACAACTACAAGGTTCTTATGGGAGAACATTATCATGAGGTATGGATGTCCATTGAGTTTGACTAGTGATAGGGGTACACATTTTCTGAATGAGACCATGAGGATCCTGTCATCAAAGTTCATGGTGGCTCATCACAAGAATAAACCCTAAATCCCACAAGAAAATGGAACCATGGAAGCATTCAACAAAATACTGAGTCATACCTTGACCAAAATCTGTGATGTTGGAAGACAAGATTGGGATGACAAAGTATCAGCAGTGTTATGGGCTTACAGGACTACATATAAAAGACTAAATAAAGCCACACCTTCTTAATTGGTGTTTGGCATAGAGGCTATTTTTCCAGTTGAATTTATGTTACCTTATTTACGAATAGTGCATGCAGGAGGTTTAGCCGATGAACAAGTCTTTGGAAGAAAGGATTGATGAGCTAATGAAATTGGATGAAAGACGATCACTTGCCCGATGGAGCCAAATAGTGGAAAAGGAAAAGAAAAAGGCTTGGCATGATCACCATATTAGAAAAAAAGAATTTTTAGGTTGGGAAGATGGTATTACTATATGATTCAAAGTTTTTATGCCATCCCGAAAGTTGAAATTCCATTTTTGGGTCCCTTCACAATCTCGTACATCCTTGATTCGGGTGGGTGCAGATTATAAGCACTGGATGGGATGAATTTTCCTAGACACTTCAATGGCAAGTAGGCTAAAGCCCTACTATAAATAAGTCTTCTTGGTTTTTGTCAATAAAGTAGTTTTTCCAGTTAGTTTAGAAGTTTCCTTTATGTATTTTCCCTTTCTTGTGTTTCCCTTTCACGAATTTGTTTTGGTTTTGTGCCTTGGGTGCGGTAACCTTATTGCTATTTTTGGAGAATTTGTGAGTGCACAGAGGACCACACATCATTTAAGTGTGGGGTGGAGAAAAGTGAAGAAGTGCGTGATTAAAGTACCAAGGAAGTTGTGTTGAAGATCCTTGTTGTGTAGCCCGGTTGAAAGAGGTAGATGAAGAGAAAAGATAGAATGATTGGTGCCAGGATAAAGCTACTAGTAGATCCCATGTACAAAGGAAAAGGAAGCACAGTTAAAGAAACATGAGGTAGGCAAAAGCAAGAATCTAGACAAAAGAAGTGCCTTTGGTGCATGTTAGGTGTGTGCAAGAGTCTCCTGTCAGGTTGGTTAGGTTGTGCGCTAGAAGGTTGGAGGAGTTTTCATGCAAGAAGGGCACATGAGTGAAGGCACTGAAGATGGAATTTGTTTGAAAAATCCACATTAAATGAAAAAAGTATAGGGTAGGTAAAGTAGCATTTAATGATCAGAAAAAGGAAAAACTATAAACAAAGGGTCGGGGCACTCTCATATTTACTTTGTGAAAACAAAGATTTGGAGTTATAAACAAGTGTTATAAACTAGGGTTTTTAGATTCGATCGAGTGGAAAATTTGTGTGATTAAAATGTGAAGAGCCAGTTTGAGATTGTGAACCAGAAGGAATTACACGGGTGTGAAAGGAGTTGAAAAGGAGTTTTTTTGTGAAGATTTTATCCAAGTTAGCATTTGACAAACTAGAGCAAGCGTTTAAAAGAGTTATATCACAATGGTCCGAGATCGAAGATTAGGAGAAGAAATACATAGTAACAAAGAGAAGGGAGGAGTAATAAAAATACCTTGACCATGGCATGCAAGAAAGGAAAGGGCAAAGATAAGGTGAAACAACCAAAACCCGAAGTAGACACAAATGAAGAATGATATGCAGAGATGTAATACCTAGATGGGGTGGTGATGGGAAAGGAATGGGAATCCCACTTGAGAAGCATACCTGTTAGTGACTATAATCACCGCACAAACACCATAGAAAAATAAATGGCATTGGTATTGGTATGCCCCACAAACAAGCAAACACCTGAAGGCTTGCCCATATATGATGATGACGTTAAGGTTAAATTGGCAAAGGTAGGGCTGTTGCAACTCTATGAGTTGCCTTATTTTGGGAAGCCAGATCGCTTGTACCAGTGGCCGATGTCTCAGGTGCACGAAGACTATTTCCATTTTGTTAGGTGCAAGATGCACATGACTCCCTAGTTGATTTCACAATTTATAGGCCTCATATGTGAGGGAGATAGCCTAGAAGATGACCTTGGTGATAAGGAGGCTATTCAAGAGACTGTCACTGAGTATGCATGCAAGAAAGGGTCATGGTACTATGATATATCAGATATCAAGGACCCCGTTATAAAGATGGCTACGCATTTTGTGAGTAAGCTGAATGGCCAAGAAAGATGGACGTAGGTCAACAAACCTTGGCTACATGTCTACAGGAAGATTGCAGAGGGGATGATATACAACTTATCCACATACATTGTAGAGGAGATTGTTAAGTGTGTGAAGGAAGGGGACATGATCCTCTTTGGAAATGTCTTTCTCACCATAGTGTTTACAGAAATTGGAGTGTTGGATGCCTCGAAAAGTTCATGTGGGAGTACCTAGCCAAAGAACCTTTACCTACGAAGAGGTTCGAGAAGTATGCTTGTGATACAATGATGGCTCCCCACAAAGCGCAGCTAGAAAAGTCATATATGCACTTGAGGAATACATTTGGGGCAGAGTGGAGGATCCTTAAACAAATCCTAGTAGCCACTAAGGGTGAAGCTGAGTTCACGATGTACCAGCACTATTGCTTGGGAAGATTCAAGATTATTGATGAATCATGGAGCCCTTGGTGCAAACTTCCTTTCACATTCACTGCCCAATACTTCCAAGTAGGAGTAAACAGATTTAAAGAATCAAAGAAGCTAAGGCTAGAACTAGGTAGGTTGGACCGGGAACACAGGGAGATGAGGAAGAAGATGAATTACCTTGGTGCAGTAAGCACGCTTACATAGAAAATTATGTGTCACATGAGATCCAAATGACTAGGCCGATAACACTTCCCATCATTGGAGGATCCATGACACGCGTGTACATGTGCATAAGGCCAAAGTTCAAAAAGGGCACATATTTGGAGAACGAAATCTCCATACCTAAAGACCCCTTGGGGAAGAAGAATCTAGTATCTAAGAAGAGAGGTAGAGGAGAGGAAGGAGCACCAAGTGTGTCGATTGCTCAGACAGTGAGCATGCCATCTACAAGTGCCAAGCCAAGTACCTACATATGGAGAAAGAAGTCTCTAGTAAAGGAGAAGACACTGAAGTAGAGGTGCTTGAACAACCCACCACCATGGAAGAATCATTGAAGGAAGAAGAGGAGGCCAAATCTCCTTATCAGAAGCCACCTCTCAAGAAGAATCAGAGGGTGGATGGAGAAGCTAACTTGGAGGTGACCAAAAAATTTGAGAAGTACTTGGGAGAGGGAGAGGATGAGAGTGAAGAAGGTGGCAATGAGGAAGAAGATCCTGAAAAGGACAAAAATCCACATGTGTTTAGTGTCTATGACTCGGAGGAAGAGAGTGGAGAGGAGAAGCAAGAGTTTTTATTTACACGGCATAAGGGTGCACAAGATGAGGGAGACACCGAAGACATAAAGGAAGATGAGAAGGATGCCAAGGAGCAGGGAGCCATAAGCCTGACAAAAGAGTAGATTACTAAGTTAGCAGAGTGAGAAGTAAAAATATGCTCGAAATCCTCGTAAACAAAGAGATAGAGCACAACGCGGACATAGTGCTTAAGGAAGGGAAGGAGGAGAGCATTGAGAAGGAGCATGATAGCCTAAGAGGCCCCACTCTAACAGTTAGCTTCCCCAAAGGTGCGCGCTCGAGCAGGAGAACTCTAGATACAGACTAGAGACTAGATAATGGGATATGTGGATGACATAAGGAAGGTGTTGCATGCATGATTCCAGAGCATCGTATCCACTGAAAGGATTATAGTCATGGGGTATTTTGGGAGGAATGATGCATACCCCAGGACCAAGAATATTCTTTCTTGGGTGTTGAGTCACATGTTGACGAGCCAGACTTTGAAGTCTGCCAAAAAGTGCTCATCTTGTTTCCAGAATCTAAGTGAGACAACCCCTTAGTGAATTCTTAGGAAATTTTAGACGAGAAAGTATGTAATTTTCTAAAAAAAAGTCACAGTCGAGACCGAGAGGCGAGGTTTCATGTGAAATGACAGAATAAGAGCATTGGAGGTGAATTTGGGGAGGAAGGAGGAAGAACTAGTGGAGAAGGCCAAGAGTTTAAAATAGGAGGAATTAATCATTTTTTAGTTAAGGCGTGAGTTAAAGGAGGAAAAATTAAAGGTGCATGAGGTTTACAAGAAGGTGGATTCGATCAAGAGCACCATCATATTAAAGCACCTTGACCTAACTCCAATCCCTTAAAGGTACGCATCAACCTTGGAATACTTAGAAGACCTAATGCACGTCCTCACTATGGAGAGGTGACATTTGGCATTGGAGTCTACGGAATAAGTTCTGTGCACTTGAAGGAGGAAGACCGATTGAAGGTAGTAGCAACTGTTTCCGAGTACAACCAAGTACTCATGGAGATTAAGGTCATGCCCAATCTGTAGAAGTTACATATGACACATGCATGGATAGAGATAAGGTGGTGAGCTCCTTGGTCACCACACTTGAAGTAGAGCTGAAAGAGTTCCAAGAAAAGAACAAAGGGAATAGGGTAGAGAGGGATAAGGTTCTAGCTGAGGTAGAAAATAAATCAGAGGCAATTGAGGCTTTAAGGAGCTCAATTAAGGCCTAGCTGAAAGAACTATACCCCAAATTACCAGGAGAATGGATAAACTTACAGACCTGGGTAAGGACTTGGAATAGACTATGGACACTTTGGGCACCCAGGGAATTGGCCTAAGCTTTGATGAAGTGAGCACCTTGGTGGGTGACCTATGTTAGAAGGCAAAGGGTGAGGTCGAAGTGTGGAACAAGCTGGAGGTAGATCTGCAAAAGGACTTTCCTAGCCTTTTGAATTGATGTTCCCCCCCCATTCTTCATTCTTTCCCCTATTCTTTCATTCCTTATTCATTTTGTAAAGTATAAGTCTACTTTTGGGTTCCATAAAACAACTTGCATCTTGGTCAAGTAAGATGTTTCTGAGGACGGAGAATAGGCATAGTGTGGGGTGATGTTGGGCCCCTAGAATATTGACCAAGTATGAAGGCACTTAGGCACACGGGACCCTAGTTATAGAATGGCATGTAAGGAAAAAGTGCACAAGAGAAAGGCTTAAGGAGACAAATAGCACGTGTGACATGTGAAAGGAGGTTCAAGACTTAGCCAATTTGAGCACCCAAGGAAGAACACATGAAAAGTGTGATCGGTTGCACATGGATAAGATGCTAGCCTAACAACAGGTTGGCCAGGAAAGAACATGCCCAGATGGAATCTTCTAGAAAATCATCATGAGATGGAATGGAGAGCTCAGAATCCTGAAGGAACATGCTCACATATAGGACCACATTCGACACTTGGCGAAAAATCGAGGGCGCGGCGAGGTGAGTTGGTAGCCAGGGAAGTGATAAATACAAGTGCATGCCATGGGAAAAGATATATAGACACATATACATAGAGAGATAGATACTTGGGTAATAGTGGGTTAGAGAGTAAGAGAAGCTCTACAGAATTACTATGAGTGGATATTCTGGTTCATGTACTAAGCATGGAGTTGTATTTTTCTTTTTGTTAGCCTAGCTACATATGTCCAATGATGTGAATGACTACGGTCTACACTCTGTGACACTCTGTAATGAATCAATGAATATATTAAGGTTACCTGTTATAAATAGATATGAATATCAATGGGTTTAATGGATATTTCATTCATATGAGTTCTCTTTCCTTTCATGATATGAATGAATGGTTGTATCTTTCATTCTTGTTATAGTATATGTTCTAGGATCTGTTAAAGCACTCAATCTGAAGTGACTACAAGGATTTGGAGGCTGTTTTGAGCCCTATGGTTCTTGTATGTCTCAAATTCTTTCCTAAATAATCTTACACTAATCATAGATAATGCTTCCCACTAGACTCACATAAAAGAGAGACTCGGCACCCGTACGTGCCTCGGGTGAGCGCACCGATTCTATTTGGGTGATAGGCTGGCACACATGGGGTTCTTCCTTTTGTGATAAGATTAAAAATGACTACACTCCTTTACCCTCTAAAATTTCAAACCTGTCTTGATTATTCTTATGAAGATACTCAATTTAAATAGATTTAAAGTTTTTTTCAGTTCGATCTTAGAATCAAGATCAATGAGCATCTATAGTATTACTCTTAAACTTTTTGTATTCTAAGTAAGTCTTGGTGATGCAGTAGGAAGACCTAGCTAAGTATAACGGTGTTAAATTTTCCTTAGTTTAGGTTGATCCACTTGTTTGACCACTATAATATAGTTGTATATAAAAGATCGATTGCTTGTATTATATGGCTACTCGATGAGTTGGAAATGAATACCATTTCTTGGTTAAACTCTTGTTTGTATTATCGATTTGTGATACAAACCAATTCGTCTACAAGAACTTAACCTATAATTGTTGATTAGATTATCATTGAAGTATGGAATTCTATATCCTCTCAAATTTAGTTACTTTTGAACTAACTCTTATTGTTAGTTGTTAAATTATTTCGGTGCTTGATTTTTTGGAACCTTTTTATAAAGTGAAAGTAATGTAGTTACTTAACCAATATAATAGGTTATATTTCTTTATGTATGGTCTGTTATAGCTTGTAGTAGTTTATAATGAGAGGGGTGGATTATGTAGTTGTGTAAATTTTTATTAAATTATATAGGATTACAATCATATAAGCATGGTCTTATATGACCGCAATCTTATAAATCTTGTACTTATTATTAGCAATAAGTAACTACTTGAATTGTTATTGCTTGACTGAGTTATACCAATTAGATGATTGAGTTTGTAAAACTTTATTAAATAAGATGTATGATTACAGTCATATAAGTATGGGCTTATATGACTGTAATCATATTATTCTTTCACTTATAATTATATGACTAATTAGGAGAAGCTTATTTGTTCATATCACCTTTGTGTGACTTAAATTATTATTTGATTTGAATTATATGAAAGGATTGTATGTGTTAACTTGTCTTCTCTAGATGGTTTCATTTATGAAGTTCTTGTGGCATGATCAAAAGAGTTGTGTTCCTTCTTTTGAACCTTAGAATAATTTCACTAAAAATCAATGTTCCTTTTATGAAATTATTAAGTAGAGCATGTTGTTTTGAAGAGTTAGTGTTTATCATGCTCAGTTCATATGAACTGACACATGCTAACAATTTTGCAGATGGACTTCATGAAAGAAGGAAGATGTATAAAGTTGCATTTATTATTTTAATTGAAGAAATTTGAATGGATTAACTAATTATTGTATTCCTAATTGAATTACTTCTGTATAGAAATGAGAAAGGCCTTGGCCATTTAATGTAACTTTTTGAAAGGAAATATTATGATCAATTTTATGAACATGATTTGATACCAGTTTTTGGAAAGTAATAAAGTTAGATTACTTGTTACATTATCTTGTTTGGAAATGATTGTTTGTAAAAAGATGAATTTAGTATTTCAGTAATAAATCAATAAAGAAAGTTAGTGGGTAAAATATTCTTGTACCATACATAAGTATAAGACATATTAAGTGCTAAATGACTTATATGTTGGATTCTATTATTGAATGAAATTATGTTTGAATGGGTTGCTTGAATAATGAATTTAAGAGTTAGCTAATATAGTGTTATATATTGTAATAATGAATAAGTTAATATTAGATGTTTATCTAAGTAACTTATGAATTATGTCATGTGGAAATGAATGTTTAGATTAGGTTCAACCAGTGATTGTGAATAAGTTGTGCTTAAATGATGAAGGGTGTCTTGTAAAAAGATGGTTTATCTATATGAATGCTAACAAGCAAGCAACTGTGATGAACTTAGGAATTATAATAAAAGATATGATAGTGAATACATTCATGATATAAATGATTATAAATTGGAAGTCTGGTAATCCTTATCTAGAAGTTGTTGAATTGTGATATTATGTACATATGGAAATAATATTATGTATTTTATAAGGGTTATACTATAATGAATCATTATGAACTTATGGATAAGATTATATGTCCTTAAATGGAAAGGAAGGTAACACACTTATAAGGTTGAATTGGTCTTTAAGTGATGAATCTTAAATACATACTTATAATCTAAGTGCTTATTATAGATGAAAATGAATGACCTAATAAAAGTATGTACAAATGAATACTTTTAATTAAGCTATAAATAAAGAAAAGTTGTGTGCTTATGCTGAAGTGTTGACTAACATGGAAAGTATATGATACTTGATAAAGGTATGATACATACCTAAACAATTAGCTATGTATAAATGCACCATCTCTATTAATGTGAAATATAGAGACATTGTATTAGTGCTGCCCTATATTGATATAACTAAAATAGTGGCATGGTACTTAACTGTATTACTAATTTTTTTTTCTTAACTGATTAAGATTAAGGAAAAATTAAATCTGTAATTTTATACTTAAATAAAAGATTGTTTCGATCCATACTTAAGGATATTATTGGCATGAGATTAATAAGGTAATTAATCAATTTGGGAAATTAAATATCCTTGGATCAACTTGAGATAGGACCTTAGGTATGAATCATTCAAGGTGAAAGTGTCATGATACCTAGGCTAACCTATCATGAATTAATTAACACTTTGAAACATTAAGATACAATGTTCCAATTTAGGACCCTTAGCGGGTCAACTCACTATGGTGGCTACGGAGTAGTATCCATTCAATGACGATAGTTACTAATAGAACAACAAGAGAATGACACATAACTTCACCTATTTTTCATATGGGAACTCTTACAATTATATAGGAGATTACAATTCTATAAATAAGGTGAAGGTTGTTAACAACCTCAACCAACCTAAAACAATATTCTCGTAATATATATTATTATAAATATATATATACAATTTAACCAACTACGTGATTTTTTAAAACAACTTCATTACAAAAAAATATTAACGTAAGTATTTTCCAACTCACACATACATGGAGCACTACCAATATTTTCCTAACATTCCCCCTCTTAGTGTGAACATGGGGAAAATGTACCTTTATACTTGCACCTACTCATGATCTGGTGATTTTCACAGGATAATCACAAACCTCAAGGATGGTTTTACAAATGGTTGACCAAAAACTGAGAATGGTGGTTTTGCAATTGGTTTACCACAAACCACAAGGTGATGGTTTTGGGAATGGATTACCAACAACCAAGAATGGTGGTTTTTCTATTGGTTTACCAAAAACCACAAATGAATTTTTCAATTGGCTTACCTATAACCACATTATGATGTGGTAAGTACTATTATCAGCCCTCATCACATTTCATTGTCAGAGGGAATAACATAGAAATTATGCTGAAATCGGATGCTCCTACACAAAAGAAAACTAGAAATGAACCATAAAATCATGTTCCCCCTTAATGTGAAATTTCCCTTATTAAACGTTGCAAACTAAAGCAAACACACAACTAAAAAAATTACATAAATTCATTTGTGTGGCCCCATCATTAGCGATTTGCGAGAGGTTTCTAAGTGACCTCCAACCTCCATTTGCCTCCATCCTTCAATGTCATGCTACTAACTCAACCGGATTTGAGTGTGGAGCTTTTTTTTTTCCAAATTAAGATTATTCTTTTCCTCCCATAATGTGAAATAATTTATTTTTGGACGTTTGGTAACACCGAAAATGCATCCGTAGGCAATTTTGTTATTTTAACAATATTTTGACTCTTTTGACAATGACTCATGAGTTTTACGATGACATTTTGACTCAGAAAAAGGAATCTACATTGAAATAGAACTAACACGAGACAACTAAATTTTGATGAATAACTGAATGAAATGACTTTGAAATTTTGACACAATGACTAATGCATTTAATTTTTCAAACTTTTACAATGAACCCAAAAATACTTCTAGACTCTTACCTTTAATAACAACAAATTGAAATGATGATAACAAAATTTTTAATTACAAATGACTTAATATTTGGATTCTTGTCAGAATTACTCTTTTAATAATAAGATGATAGAAGACTCTTACCTAAATAGGAATAAAATGACCCAACAACACATAATGACATACAAATAACATACATGCGGTATACTCTAGGACTTAAAAATTAACTCAAGATTTAATATGAATGATTGACTTAAATTATAAGTGGCCAATGAGAAATCTAAAGGAATAACTAGACTCCATGTCATTTATCATACATACGTGGTTGTTATGCATGTCAAGTTGTATTCCCAAATGGAGGAGATTCCAACCTCAAATCTCCCCAACACCAGACGTGGAGAAGAGACTGAAATGAAAAGCTGGTAGATTTTTGAAGTTGAGTGCCATGTGGATTGATGTTATTTGGATTTGTGGCTTTGAATTTGAGGCAATTCAGAAAAACTGAGACATGTGATAATCAATATGCACAAAATGATCATCTGTTGACATCTATTGAGGTGAACGGTCACTTTGATGTAGGTTCAAATATGACAGAGCTGTGAATGTAGTTTATATTTTGAAAAACATCTAAAGAATGTATATAATACTTGTTGAACCAATCAGATATCATACAGTTGTGGAGATGGATGCTAGAAAATATTTGAATGATGTTGAGTTGAGTCGGTATGAAGATGATGCAAGACCCTGGTGCCGTTCACACGATATAATAATTCTCCAATGCTAAAAAAAACTCGTCCACCGATGGTAATCCATTGAATCTTGTGCGTATTCAATGTCAACAACTAATTATGTATACCACTGAGAAATCTGTTTAGTAATCGATCCAAGCAAAGAATAACTTGTTGCTCACTCTTTGAGATAGAAATTGATATAATAAAAATACATGCAAGGAGATCTAAATTTAGGTTCAACCAAGGAACATCAATGCATAAAGAGAAGGACAAATTTAGAGCAATCTATGGATCTCTGGAGATGGACGTTGTATCTAGAAGGAGACACGTGAATAATGTAATCAACTAGCTATAGTCTGGATTATAGCTGTCAACATGGTTCCCAAATATCATACCCACCGAAAAAATAAAAGACTTCATTGTTATGAATAATGCATGGAGATCCTGCCACACTTCCCGATTATTAAACAAGTACATATAGATGGAATGCACAATCTAGACAAGAATAAGTTCCCAATGCTTACTCATTCACACAAAACTGTCATATCTGGAGACGTTGATGAGTGCAGATCACGGAAGATACATAGAATGAGTAGAGGACTCTCATGGGCTACACGTAGAGATCATACCACTGATCAAATTATTTTCTCATCCCAATAAAACTATATTGACATCACACAATATCTTATCACCACTCCAAACAAATGGATTGGATCAAATATACACCTTCATCTCTTTCACATGGACCATAACATAGCTTTGATACCAAATAATAGAACAACAACAGAAGGACATAGAACTTCACCTATTTTTTATACGGGAAATCTTACAAATATATAGGAGATTGCCATGTTATAAATAAGGTGAAGGTTGTTAACAACCTCAACCAACCTAAAACAATATTCTCGTAATATATATTGTTCTAACAATATATATAAAGTTTAACCAACTATGTGAGTTGTTAAAACAACTTCATTAAAAAAAATTAACGTAAGTATTTTCCAACTGACATATACGTGGATCACTACCAAGTATTTTCCTAACATTCATTATCTAGATATTGTTGTTTAGCGGTTGTGCAGAGTTGGCTCATCAAGACCCTAAATTGTGACATGTGAATCTTTGTTAGGTTGTGGAGCCTGTTTTCATGTGTGAAAGTGTTGAAGACTGTACACTAAGAGTACTGTACACTTTTCATGTATCCTCGCCGGGGTTGGGCGCGACCGAAAAAAAAAAATTTAGGGGTAAAATTTTTTGGCCTCAAAAAATACACCCGACATATCGGAAAATGTGCTTTTCTCATATGCACGAGTTTTTTGACCCATAGGTTTATGGGATAGATTTTTCCCATGGTTTTGATACCCACGGTTTTGTAAAATTACTTAAGTAGTTGTCTATTTATATGGTCTTATGCATATGATAGATGTACAAGAAAATGTATTACATATGTGTTTTGAATTCGGGTGTGAATTCTGTAGATTTTGTTGAGCATAGCTCCAAACGAGATCTGGTATTGTATTGAGAGAGCGGTGGCTTGTAATAAAATTTGAGCAAGTGATTCTTGGTGGACGTAGCCCAAATTGGGTGAACCACGTTAAATATTGTCTCTTTGTGTTGTGTTATTTTATTCTGTAATTTTATTTGAGATCTGTAATAATTTACGCATATTAGTTTTCTCTTGCATTGCGATTCGTGAGGGATTATTCCACATATTTTATCCCTTATTTCCTAACAATTGGTATCAGAGCCTGGTTTGGTTTGCTGAAGTGTTGAATCACAGGGAAAGTTTTTAGCTTGAGTGGGAGCTATGGAAGATGAAGGAAGATCTAGGGTTGATAAATTCAATGGGTAGAATTTCAGTCTTTGGAAGATGCAGATGGAAGATTACCTTTATCAGAAGGATCTTTATACTCCGTTGTCTGAGAAGGTGAACAAACCCTCGAGTATGATAGATGCGGAATGGGATTTGTTGGATCGGAAGGCACTTGGAACGATCCAGTGAGTCTTGCATCTTTGGTATTATTTAATGTTTCAAAGGAAAAGACTACAAAAGATCTAATGGATGCATTAGGGAAGTTGTATGAAAAACCCTCTGCCTCTAATAAGATATTTTTAATGAAAAAGTTGTTTAATATGAAGATGTCTGAGAATAGTTCAGTAGCAGATCATTTAAATGATTTCAATATGGTAGTGAATATGCTAGCTTCGGTTTCAATAAAATTTGATGAAGAAGTTAGGGCTTTATTAATTTCGTGCTCTTTACCCGAGAGTTGGAATAGCACAGTAATGGCGGTAAGTAACTTGGTTCCAACTAACTCAAAGTTGAAGTTTGAGGATGTTGTAGGGGTGATTCTAAGCGAGGAAATGCGAAAAAATCTCTCGGGAATCTTCTACTTTAGGGAATGCTTTGTGAGTGGAAACTAGAGGGAGAGACAGAAGAATAGAGGAAACCGTGGAAAATCAAAAGATCGAGGCAAGGTCAAAATCCAAGAACAAGATTGTATCTTTGGAATTGTGGAAAGCACAGGCATGTAAAAAGAAGGAATTTGTTGGGAGCTTCGGGATAAGAAGAAACAACAAGAAGAAAACAAGGAGGCAAATGTGGCAATGGGTAATGTATGTCAGGATGCTTTGATTCTTTCTTTGCACAATATTACTGAATCTTGGGTTTTAGATTCGGGGGCTTCTTTCCATGCTTCTCCACATAGGCATTATTTTGTTGATTATGTTCAAGGAGATTTTGGGCATGTTTTTCTTGGTGATGATGAGCCTTGCAGCATAGTTGGAAAAGGTTCTATTTAGGTTAAGATGCAGAATGGGAATACTTGGCTATTGAAGGATGTCAGACATGTGCCTACATTAAGATGAAATTTGATATCGGCAGGGTAGTTGGGAAGTGATGGTTGTACTGTGATATTTACAGCAGACTCTTGGAAGGTTACTAAGGGTGCTCTTGTGGTGGCAAGAGGTAAGAAGGTTGGAACCTTGTATTTAACCACTGATAGGACTAATGATTGTAATCTTGTGGCTTCAGATGCTGATACAACATTATGACACTATAGGCTCGGTCATATGAGCCATAAGGGCATGAACATCATAAAGAAGAATTTTCCTAGATATACGAAGAAAATGCAGTTTCGATTTACTGTGAGAGCTGCATATATGGGAAAGCAAGAAGCGAGTAAGGTTTCTCAAGGTTGGACCTATAAAGAAAGAGAGTAAGTTAGAGCTGGTGCATTCTGATGTGTGGGGCCGGCTCAGGTATCATCTCTTGGGGGTTCAAGTTATTATGTTACTTTTATTGATGATGCAACAAGGAAAGTTTGGGTTTATTGTATTAGAAACAAATCTGATGTATTTGACACTTTTGTTAAATGGAAAGCCTTGGTAGAGAATGAAACAGGTCTTAAGCTAAAATGTCTTAGGTCAGATAATGGAGGGGAGTATTGCAGCAATGAATTTGATGATTATTGTTCTAAGAATGGAATCGCGAGGAAAATGGCGGTTCGGGAACTCCGCATGTGAGAATGGGGTATCAGAAAGGATGAACAGAACAATAATGGAACGTGCTAGGAGCATGAGGTTACATGTAGGATTGCCTCTTTCTTTTTGGGTAGAAGCGGTGAGCATAGTTGTGTACTTGATAAACAGAGGACCCTCAAGTGCCTTGGATGGAGGCATACCTGAGGAGGCTTGGTATGGTAAGAAAGTTGATTATTCATTTCTTAGAGTCTTTGGATGTGAGGTGTTTGTTCACATAGACAAGGATGATAGGACTAAGCTAGAGGCTAAATCAGAAAAATGTACTTTCATTGGTTATGGTGGTGATGACTTTGGATATAAATGTTGGAGTATTAAGGATAAGAAAATCATTCGATCTAGGGATGTGGTCTTTAATGAGAAAGTCATGTATAAGAAGTAGTTGCAGGAAAATAGGGAAGAATCCAAGAAAGAATATGCAGTGGTAGAGGATCTTCCGGATGGGAAAGTGACACATGAATTAGTTCAGGAACCCCCTCAACAGGAACCCCAAACTCCTATATTGAGGAGGTCTTCTAGGGTAAGAAGAGAACCTGAACGTTTTTCTCCTTCTCTTTATTATTTATTACTCAGCGATAGTAGAGAACCGAGAGAGCTTTGATGAAGCAATGCGAGGTAGATGCCGGGAAGAAGTGGGAGCAAGCCATGGATGAGGAGCATCAGGATCTCTCATGGAGAACCAGACATGGGATTTGGTAAAGCTACCCAAAGGAAAAAGAGCATTACAGAATAAGTGGGTGTTTAGAGTCAAAGAGGAAGAAGGAGGCAAGAAAAGATACAAGGCCGGTTGGTGGTCAAGGGGTTTGCACAGAAAAAAGGTATAGATTTTGATGAGATTTTTTCTCTTGTAGTAAAAATGACTTCTATCAGAATTGTTCTTGGAATAGTGGCAGCAGAAGACTTGCACTTAGAACAGTTAGATGTAAAGACTACATTTCTCCATGGCGATTTGGAGGAGGAGCTATATATGCAGCAACCAGAAGGATATGAAGTCAAAGGTAAAGAGGAGATGGTGTGCAAAATGAAGAAGAGCTTGTATGGCCTGAAACAAGCTCCACATCAATGGTATAAGAAATTTGATAGCTTCATGATGGAGCAAGGTTATATTAGATGTCATTCGACCATTTTGTGTATACATTGAAATTTGAGGATGGAAGTTATATTATCTTGTGTTTGTATGTTGATGACATGTTGGTTGCAGGTAAAAACATGCAGGAAATAAAAGTACTCAAGAAGCAACTAAGTGAATCATTTGCTATGAAGGATTTGATTGCAGCCAAAAAAATCCTTGGTATGAGGATATCTCGGGATAGAAAGGAATGAAAGATGACTTTATCTCGGGAAGAGTACATTAAAAATGTCATGGAGAGGTTTAATATGCGGGATGCTAAACCGGTTGGGACTCCTTTGGTGAGGCCATTTCAAGTTATCAAAAGGAGCAGTTTCCCAAGACAGAGCGGGGAAAGAAACCAGATGTCCAACGTACCTTACTCATGGTAGTTGGTAGTTTGATGTATGATATGGTGTGCACTAGGCCTGATATTTCCCATGCAGTGGGAGCTGTGAGTAGATTTATGAGTGATCCAGGTAAAGAGCATTGGCAAGCAGTAAAGTGAATCCTTCGGTATTGAGAGAGGACCATGGGGACAGTTTTGTGCTACTGATGGATCAAACACCACTTTACATGGTTATGTAGATTCGAATATGGCTGGAGATGTAGGCAGAGGGAGGAGCATGACAGGTTATATTTACACTGTAGGTGGGACATCAGTGAGTTGGATTTCACAACTACAGAAGCTGGTGGCTTTGTTAACCACAGAGGCTGAGTATGTTGCTGCCACAAAGGCAAGAAAAGAGATGATTTGGTTACAAAATTTCTTGAGGAGTTGGGGCATAAGCAGGAGGAATGTAAGCTGCATAGTGATAGTCAGAGTGCTATACACCTAGCTAAGAACTCTTCTTTCCACTCTAGGACAAAGCATATACAGTTAAGGTACCATTTCATCAGGACAACTTTGGAGGAAGAGAAGTTGAAGTTGGAGAAGATTCATACCAGTCAAAATCCTATAGACATGATGACCAAGGTGGTCATAAGGGAAAAAATAAAGTTGTGTTCAACTTTGGTTGGTCTTCACAGAAACTAGTGAAGGGTTGAGAAGCTTGCTCAGAGGAAAACTAGTCTCCAAGTGGGAGATTGTTAGGTTGTGGAGCCTGTTTTCATGTGTGAAAGTGTTGAAGACTGTACACTAAAGTCTTGTACATTTTCATGTATCCTCGCCGGGCCCCAGGGGTCGGGGCGTATCCCGTTAATAGGGGTTGGGGGCACGGACAAAAAAAAAAAAAATTAGGCGTAAAATTTTTGGCCTAAAAAAATGCACCCGACATATCGGAAAATGTGTTTTTCTCATATGGGTGAGTTTTTGACCCATAGGTTTATGGGACGGATTTTGCCCATGGTTTTGATACCCACGGTTTTGTAAAGCGCTAAGCAATTGTCTATTTATATGGTCTTATGCATATGATAGATGTACAAGCAAATATATTGTAGATGTGTTTTGAATTCAGTGGGAATTCTATAGAGTTTGTTGAGCATAGCTCCAAACGGATCTAGGTATTGTATTGAGAGAGCGGTGGCTGTAATAAAATCGAGCAAGTGATTCTTGGTGGACTTAGCCCAAATTGGGTGAACCACGTTAAATCTTGTGTATGTTTGTGTTGTGTTATTTTATTACGAAATTTTATTTGAGATCTGTAATAATTTACGCATATTAGTTTTCTCTTGTTGTGATTACGTGAGGGATTATTCGGCATATTTTATCCCTTATTTCCTAACAAATGCATTAAGTACAAGCTTTGTTAGAGTTAAAAAGACATATTTAACCTCACAGATATGCACGCGATGCCAACTTATGATGGATACATGAATGGAAGTGATATAGTAATTATGTAAATCATTTGGAGACAATTTCTTTCCCATATGCATCATATGATGACATAGAGTACGCCTTATTGTAGGTTAATCCAAATTTGTACCTTGTACAAGATTTGTATCCATTTACTGATGTCATTTATTTCTAATCCATATAACTAAATAAGTGATTAAGGTGAGATGAAAAGTTCCCAATGGTGAGTGTGCTTCCACGAAATGAGCATGACATACATGACTCTGAATCTTTACACAAAGTAGTGTAAGTGTTGATTACACTTTCATGATTTCACTATGATATAAGTGAGAGATGTTTGTGGAATTCCATTGTGGAAACCAGGTAGAAACTTAGATATCTTCACTTAATTATCATATCCTGAAAAAGGAAAGACCAAAGGATACATTTGATGTATTGGCTCATAAAGAGTGTTGAGGGAGATTGAGTAGGATTTGTATACTCTCATGCAAATGTACATGGTTTATGACAGTTATTGAAAATGGATTTCATTAAGGTTTATGTTGGATTTAAATATATGGGTATTTAAATTAGATGCATAAAGTAAAAAAATCATTGGATGTGAAGTGAAAAAAGTGGTTGTCACATTTTAGTATTAGAGCTGAAGGTTGCAGCTCTTGGGCCTAATGAGTCCTTACACTTAGTAAATTATGATTTTTTTTAAAAAATGAATGAAGGATGTACCATGTATAACAAACTAGATCAAACTAAGCTTTAGGTTCGGGGTAAATGAGTTAGATAATACTCTAATAGTCCTTCGTGACACACTAAACTAGATAGATGCATGGAGCAGCTAGTAAGTGTGAATATGATAAGCCAAGGTAAACAACTTGGGATGAATGATGATGATCAATAGAGGAAGAATATTACTAGAATGATAGAAATTTGAAAGAAAAAAATAGGCCGAATGAAATATGCAATAAAATTATAACTTTAAATAGTAGAAGAATACAAGAGCATTATCTCTTCTTTATCTCTAAATTTCAGGAAAGAGATAATGGATGGGAAAAAGGAATAAAGTGCAATCTTTCAAAGTAAAACATAGCAGTTAGTATACCATAGTTTATTGGAAAAAGAAACAAGTCTTCCTATCATAATGACAGGTAAGTTAATTAGAACTGCCTACTACTAATTAAATATAAGATTAATGCAATTGAGTTCTTTGTACGATGTGACTAACTGGAAACTGAATTAGAATTCAAAATTTTCAATAGCAAATAATAAGAAAATTTTCATGAACCATAACTTTATGTCATTTATCATGACATTATCACTGATTGAACTCATTATGGAAAAGGAGGACATACTTAAGTTCAGGTAGGAACTTAAGATGTAGTAATTAAAACTTGGTTTTGTCTGAAAAACCAATGTCTTAAAGATGTTAGATCATCAACTCTAGAATATACATAGGAAGACAACATCTAATTCTTGATTGAATATGAAATTTGGCCTTACTCAGACACTATAGGTGAGATCTTGGCTCTAAAAACCTAAATAGGAATAAATTAAAATAAAATGTAATAATACCTTAATAAGTATTGAAATAAGAAAATTTTTTTATAAGGCTAGGTTACATATTTCTTGACTGTATTGTAATTTCATGTGATTGTTTAAGATATCAGAATGCAATATGAAGGTTATTAGGAGATGAATCTAGATATCTTCAGCCATATATAATAGTCTTGTAGGTAAAATATGAATCTATGCAGGATTCCAATGTGTCATAAATTGTGAAATCTTGACCATTTGGGGAAAAGGTAAGAATATTATTATTTTTGAAAATGAAGCTTAGTAAAAACTAAGGGATGATTAACCTTAAAAAAGTAACCATTGATTGTAAACATTGTATGTTTACAAAAGGGATTGGTATGAGATTCCTGCTCCAAGACCTCTTCATTATCATTAATATAAGGTGAAATATGTATGATGAGAAAGTATTAGTAATTGGGGTCAATCATATGATAAGGATACTAAGTAGGAAGTTGTCCTTCCTCATAAACCTTGTTGACTTCATGAACACCTTTGATAAAAAGTAAAGTAAATGTAAGAATTATTAAATAAATTTCAAGTTACTGGTATAAGGACATTGTAATCATTTCCATTACAGACCCTTTTGTAAAATATGAGACATTGAAATTAAGACAAATGTAATTTGTGCCCAAATAATATTTCTCGGGCTTGATTTATAAAATTTCAAATCTGGTAAGAAATTAGAGATTAAAGGGTTTAACGAAGAATATCATGTGTATAACTTAATACTGATGATCCTATGAGAGTCTATAAGTTTACCCTCAAGGTTTTAAAGTCAAAATATCCTGGAACTTAAGATTATTTTGACAGTATGCTCCTTTAGACTGTAAATATAGTCAGCCTAATTGCAAGAAGGGTAATTTAAAGCTAAAAGGAGTTGTAGGTTTGGAAAAGTAAAGCCTACCTAACTTAGGTCTTTAACTTTGTGAAAGTTATAATAAGTCTATAAAGGAGTGGAATGTTAGTTCTAAAAATATTTTGTTAAAGTATAAATTGAACTATGAGGATACCCTAATCAAGGAGAGGAACCTAAAGAGTAATGAACACACCAATGGTTGTGATTGTGTTTTTGTTCTTCTAAATGTTTATATACTGTGGAGTCATTACCTCTAAAGTATGGAGTCATTGATCAGGGTGACACATTTTTGGAATGTTTCTTATAGGTTCTGTTGATCCTTTTTAACTCTACGGTTGTAGTCTAGGTACTTCATCATCTATACTATTGTTACTTGATTACATTGATGAATTCATAACTTGCATTATGAGATGACTGGTTGATTGTAGTATGTATCTATGTCTAATGATATAGTGAAGAATAAATTATATTAAAAAAATGTTTAGTGCATACCTATTATTATGAAAACTAAAGAAGTATATAATTATATTTCGTTTTGGTCAAGTTTCAAGTGCATAGCCTTTTCTTGAACGTTGGTATTACTATGACTAAATTGTAATTAGAGGTAACTCATTATATTGTGTTGTATTAATATTATACATGATTGAATAACAAGTTAAGAATTATTTATCTTAACTAATTTCATATAAGTTGTTTGTGTATATAACTTAAAGATATAAATATTGAGATTATACTCTATCAAGGTATCGAAGGATTAATATATTATAATTATTGATGAAGTTGTGTTATACAAAATTCAAGGAACTAGAATAATAATATTATAGTTACTTAAGTTTGGGTTTATATGACTGTAATGTTACTATTCTAACACTACTGGAGCTGATTGTGATCAGTTGTGTTTGATTGGTATACTTATGTTTATCTTGAGTAAATACTTGTCGAGTTCAAAATAGCGGTACCTTGTTGCTTCAAAACATATTATGGGAATTTCTGTAAAATTTTGCATTTTTTTGAGAATTATATGGATGAATAAGTTACATTTCTCTCTATGTTCTAAAAAAGGGATTGGACTAAGTAAATCATCGGTACGATGATGATTTTTAGATGGGAGGTATGTAATTCTATTGTGATGATATCTATACTTGCTTCTTTGAATGAGGTATGCAATCATTGATATGTGATTTCTATTCTGAGTTATTGTGCTCTTAGGAACTAGTAGATCATGATTTCTGGAATGATATCAATTGCTTTTAAGATCTGACTCTAATCATTCTTATGGAAATAATTTACTTTTTTGATCGATCATCAAGTACTTACTTGATTGGATTTTTAAATAAACCAAGTGATTTCATCTTGTGGAAAGAGAAATCAGATTCTCGGGATAGATGGATAATCAAGTAACTTGGTAAGCTATCTAAGTTTGTTATTATTTTCTATTTCGATGATGTGAAATCTAGATGTAGGACAATACCTTTGATAAATTTCAGTGATCTAAGGAATTATCCTTGATCATTTGGATATTTTGATTAGGATTGGATAAATATGAATTTGGGATCTTAATTCTTTGTGAATTATTGTAAATTTAGACTTACTAATTTTAAATATTTCTTTTTTATATAATAGGTAAAAGAGGGTTGAGGGGACCATATCCTGTAAAAAGTTTACAAATTTTTAAAGAAAAGGGCCAAGGAGTGTCCATTGAATCCCAGACTAAGAAACATACCAACCTAACTACAAAACAAAATTATCCACCATAGCAAAAATAGACATAGAAAAACTAGCAATAGGAGTCCGAAAACTAACAAAAGAAGTTTGTGAACTAAAAACATAGCAAAAACCAAAGAAAACATCCCAAATAAGAGTACCATTAATTATTATTTTATCGGATCACCTTTGTATACATGCACCCATTCCATTCCTTAATCAAGTTGGCTATAGTAGATTTCCAGAACTTATAATTCAGCTTTGTTATCTCCACTATAGGGCCATTTCCTTCTTTTTATTTAGTCTTTTCTATTTCCATGGAATGGATCATCTCAACAAGGATTTTAAGATGGTGGATAGTTATTTTTACATTGAATATGTGAACATCTCTGATTTGAAGAATAATTCCCTTCATCTTCAACATGTCATTCTCCATGGCCAGGCATCTTTCATTAGAATTTTTTAATTGTTCGCTAAGAACAATAGATGTCGCATGCAAATCCCTCGGGTAAATTGTCATCATTTGAACTTGTGTCTATTTAGGTTAGTGTCTAACCTATAATTCTCAAATTCCCTCATAAAAACATTGGATTTGACCGCTGAATCCTGGGATTTAAACAAGTTATTTTGGACAGTTTTGAGGGTGTGCAAGATTTCAATAGCCTCCTCCGAGTTTTTAGATCTTTTTCTCCTGAAGTTTCAGGATCTTTCCCACTAGCCATCTCCTCACTGCTTTCCCCTTTGCAAGCTTCTTCATCCTGATTATCACTGAAGTTAGGAAGGTCAATGTCCTCTTCTTGATGCTCCCGAGTCTGAGATAACTTCAAAATTATCTTGTGGCTCAGAATCCCCACCCTCCTTGCACTACTTCTTAACACATTCCTTAGCAGATGGGATCTGGTTCTTTTCACCACAACCTTCCCTAAAACCTCAGGCTAGGAGTAACTTCAGATTTCCCCCTAAAATATCTTTATTTAGGTAAGCAGAAGCCCCTAATTTTTCATTTTTGCCAATGAGGGGAGTTCCCAACTTGAGTAGGGATTTGATGAGGCCTTGATGCAGTGGCAGGGTGAAAGTGCCTTTCTCAACCTGAGAAATTGATTTAGCCAAGGAAAGGTACAAAAAATTGGGGAAATTATAGGGCCTGTTGTTTCTAACATGGTTCAACATAGGAAAATGGTACCCATAAATCACCTTGTAATGGCCTTCTAGAGTAATATAAGCCATAATTAACTGAGCTATTTCATTGTAAGGATGGGGAAAATTCCCTCTTGCATAACCATTATGGAGAGAAATAGGCACACCCTTACCTTGCATAAAGCATTCAATCTCCTGACTGTAGTCGACTTGGGCTTGAAAGTGCTTCTTCCTTCCTAAGATAGACCCAAGACTTTAGATATAAAGACTCGAGATTTTAAATATTTCATTAGTGTTACCTAAATGACTTATAACTCGTAGTTATACTACTTCCTGATTTAATCTTTATTTGATTTTAAAAGTTAGACTATCTTGGTATTGGAAGCCTAAATTAAGCTATCGTAATGTGTTGGGGACATAAATAATCTATCCTAATCTAATGTTATACACTAGGGGACATAACAATATCTTAGAGTATTTGATTTAATATTGGAAACCTAATCTTAGGTTGACAAAAATATTGATGAGGATTTAAACCTAAATTAAGGACCCTAAGTTCTAAAGCTAAGGACCTAACCATGATTAAATTTGTATGGTAAGGTTAGGATATGGTTAGGATAATGGCACTAATCCACATGGGTAATTTTTAAATTAAATGTGAATGTAATGAAGAGCACTGCCACCTTTAGCATTGGCTAAGTTTAACTTAACATGCACAAAAAACCAAGGAAACTAAAATAATGGTTGAGTTTTGTTAACTATTAGTTAGTTTCTATTTTAAAAATAGTAAATTGAAGTTGCAGGAATTACTATCATTTCATACGGTAATTTATGGCATTAAATGAATCCTAATAAACCACCTTGGGGAAAGACATGTCATTTTTGGGAGAAAAGATTATAGTTAGTTTTTTGTTTTTAATTTGTCACACTAGTTCCTTTGCTCTACATGAGGAGGATTTATCGCTTGAATCGGTATTCGATATTATGTTATTCATGCATATATTGTTTCATGGAGAAATTATTGGAAGAAAATAAATGTGAGGGTTATAAAAGTGATAGAGGAAAGGATGGAGGGTTTTGTGAACATTGGTTTTATTTGATTTTGGAAATCGGGAAAGGAATCCTAGGAGCTCGAAACAAAATCTTTGAAGCTTTACTAAGAATGATAATCTCTAACTCATTATAATCTCAATTTAATTATTTCATGAAAATAACTCTTTGCTTGAATGAAATTGCATTCCTTGGTTCTTGGTTTTGTGTATTTGAGTTAATCGTTTATTATCTTTTTGAGTAAGAATTATTGTTCGAATCTTGTTGAATGTTCATTTGGAATGAATACTGGTTTGTATGCATGACTATGAATGATTATTGTGAAGGAATAATGCACTTCATGGTTTTGGTATGTGTATTCTGAGCTGTAACTTAAATGGATTTGGTCATAGTTATGGTGTGTTGTTATTTTTAAAAAAAATGCCTAATATTGGAAGATTTGCATTTTTGTGATTTTTATGTGATGATATTTTGTCTTGGTTGATACCCATCTCTATTGGGTTTAATGCAAGTTTACATTAAATAATGATTACATAGAAGTGGGTATTTTGGGAAATATGTTGGATATGATTTATGTCCTAGATATTTGATATACCAACCTAAATGTGGGGTTGTAACTCAGTAAGAAGACTATCTTTTATTTGACTTGATTGGTTTATTGAATTGGTTAATTATTGACTATACACCTAATTTTTTGGCTTAAGAAGTATAGAACACCAATAATGTTAACTATACATGTATTGGGTGTTTGAGTATTTAATCCTTCTAGATTGACACGTTCAAATCTTAATTGGGTTATTATGTGAGTTATAACCAATTCACTTGATGATTTTGGGAAGTTGAAACTTTAATGCAAAGTATTTTACTTTGAATCCTCACATGGACACCTTTGTTACTTAAACTTGATCCATGTGTCGGTGGATCGAAGGGTATATTGGTTTCTTAGACACCAACTATCACTATCCTTGCATTCTTTATTTATTCTACCTTCATGGGAAGGATTCTATGTTTATAGGTATGAATACTTAGAATACCTACTTTTGACAACTAGGAAAGGTCACTATCAATTAATCCGATTTATCGATTATTCAAAATGGGTCTTAGGCCCACTTAGGTCGAGTGATAATCGACACCTTATTTTTATTATTTCTCAAAATAGAACTCAAGTATGGATTGAAGCCGATAAGGGTTAATAATGAGTTTTTGGGATTCCAAGACTAACTCGACCTCTTACTTGGAGTGTAGACTACGCTTTACCCTCTTAAGCTGTTGAACCAATATTGATTCTTATTATTAGGATACCTTATTTAAACAGATTTAAATTTTTTTTAGTTCGATCCTAGAATAAATATCATTTGAGCATTTGTAGTATTATTCTTAAACTTTTTGTGTTACTGTGTAAGTCTTGGTGATGTAGCAGAATCAAGGATGAGTATAATGGTGTTAAATTTTCCTTAGTTTGGGTTGATCCACTTGTATGACCATAGTAATATAATTGAATATAAAATCTTGGTTGCTTTTATTATATGGCTAGTTGATGAGTTGGAAATGAAAAGCTGGTTCTTGATTAAAATATTATTTGTATTATATGGTTTGTGATACAAAAGGTTCATATATAAGAATTTATCCTATAACCGCTGATTGTATTATCATTGAAGTATGGCATTATATCTCCTCTCGAATTTAGTTCATTTTGAAGAAGTTGTTATTGTTATTTGTTTAATTCTTTAGGTTCTTGATTTTTTCGAACCTTTTATTACAATGCAAGTAAGTGGAGTTACTTGGTGATATAATAGGTTATATTTCCTTTTTATACGGTATGTTATAGTTTGTAGTAGTATAACAAATTTGTGGTTATTGTAGTTGTGTAAATTTTTATAAAATCATATAGGATTATAGTCAATGATCATATAAGCATGGGCTTATATATTTGTAATCTTATAAATCATATACTTCTTACTAGTAATAAGTACTTAATTGAATTTTTATTGCTTTACCAAGTTATACCAATTAGATGATTGAGTTTGTAAAAATTTATTAAATAATATGTATGATTACAGTCACATAAGTATGGGCTTATTTTGCGCAAACATATTATTCTTACACTTTTATATGAATGATTAGGATCAAGTTTTTGTTCGAACCACCTTTGTGTGACATAAATTATTATGTGATTTGAATTTTATGAAAATTTTGTATGTGTTAACTTGTCTTCTCTAGATGGTTTCATTTATGAAGTTTTTGTGGCACGATCAAAAGATTTTTGTTCCTTATTTTGAACCTTCGAATAATTTTATTAAAAAGCAATGTTCGTTTTATGAATTTATTAAGTAGAGCTTGTTGTTCGAAGAGTTAGTGTATAACATGCTCAGTTAGTGTGAAATGACACATGCTAAAAAATTTGAGATGGAATTCATGAGAGAAGGAAGGCGTTTAAAGTTGCGAGTTATTCTTTTAATTAAAGAAATTTAATAGATTAATTGATTATTGTATTCCTAATTTAATTCTTCTTTGTATAGAAATGGGAAAGGACTTGGACATATAATGTAACTTTTTAAAGGAAATATTATGAGCATGATTTGATACCGATTTTGAAAAGTAATAAAGTTAGATTACTTGTTACATTATCTTGATTGGAAATGATTGTTTGTAAAAATATGAATTTAGAAGTTAAACAACCAATAAAGAAAGGTAGTTTAGTGGGTAAACTATTCTTGTACCATACATAAGTATAAGACATATTAAGTGCTAAATGACTTATATGTTGGATTCTATTATTGAATGAAATTATGTCTGAATGGGTTGTATGAATAATGAATTTAAGAGTTAGCTAATATAGTGCTATATATTGTAATAATGAATAAGTTAATATCAAATGTTTATCTAAGTAACTTATGAATTATGTCATATGGAAACGATTGTTGGGATTAATTTCAACCAAAGTGTTTGTCAAGAATTTATGCTTAAATGTTGAAGGGTGTCTTGTAAAAAAATAGTTTATCCGTATGGTTGCTAATAAGCAAACAGTTGTGATGAGCTTAGGAATTATAATAAAATATATGATAGTGAATACATTGATGATATAATTGATTATAAATTGGAATGTTGGTAAAACTTATCTATAAGTTGTTGAATTGTGATAGTATGTACATATGGAAATAATATTATGTCCTTTATAAGGGCTATACTATAATGAATCATTATGAACTTATGAAAGAGAGAACATGTCCTTAAATGGAGAGAAAGGTAACGAACTTATAAGGTTAAATTGTTCTTTATATGATGAATCTCAAATACATACTTATATCCTAAGTGCTTATGATAGATGATAATGAATGATCGATAAAAATACGTACATATGAATACTTTTGATTAAGCTATAAAAAAGAAAAATTACGTTTTTATGCTGAAGTGTTGACCAAAATGGAAAGTATATGATACTTGAAAAAGTTATGATACATACCTAAACAATTGCCTATGTATAAATGCACCATCTATATTAATGTGAAATATAAACAAATTGTAATATTTCTGCCCTATATTGACATAACTAAAATAGTGGCATGGTACTTAATTGTATTACTAAAAAAGAAATGTTTTCTTAAATGATTAAGCTTAAGGAAAAATTTATTTTGTAATTCTATACTTAAATAAAAGATCGTTTTGATCCATAATTAAGGATATTATTGGCATGAGATTTAATAAGGTAATTAATCAATTTGGGAAATTAAATATCCTTGGATCAAATTGAGATAGGACCTTAGGTATGACTCATTCAAGGTGAAAGTGTCATGAGACCTAGGCTAACCTATCATGAATTAATTAATACTTTGAAACATTAAGATACAATGTTCCAATTTAGGACCCTTGGTGGGTCAACTCACTACAACCGCTACACAGTAGTATCGATTGAATGAAAGTAAATTTGATTTGGGTCTGTTACTTAGCAATGTGTGTAGTTTCTTGATCAAGACCCTGAATTGTGACATGGTATTGTATTAAGTACAAGCTTTGTTAGAGTTACAAAGATAGATTGAACCTCATGGATACGCACCCCAATGCCAACTTATGATGGCTATGGGAATATAATTTATCTAGTAATATGTCAAATAATTTCGAGACATTTTCTTTCCCATAGTCATAATAGGATGACATAGAGGTATGCCTTCTTGCAGGTTAATATGGATTTGTACCTTGTACAAGACTTGTAGTTGTTTACAGCACCATTGATTGCTAATCCATATAATTGAATAAGTGATTAAGGTGAGATGAAAAGTTCCCAATGGCGAGTGTGCCACCACGGAACCGAGCATGACATACATGAATTTGAAAATTGGCACAAAGTAGTGTAATTTGTTGATTATACTATCATGATTTCACTATGATCTAAGTTGAGAGATGCATGTTGAATTCCATGGTGGAACCTAGGTAGACTCTTAGATATCTTCACTTAATACATCCTAAAAAAGGAAAGACTAAATGATATATTTGATGTATTGGCTCATAAATAGCGTTGAGGTGTATTGACTAAGATTTTTATACTCTCATGTTCTTGTACATGGTTTATGGTAGTTATCGAAATGGATTACATTAAGGTTTATGTTGGATTTAAATATATGGGTACTTAAATCATATGCATAAAGTAAAAATAAATTCCACTGGATGTGAATTGACAAAAAGTGCTTGTTAAAATTTTGAAATATGCTACTATTGCAATTGGGGGGCTCAATTTATTAGTGATTTTGAAGTCTTAGCACTTATGGAAGCAGATAGTTTTCTAGCATTACTTGGGTGCCCTTGGTGTTATTCAAATAACATTTATCTCCAATTCAATAAGCGTTATATTAGCTTTGAAAATAAGGAGCGCATGATCATCCCTTTGACAAAAGAAAGGCTGCACCTTATGTAGAACCTTTGAGTGAAGAGGATATAAACAAAATTTATGTGTGCACCATCAGGGATCCTAAGGTGCTTGAGCCATCAAAGGAAGGAGTAATTTAGTGGGATGATTCACAATCTATGAGTGATACAACAAGTGTTTCTTGTGATAACTGGGTACATGGGACTTACGAGATGGTTGGATGAGAAATGAAGAGTGTAGTTACATGCATTAGTAGGCCACATTCTGTTAGGCATTTGGGAAATAACCAGGTACCTACATACACTAGCAAAGGAAATCCTGAGGTGTTTATGTATGCTATGGAATCCCAATGGAAAGATCAGGTAGAAAGAAGAAATATACTAGTGTATACTTCATGCGAGTTAGTAGTGCACTTTGGTAGATTACACACAGGGAAAATATTGTGGAGTGGTGTGAAGTGAGAATTGTGATCTATGTTAGATTTTAAGAAGCAATGTACCATCTCAAATCCTCAAATTTAATTTGAAGGATCATGTTCAAAACCATGTTTAGAAGTGTTAGAGACTCTAGAAAAGGTGCGGGAGGATTTTCCACCTTCACCGTGGGTTGATAAGTTTAACTCCACCTTACGAGGTTACGTGTGCACATTGTATGTCTATGTAGAGTTGAATACAATGTCATGGAATTGGAAAGAGTTGAATGTATGTATGGTTTAGACCTTTGATTAATTTTATACTAAACCACCTATGAATGAAGCCTTGCAGATAATGAAGTGCTTGACTATGGGAGATAGTGAAAAAGCTGAAGAAATCATTCAAGAGTTGTTGGGAGAATCAAACCTCGAGGAGAATCGGACCTCGAGGTGTGCTTTGAAAGAAGAGGATACTGATGAAGAACAACTTGGGTTTTCCTTATTAGAAAAGGAAAAAAAGGAAATATGGTTTATATAATAGATGATGAAGAGGTTGTGAACCTATTTGTTGATCACACTATGGGTATGCATGAGATCATGGATAATGCAGATGAATGGGTACACACATACCATGAGCCTATGAAGATAAATAAGGTCAACATTGGAATAAAATATGAACCTAAGGAGGCTATCATTGATGATTATTGGATTTATTTATAGGTTGCTAATATTATTGAGTTGGTGCATAACTTGAAGGATTTGTTCCCTAGAGGTTATCATGAATTGAAAGGAGTGTATGAATCTTTGAGCAAGATGAGGATCAAATTTAAGGAAGGTATGCACTTGGTTAGGAAGAGGAATTACAGGATGAATCCTAACATGTGTTCCAAAGTTAAAGAAGAAATTGACAAGATGCTGAAATATGGAATCATTGAGCCCATAGAGGAATCGAATGGGTTAGCATAATGGTGATAAGTATCAATAAAGATGGTAGGATAAATATCTGCTTGGATTACAAGGATTTAAATGATTCTTGTGTTATAGATCATTTCCCCACACCTTTATAGAAGAGATATTAGAGGGCATGGTAGGGCATGAGATCTACTCCTTTACTAATGGGTTATCTGGAAATCATCGAGTTCGATTACTTAAGTTGATTCGGAGAAAACAACTTTCACCATTGAATGGGGAATTTTTTCATACACATTTATTTCTTTTGGGTTGAATAATGCACCTATGATATTTTTGCACATTATTGTGCAAGAATTTTAAGATTGTATACATAAGTCATTATAGGTTTACTTAGATGATTGGAATATTTATGGGCTAGTTAAAGACCATTGTGACAATTTGAGACTTATGTTTCGTAGGTACATGTACATGCGGTCGAGAATATCTCTCAACATCAAGAATTGTATTTTTGCTACACCCTTTGGCACCCTTTTGGGACATATCATATGCAAGGAAGGCTTGTTGGTGGATCCTATTAAGATTTTGTTATTTTTGGCTTAAGGGAGCCTAATAACCAGAGTGAAGTGTGCGGGTTCCTTGGACATACAAGGTACTACAAAAATTTCATTAAGGGTTATGCCAAGATTTTCGTGCCCTTGGAAGAGTTATTAAAGAGCAAGGGTAATTTCCATTGGGCGAGGCGCAACAACATACATTTGAAACCTTGAAGTAAAGTATTACTACGTGCCTATCCTAAATTTTCCCTCATCGAACAAACCCTTTCATGTGCATGTGGACGCCTCTAGCATGGCCATTGTCATAGTGTTAACATAACATGGAGAGGGTATTGTAGATCACCCTATTTATTTTGCAAGTAGGAAATTGACCCTAGGCTAAACAAAACTACAAAAATACAAAGTGGAAAGCATTGTTTATTATTTATGTGCTACATAGTTTTAGGAATTATTTTTAAAGAATCCATTTATATTCTATATAGATCACATGGAATTAAATTATCGGTAAATAAGAACGTTTTGCGGGGGACGCATATGTAGATAGATTTTTTTGTTCTAGGAATTTGACTTTATAGTTGTGGTGAAGCGGGTAAGAGAAGATCGGGACCAAATCATTTATCCAATATTTATTTAGGTGAGGATTTTTAAAGCATTGAGGATACAATGTTGGATGCACAATTATTTAGATTAAACTAATCCCCTATGATTTGGAAGATATTGTAATCTTTTTGCAAACTAGTGTGGCACCTAAAGGAATGAAAGCCTTGGAGAAGAAACAACTTACTATACATGTCATGTCTTATATGCTGATAGGTGGAGATCTTTACAAGTTAGGACATAATGAGGTTTTGTGCTAGTGTGCAATTGAACATGAGCACCTTGCCATTATGGAAGAGGCTCATGGTAGAAGTACAGGTGGTCACTATGTTGGAAATTCTAACATGCACAAGATTCTATTGGTAGGTCCGTGGTTGGAAACAATTTACAAGGATTTTATAGAGTATTACAAGGCTTGTGACCACTATCAGTGCCTTATAAATCTTGGGCATATATATGAGATGCCTATGCAACCTCACCGCTACTATAGAACCTTTTGAAAAATGGGCAATTGACTTTGTGGGTCCTATTTCCCCACCCGCACACCAGACTGGATCACACTACATTATAACTTGTAAAATTATCTTATAAGGTGGGTGGAAGCGGAACCTACAAATGGTTACATGATAGCTACTAAAACAAGGTTATTATGGGAAAAATTATCAATAGGTATGGATTTCCATTGAATCTAACAAGTGATAGGGTCACACACTTTTTGAATGAAGATATCATGATATTATTAGTTGATTTTATGGTGGCACATCACAAGACAACCCCATATCATCCACATGCCAATGCCACTTTTAGGCCTTCAATAAGATATTGAACCATACTTTGGTAAATATTTCTAATGTTGGAAGAAAGGACTGGGATGATAAAGTCTCTGTTGTACTTTGGGCATATAGGACAACTTATAAAAGATTGAACAAAGCCACACCTTTTTAGTTGGTGTTTAGCATGGAGGATATTTTTTCCATGGAATTTATTCTACCTTCCCTATGTATTACATGCGCACAAGGTTTTTAGATTACCATGCACTTGAAGAGTGAATAGACAAACTAATGCAGTTGGATAGAAGGTGTGTTATAGCTCTTTAGAGCTAGAAGATAGAAAAGGATAACAGAAGGCATGCCATGATATAAATATTAAGAACAAGAAGATTGAGGTTGGACAGATGGTTCTTCTGTATGATTTGAGGTCTTTGCACCATCCTTGGAATTTCCAAGTGCCTTTGGTTGGGACCATATGTTGTGACTTACATACTTGATTCAAACGCTTTCTAGTTATAGGTGCTAGATGGGACAAGGTTTCCCAATCACTTCAATAGGAGTAGGCTTAAGCCCTACGTAAATAAATATTTTGGGAGTTTTTAATAAGGAAGTATTTCCAGTTAGATTAGGTTTCCCTTAACACATTTACTTTATATGTGTTTCCTTTCAATGTTGTTATGTTTTGTCAATTTAGTTCAGTGTTTTTCTGTAATAAGCACACTTTCACGCAGGAAGATGATTAATTTCTTTATGAGTTCATATCTAGAGGACTACGGATACATTTATTATAGGGTAGATTGAAAAAAAGACATACATATAAATGTTGATGTTGATAATGGCCTAGGAAAAACAAACACGCAAAATGAAAGGCCTAAGTATCAAAGGGGCATGCATAGTAGTGGTGATAATGGTTGTTGAAAAATGGTAAGGTATTAAGGAAGAAGGTGATGATAAGAATGACTCAAGGAAAATACATGTATAAGAATAAATGAACATGGTAACGTGAGATAGGCTATGGCGGGAAGAACTACTTGGAAAAGGAAGCACTGGTTGATGTACTTTAGTGCTCGAAGCACCTATAAGGAGGTCTACGGTTAGTGTAGTTTTTGTGCCAGAAGGTTACGATGGTTATCTTTGTTGGGGAAGCGGGAAGGGTGGTATTTATTGTAGCAGATACGGTGGTAGGTGGCATGGTAATTAATGCGGTAAAAAGTGAAAAACTATAAATAGGGGGCTAGGGTAAGTTATTTTTACCTTGTAATAACTTGTGGAAGAGATCTTGCAAACTAGGGAATCCTTGTGAATTTGTGTGAATGATTGATTGTGAAGGTAGAAAATCGTGAACTAGATTGTGAAGATGAACATGGGCATGCACAGCGTGGGTTTGTGATAGAATTTATATAGGTTTGGATGATTTAGTGTGAAAAGAAGTGTTCTTTGGTTAGGGTTTGAAGAACTAGGGCACAGATTACATAATTACATGAAGGAGTAGGGTTATAAGCTATAGGAATAAAAATAAGCTGAAGCACAAGGTAGAACTATCAATTACTTGAATAAGAATGACACCATGTAGGGAAGAAATTGTTTTAACCAAGAAGAAGGGAAAGGAAAAACGATTCACGGTAGTGAGTTTCAATGAGGAATGGTATTCAGAGATGCAATACCTAGATGGGGTATTGATGGGAATGGTGGGTGTCCCATGTGTAAAAAATGGTTATAAGTGATTATAACCATCAAAATAGTATGACTAAGATGGAAATGACATTAGAACTAGTCGACCCATAGGTGAGAGAATGGAAAATGAGAAACCAATGCATGATGACTCGGTCAGAAATTCTTTGGAGAAGGATAGACTTCTATAACTATATGAACTAACTTTTCAGAAATCCTAAGAGATTGTACCAGTGGCTTATGTCGCGCATACACAAAGACTATTTTTACTTCATTGGAAGGAGGATGCACATAAATTCACAATTAATCTCTAAGTTCACTTTGGACTCATATGCACTAGAGAGCCAATTTATGATGACTTGTGTGAAAATGAGGTTGTAAAAGAAACAACTACGAGTATGATTACAAGAAAGGAGGGCACACCTTTGATATTGCAAAGATAAATTAACTAATCATTAAGATGATTGCATGCCTTCTTACAAAATTGAACATATAAGAAATATTGACCTAAGTTAACATATGGTGGTTGAATGTATTCAATAAGATTATATAAGGGATAATCAAAAACATCTCATCCTTCATTAGAAGATATCAATGATGCCACATGAGATGGAGACAAGATAATGTATGGTAATATTTTTCTTACCATTGTTTTCTCTGAGATTGGAGTTCTTGATGGGCCGAATAACAACATATGGGAGTACCATGATGAGAATCCCTCCCTATCTAAGATATTTTTAGAATATACTTGTGATATTATAACCCTTACATACAAGGTGCAATTGGATAAATGGTACAAGTGGATGTGTGATGCCTTTGGTGTAGAATGGAGGATCCCAGAGAAACTACCAACTTCGGTGAAGGATGAAGCTAAATTTATAATTTATCAACATTTTTGCATTGGTAAGTTTACATTGACTGATGACACCAAGATCTAGTTGTGCAAATTTCCTTTTGCTTAAACAACACAACATTTCAGAGTGGATTTAATAGATTTAAGGAGGCCACGAAATTGAGATTTGATCTAAGAGAGGTGGACTAAGAGCATCGTGTATTGCACCAAACACTTGTCTACCCAAATAAGTATGTGTATGTGGAAAAATATGTCTCTCATGACATACATTTTCTCAAACCCATTACAATACCAATTTTAGGGACACTGCAACAAGGGTGTATATTCATTTATGGCCAAAATTTGAGAAGGGTGCATATGTAGAAGATGATGTTTCTATCCCTAAGGACCCTGCAGGAAGAAAGAAGGTAGAGGTAAAGAAGAGGGATAGAGAATAAAATCCTACAATGAGTAGGGTTTCAAGTGCGCATGTGGCCCATACCACAGGGACACAAGAGATAGGTGTAGGTACAAGTAATTATACTTACAGGAAGAAGTCTCAGCTAAGTAAGCAGCCCCTAGTGAAAGAAGCATCTTTGGTAAGAAAGCGAGAAAAAGGTGATACAAAGTTCTAACTCTAAGAATACAGAGAGCTTGAAGAATGAGGAAACAAAGGGGAGGAAGAGGAATGAGAGCCTAAAAATAACCCTCCCATATACAATGTACATGAATTTGATGAGGAGCAGAGTAAACATTTAGAGGATACTCGAGAGGAAGGAGATGAAGAAGAAGTTGGGATAAATGTGCATGAAACTTTGTGCCTTTCTAAACAAGAGTTAGAGAGTTCTATAGAGAAATAGGTAGCATGTATAATACAAAACTTGGTCGAGGAGGAGGAGAAGCACAACATTGAGGAAAATGAAAAGGATAAATTTAGAAGTCATGGGAGAGATACAAGTTTAGAGGTAGGGTTCTCGAAGGGTGTGCGAGATGGGTGGTGGTACACATCTACACAACAAGGACCTACTATGACTTATGATTAAAATCATATATAAATATATATATATATATATATATATATATATATATATAGGGGTGGGGACTTTCCCTTCACCACCCATGCATCCTCAAAACATGATGCATGCTAAGAATATCCATGCACCACTATAAGATAACTAAAAAATCATGCAATATTTCCTAATAATAGATCTACTACAGTTAACTCTTAGTTCAAATCCTATTATTATCTCAGACAATGCATGTCACTTAGTCTTCTTTGTATCCCAAAATAGACCTTGCTTGAATGGTATGTCTTCATGTTCCAACCTTATCTTAAAAACCCTATTTGGGTGACACTCCAAGTCTATATTTAGATCCACATCTAAAATTGGCTAAGTGTTGACTCCTTTATGTCCAATCCTTCCCTTTCTATATTTAACGTGCAAAACCTAATCTCCTCACACGTGTGTCCTCGGGCACCTTTATTTTGCAATGCCCTTGTGCGTGCCTACCTTGTTCTTAAGGAATTTGTCATTTTACATGCTCAACAGAGATACATTGTCAATATATGGTTACAAATTCATCTACAGAGGTGGGAATCTAATTTAATATCTTCTTTTACTAAAATAAAAATCTTTAAAGTCCTGAGCCCCATAAACATATTGGATATCCCCTAAAAGGTCACGGTACATACCCATTTTCATGAGTTCTACAATGTATACTTTAGGGCCTTCCAAGATATTTCTCAAATCCAATTTCTTCCTATAAAAGGATACCCATTCAAGGATATTAGGCCCACCTTTGAGGTAGGCCCTAGTACCCCACCGGGTGATAATTTTTATGTTTAAGATAGCACAAGTACATCAGCTAGTGTTGTGGGAAAAATCCCCTTCCGAGTCTCCTCAATAAAGCAAGTGGCATTTCAGGGGTCCTCTCAGAAGAATATTTCACCATAGCTTTCTTAAGATGGGTGAGTCTTTGTTCTATTGCGGCTACTATGTGGTAAATTTAAAACATTTCTTCTATAATATCATCATCTAGAGATGCATAAAAATCAACTGGAATCTCTTTCTCTATAATTTTCTCATTAAAAATTTCCAAGGGTATGTTGATGATGTTATTGCTAATGTCAAACCTATAATGAGCCAAAAATTCTTCAATAACTCAAGATCTTTGTGATCCTTTGCACGAAACATATGATGATACATAATCTGAAAAATAGAGAAGAAAGGATTTATCTTGATACGCCTTCGTATCAATGTTACGCAAACTGAACATGGTGTTAATGGTCCTTTAGTTTCCACTTGATCCTAAATCACTAATAACATCCTCACAAAATATTCATCTAGGCTAGAAAGGTTGAAAAATTTGTGAAATGTTTCCAAATAAATCTCTTTCAAATTAGTTCATAATTCCAAATCCACCATTACTTGAAAATGATTAACACGAACTCTTTTCTCACTTAAAATTTTCATTGGAAGATGTAATCTTATGAAAAATAAATAATAATTTATAAGAGGATGGATTTTTCAAAATATTGTGTGAATTATCATGTTAGGATCAAAAGTGAAATCAATTTTGGATACTCGCATGGGTTTGGAAAAAGGGGAAATAAATTGATATATGTCAAAAGATGGTTTTTTAAATTAATTTTGTTATTCACATAGGGGAAACATCAATTTAAAGAGGGCGTCAATAATTATTTTCTTCCCAAAATATATCTTCCGAAAGGTAGGTGTCAAATCAGTTAAGATAACGACATAAGGGAATAAATGGTTTGTGAGTAGGTGCATGAATGATGGTGACAAATAGATATGAAAAAAAAGAGAATTAAACAAAAAATTAAAAATCCTACACATATTTGTGTTGGCTACTAGAAACAGGATCAAATCAAGGAACAAAAAAGGAATTTTTACAGTTACAAGATATTATCCAAAAATGGAGTTCATTTTCCATACGTTCTGGGATGGTTGGTACAAAATTTTTTTGGGGGAATTTAAATCATAAGAATTCATAAAAATTGTATAACTATGGGGGTTATAATCATACAAAAGGGGGCTAGTTTTTTCTATTTCTAAAAGAAACATAGAGAGATTCAATTGTAAATATTGCATATTTCCTTTATGAAATGCATCTTTGTTAGTGAGAATTTTTTTTGGGTGGAAAAACTTGTGGATTTCTTGCCAATGCTCTGGGAATCTAAGTCCCACTTCATAACCATTTCAGCTATAGTATGTGCATGTGCATGAAAAGGTGGATTTATGTGGTGTCATTTTGATTGGGGATCCAACAGGGGCACTCCACTAACCCTGTGGCAAAGATAGAAATCTCTTGCTGGGGAACACTTTGTCTAAAGGTGGGAAAGTGAGTGAGAATAGAGGTAGGAGAACTAGTCTACGGTAGAAAAATCAGATTCCTACACACACACTAGTTAGAAACTTCAACACATGCATTTATGGGAAGAAACAACTCTACAAATAACAACAAGACCAAATAGAATTCACTGATCACCAAGTATCAAGAAACCCCTTAGTCAAAGAAATCTAGAAACTCATTCTTCTTGTATTGATTGCTCAAATGAAATTTGTACATAATGTGAAAATGGAAGAAATTGAGAAGTTGAGGAAAGTAGAAGAAGAAATTGGCTATCTCCTTTGCTTTCTCTAGGTACAATGCACTCTTGATTTTATAGATCAATCACCAAACCCTTTGAAATGGGAATGGCGTTACAATTTATAGAAAGGAGAGGTGATTTATCATCTTCCTCGTGACCCTCCTTATGCCTTATTTCCAACTTTAGACTATTCATATTCCTACAAAATAATTAAGTCCCTTTTATAAAATCAAGGGACTTAATTTACATTATGTTTCTAAAGTCACTTTTAAGTGACTTAAAGGCATATCAAAAAGTGTAAACCCCAACGAAGAATTAGAACATTTGAAAGTGAGAGAAAGTTGGGGGAAGAGGAGAGAGAAAGAGAGAGAAAAGAAGAAGAAGAGGAGATGTCACCCGATGAAGTCTATTGATCCTCATTGATGGAAAGCTCCAAATGTAGTGAAACTATGAATCTTGAACTCCTTGCACACTGTGAAACTCCTCCAAATTAGCTCATGAATGCTCACCAAGTTGAATGAACTAAGATGGATCTTGAATGCCCTATGAAAAATGACTAGGATGCTCCCAAACAATGATGTCCCCCTAAATGATTATCCTTGTACATCCCATTGTGCCAAAACTTCTCTTTGAGTGTAACTTACTATTTTTAGTAAGTGTGAAAAAAGTAACTCCCTCGATCCTTTGTTGAGTGTTGTGACCTTGATTCCCCTTTCTCCCTACATTCCTCACTCCTTTGGATCAAATTTATATTTTTAGTAGGTGCTCAAGGGCCCACTTACTATTTTTAGTAAGTGCCAAAATTTCCGTTCTGGTGAATTCTCAGCTATAGTGCACCTCCAATGTCTTCATCTCCTTCGTAGGTTCTTTTGTTGATGACTTTCTTGAAATAGCAGTTCCTATGTAGTAGACCTGCTATTTTTAGAAAGTTTGGCCTCTAGGAGTCAGATTGACGTGGAATGAAGTTTTTTGATATGGGTTTTTGCCCAATATCATCCCTCTAAAATTTCGCGCCCACCCGCTTAATAATCCAAGAGATTTTAAAGTTTTAATTTTCGGACCTAGCAGTGCTTTTGGGTACGGCAGCCATTAATGGACCTCAAAATTGTAGGTTTTTTTTCTTCTCTTTTTGAAAAGAAAAATATATTTTTGATGTGGGTTTTTTCTTGGTGCTTCACATGTGATCTTACTTCAATCGAAGCAATCGGTTTGTTTGGAAATCCCACTTCTTTCTTCATTGAGTGGAAAGGAGATTTTCTTCATTGTGGATGATTTATTGCACATGGGGGAGTTTAAATGTGTCTTATTGATGGTATTGGGTAGAGGAATGAGCAGAAAAATATATATTTTTGTTTCATGCATCCGTTTGGAAGATTTCTTCAACTTCTCATTTCATGGCTATGGAGTTTTCTTCGTTTTTCCTTTATGCTCGGGATTTTTCTTGTGTTTGATGAGGATTACTTAGGCATGAATATTTCTATGTATTCATGGTTGGATAATTTATTTTTCCATGTTGGAGTTTTTTTTGAGCAACAATGGTGGATTGGGTGTGATGGAAAAACATGCACGAAGTATGGAGAATGGCAAGGTATGAAATTGTGGAGGAGAAATGAGAGGAAGAAAATGACTAAGTGCTTGGATTTAAAATTTCAAAAAACATGCACATGGAGGGGATGAGAAAATTTTTATTCCCTGATTTCCCTAACCTAGGGATGTGATGGACATCAATTTCCACGTTGTTCAAGGAAATGCCATGTGTCCTCGATCGATGGCGGTAGGGGATTTTCTTGAAAAAATTTGCACCGGGGGCATAAATTTGGTCACGTGGGTGTCCAAATGACTCCCCATATGGTATGGGTGAATTTTTCAATTTATGATGTCCCCCACCTCAGGTACATAAGGAACATCAGTTTCCACGATGGTCTGGAGGTGACATGTGGCGCCCGATCAACGCGGACAGGGAATGGAATGCTCCAAAAATGCATGGGGCTGAAACTCGGTCACGTGGGTGTCCAAATGACTCCCCATAGGGGCTGGGAGAATTTTTCAAGGTCTTATGTCCCCCACCTCATGTTCATAAGGGACATAAGTTTCCAGGTTTTCCTAGAGCTGATATGTGGCGCCCGATCCAACGATAGGGAATGGATGCTCCAAAAATGCACCTGGGGCTGAACTGTCAAGTCTGGAGGTCACATGAGGGTCCAAGAGGTCATATGAGGGATGAGATGGATTCAAGGGGGCTGGGAAAAATTTTACAACCTTGATGTCCCTGACCTTGGGGGACGTGAGGGACACAAAATCCCGCCAGGCTCCTAGTGTTGACACGTGTCCTCCCAAAAATTTGGCTAAGTCCTGAACTTGTAACAGTGATAACTTGAGCTCCCAATGGAATTTTTTGGAAAAATTTTATATGATAATAACTGTAAATTTCCTTCTAAATCCAATGGTTTGGGTTATATGTATTTATTATTCCATTTGATCCCTAAAAATAAGATTTTTGATTTTGTACTCCACTTGTGCCTGAGAAAAATTGCTGCAGACCTGATGCACCAAAGTGTTGTGAAAAATATTATTTCACCATAATGTAGGTCTTGGAATCCTATTTCAAGATATCTTTTTTTTTCTTATAACTCCATCTGGAGCTCTTGGAATCTTCTTACGAAGCCCAGTAATTTGTTTTAGGCACGTGTGTACCCTAGGCTTATGAACCCTATTTTTACTTAGACTACTCCAAGTCTTGCAAAACTTCCCAAACTTTTCAAAATAATTTCCATGATGTTCCAAGGTCTTACATTCACCTCCATTTTGAATTTTTCCCTTTTTTTCTTCTCTAGGGAGTTGAATCCAGTCCTAGGAAGGCTAGCGATAGCCCTTCCCTATACTGCCAGAAGATAGTGTCTTTTAGAATCCCTAAAATCACCTAGGGGGAATGAATGGAATTTCCTAAATCACCTAGGGGGATGTTATAAATTTGGTTGGGAGGTCATTTGGACTGATTGGATGGAGACTAGGGTTTCCTAGGAATGATAAAACATGAAAATTTCGGCATAGGGGTATAGTTGTCGTGCTTGGAAACTTTCAATTTAGTCGTTACACATTTACATGACAACAGATGGCTCTAGCTTGGGGACATGGCATGGACTAAGTGAAGTGAAGACATGACATGGGAATCCAAAATCTCAACTTTAGACCATATATATTCATTGAAAAGTGTCTTATCCATTGGGCCTGTGGAGTCATGTACAACTTCTAGAAAGGAAGAGAGAAGAAGGAAACACACACACACACAAAATGAAAGAAAAAAGACAAAAAGAAGGGGAAAGAAGGAAGGAAACACACCTAGCAATCACCTATGGTACAAGGTGGGGGGATAACTGCTTTCACTGAAGTACTTTTCTTTCCTCAAGAGTTACCCTTGAGTGGGAAACACTAAGTGATGATGTTTTGCGAAGCCGTTGATGGGTTCTAGAAAGTAGCCTCCCCTCCTCAGCTGCTTATGAAAGCCATGTGATTTCACAATTGTTTGTGTATTTGGTAGGAGTGAGTCCATGTGAGCTTCTTGATGCTCAATTCCTTTCTTGGAAATTCCACTGCCTTCATGTTCTTTGAAGTCGGTTTCATAGTGCCAGTTGCCTTCCATGTTTATCCATATAGCTGATTCTCCATCGAGCATCTCATCACTACCCCAAAGCTTATTTTTTCCATGTTCGAACAACTTTCTTCAATGCAAGTCAGCTCAATGTTTTCCCTGTTATCTTCTTCCATGGTGGAGGTGTTGTCTTCAAAAATGGAGATGTCCGAAGGAGATACACAAACTTTTATTCTTTTTCACTCATGAACTTCTTCACACAATGTGGAAGAAAAAGGCATGTTTTCATGTTTATTCTCATCAACCAAAGTATTAGAGAAGTCATCAAGCTTATCCAACTACTCCATTTCAACATCAAAAATTGGTGCACCAAAATAGGAAGCACAAATTGACTCATACTTTTCTTGTATCTCCATGGCCTAGGTCAAGAGTTCAAGACTAAGTTGAGGATCCTCAGTTTCTTCTGTGGCCTTCAAGATGTCTTGTATAGATAGTTCTTCTAAAATTTCCATAGACTCTTTTTATCTTTATTGGAGGAATATTCTTGTTGTGCCTCTAGGAGATGGTTAAAAATATGATCCATACGGGCCCATGATTCATCTGAAACATTCTCATTCATCTCTTTCATGATTTTGCATTTCCAAAGATTCACTTTCTTACATACACGGGCATACTTGATTCATGACATCTATTGACAAGGAGAAGATATCCAAGCTTCGTGGGAAGGGTGCTCCTTCAAGCTCAAAATCCATATCATCTTCTCCTTGGTAAGAAGTAGAGAACTATGTTGGGGAACAGTATGAGAAGAATTTTCAGCTACATCTTGATCATCCATTATTAAATCCTCTTACTCAGGTGAAAGATGAAAGGCTATGTTTTCACCATGATGATGATTCTACTCCCCGAGTGAGTAGAGGTTGTGTTTAAATTGTTCATTCTCCTCGGGTTTGAAAAGAGAGTGGGCTTCTTCCATTTGATCATCCATGATTGCATCAAGGAGAGAGTTTGATTCTTTGACTTCCTTAATTTATTCATGCAACATTTCTACATCACTTGAAGAATCAAAATAGGAAGGAGGATTATCTATGACCATCTTGAATTCATCATTTTTAGACCATAATGTCGGTTGAATTTCTTGCACTTCTTCACATATCCCCATTTCATCATCAATTGAAAGATCAAAACTTGAAAAGAGATCATCCATGCTTACTTTGAATTGGTCATCTTCTTCATCATTGGTGGAGTCTTCGGAGGGCATTGGATCATCCATTATGCAACAAGGATCTTCTTTTATTGAATATATTATTCCCCCAATGGGTTATGACTTGAGCCAAATGGAATTGTTGAATGGTGATTATATCTTTGTCTCTTCTAATTCTTCCTCCATGACATTTCTTTGTCTTTCATCGGGAGGTTCCATGAAAAGATATTCTTTAGAAGCATCCGAGAATCTCTCAAGAATGAAAACCTCATAGTATGGGAAGAAATATGAGAGTCTTCTTCCATAGGGTGTCTTGTCTTCTTCCTCCATTTGATGTGGAGCTTCAAGATGTTCATATCTTCTTTGTAGAGCTAAAGCATACCTCCAAATTTCATCAAAGACTTCGGGGTCAGAATTTCCTTTTATTATGCTCTCAAGTATTTCCACATATTCTCTTTTCAACATGTTCATTTCTTCATCACCATATGCAATGAATTCTTCTAGAGAATGGTGGAAGAAGGAAAACGTTCTCAATTTTGTAGTGAGTTGTGTGAGATTGCAAAAATCTTCTTTAGTGGATCTTACACCATCTTGTCTTTTGTCATCTTCTTGAATGCTGATTTTATCTTCATCGGAAGGCTCAAGGATAGGATTTTATTCAGTGGCATTCAAGAACCTTTTGGGTATGAAAACCCTATGGTACGAATGATCTTCAAGATCTTCCTCTATAGGAAAACTCTCCTCTTCTTCTTTCTTGCTATGGGCTACTTCAAGTTTCTCATTCATCTCTTACAAGAATTTGGCATATTCTCAAGCTTCACACCTTATCTTATGTCTCCTTTGAATCCATTCTTCTTCATTGATGACATGTTCTTTCTTATTTCCTTTGTCAACACTAGTTTGGAACCATGGTTGATCAACGATCTTCTTTTTCAGGAAGACATCTTCTTCTTCTTCTTTTCACTATCACTCATTGGTACTTCACTCCAATCTAGAAATTTCTTCATGATGTGGAAAACAAATGTCAAAGGGTTCATTCCTTGATGGAGTCACCTTCAAAAAATGATTTTCCTTTGAAATCTATTTTTTTTTAATTTTAAGACGTTATGGTCGTATATTGGGTGTAAATGCTGCTAAATTTGCCCCACGGTGGGCACCAAAAATGTTGGCGATAAAATTTGTTGGGTGGAAAAACTTGTGGATTTATTTCCAATGCTCTAGGAATCTAAGTCCCTCTACTTAACCGGTGTAGCTGCCATATGTGCATGCACATGAAAGGGTGGATTTCTGTGGTGGCCTTTCGACCGGGGATCCAACAGGGGCACTCCACTGACCCTGTAGAAAAGCTAGAAATCTCTTGCTAGGGAAGACTTTTGTCTAAAGTGGGAAAGGGAGTGAGAATAGAGGTAGGAGAACTAATGTTGCAGGTAGAAAATCATATTCCTACACACACACTAGTTAGAAACTTCAACACATGCATTTATGGGAAGAAACAACTCTGAATAACAACAAGACCAAATAGAATTTATTGATCACAAAGTATCAAGAAACCCCTTAGTCAAAGAAAGCTAGAAACTCCTTCTTCTTGTATTGATTTCTCAAATCAAAGTTGTACATAATGTGAGAATGGAAGAAATTGAGAAGTGGAGGAAAGTAGAAGAAAATTGGCTATCTCCTTTGCTTTCTCTAGGTACAATGCACTCTTGAGTTTACAAGATCAATCACCAACCCTTTGAAATGGGAATGGCGTTACAATTTATAGAAGGAGAGGTGACTTATCATCTTCCTCATGACCCTCCATATGCCTTATTTCCAACTTTAAACTATTCATATTCCTACCAAAATAATTAAGTCCCTTTTATAAAATCAAGGCGACTTAATTTACATTATGTTTCTAAAGTCACTTTTAAGTGACTTAAAGGCATATCAAAAAGTGCAAACCCCAACAAAGAATTAGAACATTTGAAAGTGAGAGAAAGTTGGGGGGAAGAGGAGAGAGAAAGAGAGAGAGAAGAAGAAGAGGATATGTTTCCCGATGAAGTTTGTTGATCCTCGTTGATGGAAAGCTCCAAATGTAGTGAAACTATGAATCTTCGAACTCCTTTCATGATGTGAAACTCCTCCAAATTAGCTCACAAATGCTCACCAAGTTGAATGAACTAAGGTGGATTTTGAATGCCCTATGAAAAATGACTATGATTCTCTCAAACAATGATGTCCCCCTAAATGATTATCCATGTACATCCCATTTGCCAAAACTTTTCTTTGAGTGTAACTTACTATTTTTAGTAAGTGTGAAAAAAGTAACTCCCTCGATCCTTTACTGAGTGTTGTGACCTTGATTTCCCTTTCTCCCTGTGTTCCTCACTCCTTTGGATCAAATTTCTATTTTTAAGTAGGTGCTCGATGGGTCACTTACTATTTTTAGTAAGTGCCAAAATTTTCCATTCTAGTGAATTCTCATCTTGTAGTGCACCTCAATGTCTTCATCTCCTTCGTAGGTTTTGTTGATGACTTCCGAAATAGCAGTTCATATGTAGTAGACTTGATATTTTTAGAAAGTTAGCCTCTGGGAGTCAGATTGACATGGAAAAAAGTTTTTTTATATGGGTTTTTTCCCAATATCATCCCTCTGAAATTTGGGCCCGCCCAACCGCTTAATAATCCAGGAGATTTTAAAGTTTTAATTTTCAAACCTAGCAGTGCTTCGGGTATGACATATATTAATGGACCTCAAAATTGTAGGTATTTTTGTCTTCTCCATTTTAAAATAAATTTATATTTTTGATGTGGGTTTTTTCTCCTAGTGCTTCATGTGTGATCTTACTTCAATCTGGCAACCGGTTTGACTGCAAATCCCACTTCTTTCTTCATTGAGATGGAAAGTCTTCATTGTGGATGATTTATCACACATGGGGGATTTTGAAGGTGTATTATTGATGGTCTTCAGTAGAGGAATGAGAAGAATTTTTTTTTTTTCATGCATATGTTTGGGAGATTTCTTCAACTTCTCATTTCATGGCTATGGAGTTTTCTTTTTTTCTCTCCTTGTGCTCGTGATTTTTCTTCTATGTTTAATGAGGATTACTTCTAGGGCATAAATATTTCTATGTATTCATGGTTGGATAATTTATTTTTCCATCATGGAGCTGGTTTGGAGCAACAATGGTGGAGCGGGTGTGCGGAAAAAACATGCAGAGGAAGAGCCATGGCAAGGTATGAAATTGTGGAGGAGAAATGAAAAGAAGAAAATGACTAAGTGCTTTGGATTTAAAATTGTAAAACATGCACATGGAGGGGCTGGGTGAATTTTTATTTCCCTAATGTTCTTGACATCATGGACATGAGGGACATCAATTTCCATGGTGGTAAAGGTGATGCCAGTGTCCTCGATCCGACGGTAGGGGAGGGGAAAAATTTGCTTGAAAAATGCACAGGGGATGAAATTCGGTCACGTGGATGTCCAAATGACTCCCTATATGGGATGGGAACATTTTTCCATGTATTATTTCCCCACCTTAGGTATATAAGGGACATCAGTTTCCACGGTGGTCTTGGAGGTGACATGTGGCACCCGATCCAACGACGAGGAATAGATGCTCAAAAATGCACTGGGGGTGAAACTCGGTCACGTGGGTGTCCAAATGACTCTCCAAAGGGGATAGACACATTTTTAAGGTATGATGTCCCCCACCTCAGGTGCATAAGGGACATAAAATTCCACAGTGGTCTGGAGCTGACACGTGGCGCCCGATCCAACGATAGGGAATGGATGCTCCAAAAATGTACCTGGGGGCTGAACTGTCAAGTCTGGAGGTCACATGAGGGTCCAAGAGGTCATATGAGGGCTGAGAGGGATTCAAGGGGATGGGTAAACTTTTCCAACCTTGATGTATCTGACCTTTGGGGACGTGAGGGACACAAAATCCTACCAAGCTCCTAGTGCTAACACGTGTCCTCCCAAAAATTTGGCTAAGTCCTGAACTTGTAACAGTGATAACTTGAGCTCCCGATGGACGTTTTTTGAAAAAATTTATATGATATTGACTGGAAATGGCTGTTTGAATCCAATGGTTGGGGTATAATGTTGTTATTATTCCATTTGATCCCTGAAAAAGTGGGATTTTAATTTTTACTCCACTTGTGCTGAGAAAAACTACTGTAGACCGATGCGCCAAAGTGTCATGAAAAAAATTATTTCACAATAACATAGGTGTTTAAATCCTATTTCTGGATATATATATTTTTCTTCTAACTCCATCCAGAGGTCCTAGAATCTTCTTTTGAAGCCCAACAAGTTGTTTTAGGCCTGTGTACCGCCTAGGCTTGTGAACCCTATTTTTACTCAGATTACTCCAAGTCTTGCAGAACTTCCCTAGACCTTCCAAAATAATTTCCATGATGTTCCAAGGTCTTACATTCACCTCCATGTTTAATTTTTTCCTTTTTTTTCTCCGGGGAGTTTAATCCAGTCCTTGGAAGGCTAGTGATAGCCCTTCCCTATACTGCCAGAAGATAGTGTCTTTTTAGAAATCCCTAAAATCACCTAGGGGAATGAATGGAATTTTATAAATCACCTAGAGGGATGTTATAATTTTTTTTGGGAGGTCATTTGGATTGATTTGGATGGAGCTTGGGTTGCATAGGAATGGTAAAACATGAAAACTTCGGCATAGGGTTATAGTTTTCATGCTCGGAAACTTCCCATTTAATCATTGCACATTTACACGACAAAAATACGACCTTAGTTTCCTAAACTTATGTGTTTAGGTGGTTTCAATGTACAACCATTTAAAATGTTTGAGAGCATTCAATTAATGTTCCCTTGCTAGGAAATTCTAAGATAGGAATGAAATATATCTACTTTTGAGTTTAAATTCTATCTTTTGGGTTCCATGTTCCAAATTGTCCATTAATGAGTTATATTTTTTGTTGTAGTCTTATGTTTATTGTTTCTCTCTGTCATACACTAGATCTTTCCTTAATGGTTGTGATTTTTAATTATTTTGATATTGTGATGTAAGCATTTACTTTACAATATTGGATTTAATTGTAAAATCCTTACTCTAACCATTTTGTGCTGATAGATTTTTGTTAGCCTTTGAGTGTATCTTGGGCGTATGAGGGATGAAACAATAAATAATTTGTTATAATTCTTACATGAGTTCTTGTGTCAAGTATTTTAAATATTGTGTAAAATATTTGTATCTGTTGAGGATCAATGAATGAAAATATTCCTTTGTAGAAACTATGAATGGTTAATTCAATTCTTTGTGCTTTTCCTAAATTGCAGGTTGCTCTAAGTGTTAAATGTTTGAATGTAAGGATTTTTCTTCCTATAATCCCCCTCATTAAAAAATTACATAAGTAATCCTACCCCATTTTATCTACCATTCATTGTTGTTGTTCTATCTTTAAATATCACTGAGACTACCCCTTTACTGCAAATTATACCATCTAGAGAATGCAAGAGAAATCAATTTGTGTTTAGTAACATGTGTTTGGAAAAGAAAACATACACACCATATTTTGTGAAAATGCGTCGAGTGAGTGTTGTATCAATGGAAAAATTTATCCCAGATTGAACAACCATTTTTAGAAAACAATTGAGGGAAAAAATATCACATCTCCCCTCTCCCATTTAGGTTACACCTTGGGTCCTCTCACCCTAATTCAAGGAGGAAAAATTAGCAGGAAAATACCATCTCCTCGTATGTGCCCCTCAATCATCCCAAATCCTGACCCCTAAGGAAAGTGTTAGACCCATCCCCAGATACAAAATAACATACTATATGGTCTACTGTGATTCCATGTTAATTCCCTAGTTTTCTCTCATAGAGAGAATTGTTGTCAACCACCGGGGTTATAAATTTGAGTACCAACACATTTTTGGTGTTGTTTTTAGGGACTATTGATACAATTGATAGGTATTTTAGAAATTAAGGTGTAGATATCCCATCAACAAGTTTTCAACAAAACTACTTGGGATTTATTTAGTCAATTGAGGATTAGAATACAAAACTTTATAGAGCTTTGTAAAATTTAGGAAAATACGAGTTCATTCTAAAGGTATTGTTCAAATATTTCTCATTATAAGTAGGCTTTCCATTAAACCCAACTCCTTTGGGAAAATCATGGTATAATTCATACGAGATATGTAAAGTTTTGTCTACCAATTTTGAAGCTATCCTTTCAAGATATTTTTAGTTGATATATACATATTAGGTACAAGGCCTTAGTGGCGGTTTTATCTTTGAAAGAAAATTTGGTATATAAAGATTGCAAAATTTTTATATCTTGTTGATTAAATCTCCCTTATGCAAAGATGGAAGGAAGAAGGTCCTTTTTCAATTCAGATCCTACCAGAAGATTACTCCCCGAGCTAGAGAATCCCACGGTCAAGAAGGAAACAAATCTGAAAGAAAAAGTGGCTGATCAAAAGTCGAAGAAAATATTTTTCAAAAATATGAATTTTATCCTCCTTCTATGGAATATTATTCTAACACACTGACAGCTCTGATTCAAGTATTCCTCAAGCTTATCTACATAATTTACTCTAAGAAGGTTCAACATCTATGAATAACAAAGGCATTATTCATCTTCCTTACTTCTTGACTCATAAGAACAAAGTTCTTTGTGAAAATGAGTCTCTGATGGATTTACATTATGTGGATCATACTCCTCTACCTGAAAGGCATCAAATTCCCCACCATTTCAACTCTAATTTTAAAAATCCTCTACCAAATGACATGGCTGCTCCCCCACCAAGAGAACCTTTTGAGTTAACACATATAGACCTATTGATTTTAATAACATGGAAGGTTATCCAAATGAAGTACCACATGAAATTAGGATGAGGTTGCCCAAGTTTCAAGGAAATAATGTCATAAGTGGAGATCAACATCTTATATTTTTCAAAATATAATGGATGACTATGAAGTAGAGCATGAATATTTTTATGTAAAGTTATTCATACATACATTAGAAGAAGATGTTAGGGAGTGGTACAATTTGTTGCCTATAAATTCCATAGATTCTTGGTTAGAAATGAAGAATGATTTTAGACTCTAATATGGTGATAAAAATGACCCTAGGTTTCTCTTATCAGAGTTTGAAAATATAAAAAAGAATCCAAATGAGTATGTGCAAGACTTTAATACTAGGTTCAATAAAACCTTGACTAGATTTCTTGTTAATCTAAGGCCTAGTGATGATTATTTCTTGATTAAGTACTCAGATGCTTTTGATAAGAAGGAAAATTATTATCTAAGGGATACAAATACTAGAACTATAAGGAAGGATTTTTCTATGGCATCTGAATTGAGAACAATATCAAATAAGTAGGGAAACCTTTAAATAAATAAGGTGTCAAAATGATTAATCTAGAGAATCCATGGGCCAATAACATAGTGAACTTAGAGGAAGTGGTTAAAAATTTCACTGGATTAGTTAAATATATTTTATACAAAATATCTAGAGTAGAGAAAGGATTAGTTTCAAATTCTTAAGTTCAACATCAAGTCTAAGGACAAATAGATTTGGGAATCATCCCAAAAGAGAGCACCGGGATGATGATAGAGGAAAAGGACCTATGAGTTTATCAAACAAGTAGTAATCTTATAGAGAAAATAAAATAGTCCCTCATCCATTAACAAAAATATTTTCATTTGTGGAAGAATACCACATCATTAAATGGTGTGATAAGTGTGAATTGCGGCACTCCCATTATGAACAAATTTTTGGAGATGATGATGTGACTGATGAAGATGGTTTTGATGGCATATGCATGATGGATTGTCCAAAATATTCAATGCCGGGGACAATTCAACTAATCTATTATATGTTATAAGCTGTGGAGGATGTTTAAGCCTGGAAAAATCAATAATTCTCCCTCCCATATATTGTTAATGTTGAAATAGATATCACTCAATCATTTGAGATTCCAAATCATGAATTTGATTATTAAGAGCCTTAATTATTAAGAAGTATGATGGTAGAATCCATTCAGAAGAATATAGGAAGCTATTAATGAATTTTTTTGGTTGCTCAAGAAAATGAGTATAACCTTAAGAATAGACAAGTCAAATGAACTACCCCTACTTTGAAACCAAAAATTCCTATCTTAACTAACATCCCCAAAGATACTCTCATAAAGAGTATGACTTAAAAAGGTCCTATCAATACTTCAAGACTAGGTACTTTTATATCTTCCCAAGAAATAAGGGATAATATCCCATCAGAAAAGACAATCACCTTGGCCTTTAATACAACCATACCACAATATATTGCATGTGTTATGACCCAAATTCTGAGTCAAATAAAAATATAGTTTGAATTGTGGAATTACTCATAATTCTTGAGCATAGAAAAAAACATTTAAATAAGTTGGTCGAAGGATGATGTGATTGTAAAATAAAAGGGTATAAATAATGTGGTGACTCCACCCGCCATAGCTAAAGTTGAGATAAATGAATAACCATAAAACATAAAACCCATAGAAGTATACTTAGGCACATCCTTAGTTGAATTCCAATTGGATGTGGATCCTTTCTTTATTAATTTGATTTTTAATGGGTGGATTCTTCATAACTCCATGTGTTATAAAGGAAATTCACATAATATCATGTCTGCAGAGGTCATGAATGAATTGGATATCAAGATTACTACTACTTTTGGAAATTTCTATGCTTTATGGATTCAATATAAGTACATGTTATTGGGTATGTTAGAGGTCTAGTGGTGCAAATTTCTCCCTATCCAGGTAAATATTTAACCATGAATATGATTGTAGTGGACTATCCTACTAAGGGGGCATGTTATTATCAAGAAAATGGTCTATAAGTGTAGGAAGAAGTGTTTAGATGGACATTTATTATGCCTCTATACCACTAGAAGGGAAGTTAGTCAAATTACACATAGAAGAGAAGATGTTATATCTTATTGAGGATCCCATGAATGCCTCTTATGAGGTATTGTTTGTTAATATAGATTTGGGTAACTTCATAGGATGTGTAGATTCTGAAGATCATTGTATGGATGCCAATACCCATCATGAGGATGTAAATTTTCCCTATACCATGATTTTTATGGAACATTTTCTAAATTTGGAAATGGAGTTGGATTGGTTCTGAATTCTTCAAATGGTGATTCATTTATATTTTCTTTTTAAAGTTAAATTTTAAGTGCACCAATAATGTAGAAAAATATGAAGCACTCTTTCTGGGACTGAAAATTTATTAGAAGCATGATATAAAATGTCTCCTTGTAAAGGGATATTTTGAACTGATAATTGAGTAGATGTGTAAGCTATTTATAAAAAAAATTAAAGAAGTATAGAAATGCATTATGGAATATCCTTGAGTGTTTTGATTATTTTAATATTAAGTATCATGGGAGGAGGAAAAATGCGGTGATCGATAGGTTGAAATTTCGGCTTCATAATATGAAAAAGAGGATTCATCTTTATATTGTAAATTTGAAGTGGAAATCTTGGTTTCACAATCTTTAACTGATAATATTCAACAATGAAAATTATTTCATGATGATTCACACATTAAAAATATTTCTCAATTACCAAGGCAAGTTCACTAACAAAAATATTTATTTAGAGCCTATGATAAAGGTATGTGAAGGGAATGAAGTTCTATTTGGAAAACAATTAATTCAAATGAATACTAATGTAATCCCAAGGGGATTAGTCAGTTTGGAATTTGGTTTTAATAGTATTGATATATCAATTTGTAAATATGCTACTTCTTCAAGATATGTTATGGAGTGAAATTTGGGCTCCATACAAAAACCTAGAAATGTATGGTTAGGAAGTAATCTAAGTAAAAAATAAAGAGAGGCTTATGGCTAGTTATTAAGAAAGTACAAGGATTTATTTTCTTGGTCTTACTATGAATTAAAATCCTATAGATAGGATTTGTTTCACTAATTAGATACTATCAAAACCTCATTCCAAGCCCTTTAGATAGAAGATATGACCAATCAACTCCTCCATGCAGCCAAAATACAAGAGGAATTGACCAAACTAAGATATGGTGGGATGATACAACCTAATAGGTATTCTTCATGGGTAGCTAACTTAGTGTTAGTTAGAGAAAAGAATGGTGATATAAGAATTTGTGTCAATTTTAGAATTCTAAATAAATATTCACTTAAAATATTTACCCCATTCCTAATATGGATAATTTTCTAGAAAAGGTAACTTGTTCAGAAATGGTATCTACCTTGGATGGCTTATTTGGTTATAATTAGGTTGTGGTGAGAGAGTAAAAAAATACAAGACTAGATTCACTACTCCTTGGGGTAATTATGTTTACATCATGATGTCATTTGTGTTGATGAATGTTCGGGCTACTTGTCAAAGAGAAATGGATGCTACTTTTGTAGGTTTAATAAACCAGTTCATCATTGTATATTATGATGAAATTATTGTGTTTTTAGAAAAGAAGAGAAGATCACCTAATAAATTTAGATAAAATTCCAATCAGATGTAAGGAGTATGGAACTTCATTGAACCCCAAGATATGTCATTTTGGTGTGCAAAAAGATAAGTTACTTGGACACATAGTTTCTCACCAAGGATTCATGATTGATCTAGAATGAGTAGAAGCTATTGAAAAATTTCCTATCCCATTGTTAAAGAAAGGTACTCAATATTTATTTGGGTAGATTAATTTTGAGAGAAGGTTCATTTAGTTTTGCTTAAATCACTTTTCCTATCTCTAATATGCAAAAGAAATATCAACTGATTAAATGGAAAGAAGGGGTTGTTAAAGCATTTAAAGGAGTAAAAGAAGCACTCAAGACTACCCCTTTATGAGAGGCAGTCTAGATTATAAAATATATTTTCAATTTTTTTCATTTTCTTTGAATTTCTGTTACCTTTGTGCTCTTATAAAATAATGAATAACAACATGAAAATCCTATTGCATTTATAGAAAATATTTACGAGGTTTTGAGTTGAAATATTATGTCATGGAAAAGAAAGATTTTACTTTAGTCAAAGCAACAAAAATATTTAGACCTTATATTCTAAATTCAAAAATTATATAATATTTTCCTCACATAATGGTAAAGGATATTTTATCTCGAGATGGAAATATCTAGTAAAAGGTGCAGATGGGTTAAAAAGATTCAAGAACATGACATGGACGTCAAACTACCAATATTGTCGAGGATTGGGTTTATAAAGGTTGATGGCAGAGAGAAATTTTCAGGTGGTAGAGATCTAAAATTTTGAAGAAGATGAGCTACATCCTAATCAAAAGGTGATAAATTCAGTCAAATATAAATATCTAGTTTATTATTTGATGAAATTGAATTATCTTATGCACTTAGATAAGAATAAAATGAGTACACTTAATCTAGTTTCTAATAAGTATATATTAACTAATCATGGAATAAATTGGAAGAATTCATGAAGGAGTTTTACTTAGATGCATCATGAAAAGAGGCCCCAAAAATAATTGCATAATTTCATGGGGGAGTGTGTGGAGGCCATTTTTCTAGAAGAGTGACTGCTCACAAGATTCTAAGGGCAGGATATTGGTGGCCTTTATTATTTAAAGATGTCACCTTACCGAAACAAAAATCTACACCCCTCATCTTTTTCCAATATACATCGATATATTATATCTTAAGTCATACATTTTTGTCCCATTAATTAAATACATCAACATCCATTACTTATGTCCTTCATCCCTCTCATTTTTATTTAATCAATTAATTAAATGTATGAATATTTCACCATACACACCATTTAATTACATTATATTTATCCTAAGCCTAATATTCCATGATATTACATATTCCTAAACTATCCAAATCCCCCTAAATCTATTTATTTCCCTAAAAATCCATCTAAGACCACTTTTAATCTATCCCTAACTTCCTTATCATCTATACACCTATCATAACCAATTATACACCTATCAAAATCATACCTAAATTAGTATGATCTAACCCATTTCATCATCCTCCAAAACAAACAAAACATGTCCCTAAATAGTCTAACCAATTCATCCCTCGAATCCAAAACAAAAAACATGATTTAGCAAACCATTCCAACAATTTGGAATTCAAAGCTAAAATAGACCGAAATCATCAGCAATTTAGGTAATCATTGGCAATTACTTAAGAGAGTTTTTCAACCTCTCTTTGGGATCCTCCACTTTCATTCATGAATATAGCTTCTTATCGAGGTCATAACATCATTTCATTCTAGAGTTTCCGATCTATTATCCAGCAACATTCTCAACATATCTCAAGTATCTCAAATTCATTCCAGTGCTCTTGCAGATAAACATCTCATCAATTCAGCTATAGGATTCACCAACTTCTTGTATAAATATTTCATCTAGGTATGAGGATTCTCCTTAAACTTTTATCATAGTCCGGTACTTTTATTTATTCATTTATTCATCTCATATCATCTCTAGGACTTTGCAAGTTTGAAACACTAGCTTGATCTATCAAATATTTAATTTTATCAGTTTGTTACTATTTACTAGAATCGTCAGTGATTCTTGCAATCACCTACAATTCCTATTATTTTTGTATTTCTATCAACATTCATTTAATCTACTTTATCATTCATTTCAAGTTTGTTTCCTTCTAACATTATAGCTAGCATGGATTGTTTTAGATGGAAATAGGTGGCCCGAACCATGAGATTACCAGCATTCACTCTTTTCTAATAATTTTTCACCCCTTTTATTGGGAACAGTATGACATTTTGCATGATCTAACTCTGTGTGCTATCCATTATGCCCCATTGGATGAGTTAGAAAACATCTTTGAGTTTACCCATGAGATCCATCAGGTTGTGGAAGGATATTGGGCTGCATATTTTGAGTATCAATGCATATAAATTAAACTTTCTTGGCTTGAGTACGAGGCCCGATAGTAGGATCCACATTTTGAGCTCAAGTTCGAGCCATAGTCTTCCTCTTCCCTCTCTCATCTATTTTCTATCTGATTTTTAATAAACTTATCATTTATCATTATATTATATTAGTTATCAAATGTCGTATTTCTTTTAAATCCACTTGATTGTTTAAAATTTGATTGACATCCTTATAAGGAAGCCCATTGAATTTAGGGACTATCCTTTGTTAGGAAATCTTCCATTTATCTTATTGATCATATTTTGTTTAGTGTATGTGATTTGTAAGTTTCTTAGCGGAGAGGATCTTGTACCAACCTTTCATGGAGTGCAACATTGAACATCATCATCCATCATCTACGGGTATCACTAAACCCCATGTCCTTTGAGGTTAGTTTATTTCTATTTTCTTACTTTTTTAATTCAAGTTGAAGAGGTAGGAATAATTCTAAACATCTTGGCACACCTAGTGGGACCACTGATTCCCTTATTTTATTGTTTTATTCATCCAAATTATCATATTTTTCATTTTCTATTTTTTAAAATAATCGCCAATGTTTTGGTCAATCACCATCAATCGGGTGAATCTCTAGCGATTCACTCAATTGTTGAAAATTTCTGAACACTTTTGCTTACTTTGTAGTTTTCCTTCTAGTTAGTGTTTTTAGTCATTTCTCTGTTTTCTTATTAGATTAGGTTTATAGATTTCTATTTCTATAGATTTACTATCAAAATCTAAAAAAATATTTCATTCATCTAAAATATCATATTTTTCCACATCTGGTTTTTTGTTTGGTAATCATTAATGATTTGGTCAATCGCTAGCGATTCATAAAATCACCGATGTTTCCTCTAAGTCCTTTTGATTAATTTATTGTCACCTACTAATCCTTTTTTGTTATCTTTTCTCTATTTCTGCTAACCTATTTTACAGGTTGTTGTTCCTGGAGATTTTTCTTGAGGATTGCTTGTTGTTTAAAAATTAAAAATTGTAAAAAAAAATTAATGTGTTTATCACGGTGAGTCCTAAAACCTTCTTTTTCTTTTAGTATTGTATTATTTTCTTATTTTTTCTCATCAAAACTAACATTTTGTTTTGGGTCTTGCAACAAACCGTTGCATCCTTCTATATCACACAGTTTTAATTACATAAAATCAATCTATTACATTCAATTGATTTTCCCCCACACATAACCAAACCACTCGAAACATCAAAAATGAATTTAAACAATTCCCACCCATGTGATAACTATTGGGATTTCATCACCCAATAGGGAAATTGATTTGGTTTTATGGCCAAGTATAAACACATGTCTATCGATATATTATAAAATCATGTGACTCCCTTATTATTGCGGGACCATGAATTAAGGGATTAGGTCCTAATACCAAGCCTGTATTGATAGCGATCTGAGTTGAGCATCACATACCTTTAGGTATATTAAGGACACTGCCCATAAACATACCTGAAACCAACGATAGATTTCCATTTCTTAGGACCCATCAACCATTTTTCATATTTCATTTTTCTTAATTAAATCAAGATAATTTAAAATTTTTATTTTCTTATTTTTCCTATTATTTGTAATCAACCCACTTAGTTACTTTTTATAGGTTCTTATGTGTTTGTTTACTATAGTACTTATTAGACAATAAACCCATAATTAAACTTCAAAAAACATGTCTACACCTTTAGAACAACATATTCCATCATCTATACCATTATCCACACCATTACCTACAACATTTTATACACCATTACAAAAATAAAAGCCATTTCATCAACCAATAACATCTACTTTCTTCTTCTTTGATGATCAACTAGCTTGGAATGAAATAGATGAGAAATATAATGAAGAAATGGGACAAATTCTCTTACATTCTTCATGTCAATTATGTAGATAAATCTTTCATGGATCTGCAAGAATAAAATGAAAAACCATATTCTCCCAACTCTCAATCAGAATAATTTGAACCTCCGTTATTTGATAGAGGAGATCTTGTTTTTGAAGAGATGTTAGATTGAAATCATGTTACCCTTAATGTTTATTTTATAGCTAGGGGTTTCTAACTCCAAACATTTGTATCAAACCACACATTCCTGATCCTTCATCTAGTATTACATGCCTTATTGATTCAAACCAATAACCCTTTATCTAAAAAATACGTTCATATGAACCCATAGGTAAATTTGAAACATCAAAGGTCAAATCTTCCATTCCCATGATTCAATCTGAAATGTCAAATGTTGAGTCTTCCATTCCTATTAGTCAACCTGAAACATCCAATGTTATGTCTTTCATTCCTATTTTTAGTCTTCATATGATTTCTTCTCAAGACACAACTACCCAACAACCCACATCTTCACCTGATCCTTCTATTGGTTCTACACCTCCCTTAAGTAATACCAAGTGCTTCCTCTTCTACCCCTATAACATCTTAAGCCATCCAAACACCTCTAGTAAGATTTTTTTCCATTTATACTATCGTGTATCAACCAATTAGCAACCCTGTTCAAAACATCACCATGTCCATCCATGCATCTATTCCCTTAATAAATACTAGTTCTATCATCACCACTCATCATGTTTCAGTCCAATCCTCTATACCCCTTGTCTCACAACATATTCCACAACCATCGCAGCCATTAATTTCCATACCACAATCTATTCCTATTCAGAACATCCCACAACAAACACCATCTTCCACTACCTCTGTAATGCATTTTTCAGAAACCACCTCCTTATTCACAACCATTTACCACTACATCTATCCCACATCCTTATTAGTATATTCAACTGTCATAACCATTAGTTTCCCAACATGCCTATAAAATTCCACAATAGAACATCCCACAACAAAATATCCCTCAACAAAATATCCCTCAACAATATATTTCACAACAATAAATTCCTCAACAAAGCATTCCATATTACCAAAACATTCCATATCAAAAAAATACCCCGCAACAAAACATCCCATAGATAAAAATCCCTCATCAAACATCCCACAAAAATATTCCTTATTAGCAAAACATTCCATTTCAGCAAAATATTCCCTACTAAAAAAACATTCCTCAACAGTATTAGACATATCCAAAACCTAGTCTGTTCTCATTTCAACCTAGCTCATCTTCCCAGTAACCAACACAACTTGATCCTCTTCAAGCTCTCATGAACTACATATCCAATTTTGAAGCTACCTCATCAGGACCCAAAAAAATATCCTCTTATAAAAAAAGTTGCAATTAGCCTATATACCCCTAAGTTTCATACAAAGTATATCCACCTCATTGGGAACTTCCAAAGTTTATCAAATTTTATAGCAAGGAAGATTCCCAGCAACACATTTGTACTATCTACCATACTTGTTATCTAATAGCTCATGACCAAGATCTCATGTTGAGGACTTTCCCCATGTCCCTTTTCGGTCTTGCCTTGGATTGGTAAAGTAGCATTCCTCATTACTCCTTATTCTCATTCAAAAACTCACACAACATTTCCTAGAACACTTCTCCATAAACATATCCTATAAAATCACTATGAATGACTTATATGCCATTAAAAAATATGGGGACGAGTCTATTTTTGAATTTTTTTCCCCTTTGGAGGGTACAATTAATCAATTGTCCTTCCCATTTCTATAAAATTAATTGATTTAACTTTTATATTTCCCGTATGCCAAACACATCTCATCAACAATACAAATCCAATCTTTTTAGAAATTTTATGAAGCCTTCACTATGGCCCGTAAGTTAGAATTGTGAGCTCTAGAAGATGGTCACGTTAAAATTCATCCTAAGAAACCATGAACTGAATTCCCATCTAAATCATCTTCCAATCCTAATAAATCCAAATCATCTACTAACACCATAATAGTCAAATCCACTCATAAGGAAAATCCCACTACCGAGTGTTCCCATCAATAACGTAGCTACACACCCATAGGAGAGACTTATAGTGCAGTCTTTGAAAAGTTGCTCGTTGCAAACATGATATCTCTCCCACTCATCTGATCTATTGATACATCATCGTATCCATACCCTCTAGTTATCGAGATCATGATTATTGTAAATACCAGAGGGTTAAGGGACATGTCATTAAAAGGTTTCATGCATTTCACAATGTCCTTCAATATTTGATGTTGATAAGGGTGAAATCCACTTAGATAATACAAAGGAACCCCTAATTCAAAATATTGATATATTTAAACAACCCTTTCCAAATTATCCCCCACTATCGATCAACCAAAAACAAATGCCATTCATGCTCATCATACTATCAACACTATTATTAAAACATTACCCATTCTTGAGTCCACATCAACACCTATTGAATAAACACCCAAACCTAGAGAATAAATATCAACATATACCGAATCTAAACTTACATCTACCAAGTCCTCATCTACTAGCAACATTACTGAAACCATTCTCCCATCCTCGTCACATGTTATTGTTGAATCCACTTCCCTAAAAATCACATCTTCTATTATAACCACATCTATGTCTACACCGTAATTTTATAATATAACTATGATAACTCTCAAAACATTTATGACACAAACACCTATGTGCAAGGAAATTACAAATCGTATTCATCCTCTATCTACAAAACTAGTTATTTCTACATCAACAAATATAAAATATACCAAATCTACAAATCATTTAGATCTCATCAACCACATCATTCAAACCCCTCTTCCTTCATCAAAACCTACCTCTACATCCACACCTAGCTCATCCAAAACCAAAAAGGACCTCATAAACAAGGTGTTGTTTAAGTTTTCTTCCACCACTTCCTAGAAAGGTCATTTCCACTCCTAGTAATCATCCTGTTATGTCAATACCAAGGCCTAACTACCAAGCCTCACCATTAGGCACTCATCCTTCATCCCTCACACCATCTACAATTCCTCAAAGCAATAGACAATTCTAAATTCTGAAATTAAAGTCTTACTTATGTCGGAGGATAAAATACCCAAAACTTCACTACCATACGTATCCGCACATAGGGGTGTTATGAAACTATTTTAGATGACTTCCATCAACAATGACTTATAAATTTACCACCTATCACACCATTAGACCCATGACGATGGAAACCCATTTGGTATGACTTTGACATCTCTAGGGATTATCATAGGACATGAGGTCATTCTATAGAGGATTGTAAGGCATTTCATCTAATCACTGAGAAACTTGGTAATCCAACTTTCCTTCCCTTTGAACCGCACACAATATCAAAATATTTGTCTAATTATAAAGATCCCATGTCTGATAAATCTTCCCTTCATGTTGACATTGTACACATTTCTACTCGCTCACAAAACTACAACACACATCCATCCGAACCTAGGGAAGATAAAAAATTTGTGGCCATACCTCCACCTCCTAAGTTATCCGCTTCTCCGATAAGCATAAAATATCTATTTTCATAGGTCCAAAAGTTTCTCATCAAAAAAATTTACCCAAATCCAAGGTTTCAATACTTACCGCACCACCCTCATCATCCACCTCAATACAAAAGGTCATTATTAAATAGTTACACTAAGATCCCATCAAAATGTCACTTTACGAGCTAGTGCAAACATCACCTTCTCATAAATAAGCCATGATAAAATACCTCCAATAAAAAAAGTACTAACATATGACCCTTCATCTTTTAAAAAATTTGTAGGGGCCCTTAAATCATCTACAACCATATCATTTGAGTCATACAAGATTCCCTCGCTTAGGCCGAGAAGAACATGGTTTACCACTCTTTTCCACCTCTTAAATCAATGATGTTCTCAAAAGTAGATTCATGATTGATGGTGGAACAACTATCAACATAATATCACCCATTTCCTTCAATCAAATTAAACTATCTCCTTTCATCAATGGTCAAACTCCAGTTTTACTATGGTCCTTCAACGACACTATCGCACCCACATTAGGTACTATTATCTTACCACTTAAAGTGGGCATAAGACCTTACATGAACTCTTATACATTATAAAAAGAGAGTTCCAATATAACATGTTGTTAGGACACCCCTAGATACACACTATATGATGTGTTCCTTCTACACTTCATAATTTTCTTAAATATGAACATGAAGGTCAAACCTTTACACTCCCCACAGTTCCAAATCCCTTCATCAAATGTTATATGATATATCACCCAAATGATGTCCTTGTTCCTAAATCCACATCAAAATAATATAACAAAGCATATACTAGCATATCCATCCCTTCATCCAAATTACCAGATGATTCTTCCCTTAGTGACATTGTACAATTCCTTACACCGGGGGAGTACCACCTTCGCATGTTCAACTCCATCCCTTCACCTAAGACTTATCATCACTGTGATAAGAAACCCATGTACAAGCCTAATGTAGGAGATGTTATCCCTTATTGTCTTTCTTATCTTAAAACAAACCTTGTTTATGAGGGACCGATCATCCTTCATCTCATTATATCAATCCAAACCATGTCATTCCTTTCACATTAGAGTTCAAATCCCTAGATAATCCAAATTTTTCTTATATGTACCTTCACCATTATGCGTGGAAAGGTTTTTTCCTTAGCCATTACGATAAAGGAATACATGACTTGGTTGTTCAACGATCCCTTAAACTTATGAGAAATATGGATTAGGTTATGAGAAACCCAACTCCAACAAATCTAAACCCACTTCATCCATTTTTATCATTGAACTAGAACCATCATCGCCCACAAACCCTAGAGCTCCTATATACATAAATGAAACCCCTAGAGATCCTATGGACATAGATGTAACTCCTAAAGATCCTATTGACATAGATGATGTTGTATCCATCTCGCCTAACTATTTTTTTAGTCAATAATATATCCTTAGGATCTGTTACTTATCAATCCAATCACTCTATCAAATCATTACCTCTCATTTGGCTAGAAATGGTTGAAAAATATTTACTCACTATAGATATCCTTCAATGTCATGATGACCAAGACATCCTTTCTAATATGGAAGCCGAGGATCACTTCCTTCAAAAATCCCTACCATTTGATATACCAACTCTTCTTAATGAATCCACCATCGACGTAAACTTAGGAACCACTTAGGATCCTCGTATAGTTAAGGTTGGTCAATCACTTAATTCAAAATAACTAGATGAATTCCTCATTTTCAGAAAAATAGTATGAAGAATTTTGCACTGATCATATACTGATATGCCCAAAATTGATCCTAACATTGTTGTACACAACATTATCACATATCCTATTGTTAAGCTTGTTAAATAAAAACTGTGTAAGATGCATCCTCACATAAATATCCTTGTCAAAGAATATTTACAACGTATTTTATCTGCTAATTTCATCATACCCATTGATTATCCACAATGGGTCTCTAACATCATTCCCTTAAATCAAATCCTTTAGAAATTTATGCATCTTCATAGACTTTAGGGATCCTAATCTTTTCTATCCTAAAGATTATTTCCCTCTTCCAAACATAGATCAGCTCGTTGACCTAACAACCAGCCATGAAATTCTCTCCCTTATGGATGGATTTTCTGGTTATAATCAAATTCTTATCACCACCGATGATCAACATAAAACATCTTTCATCACTCCTTAGGGAACCTTCTGCTATCATGTCATGCCATTTGATCTTTAAATTGTAGGAGCTACTTATTAGTGCTCCATGACCTACATTGTTCATGACCTCATCCAAAAAAATTAAAAGACTATGTTGATGACCTTTTAGGAAAATCCAAACAATGCAAAGATCATCTTACCATTCTCGAATCAATCTTAAATTGTCTAATTCTCGTATTTCCTTTATCTCATTCTTGCAAGTGTGTTTTGGTGTCCTCATCGGAAAATTTTAGGACTCGTCATATCTATTTGAGGTATTGAAGTTGACCCAAAAAAATTTAAATCCATCATTGAAATGCCTTCCCCATCCAATATTACCCAACTGCGTAGCCTTTAAGGTAAATTGCAGTCCATCTAAAATCTTATATCACAACTTTTGGCTCATTTTCGGTCATTTCACTATCACCTTAGAAAGGACGTAGAATTTCATTGGGATTTTGATTTTCAGAAATCATTTGATGAAATTAAACAATATCTCCTATCACCACCTATTCTTACTCCACCTAGTGAAGGAGATTCATTTTATCTATATATATCTTCTTTAGAACACACTCTAGGAGCCATGCTCACTCACCATGATCTTCAAGGTTGTGGAAAATCCATATATTATATCAATTGTACACTCCATGAATATGAAACTCGTTACACTGAAGTTGAAAAGCTATGTTGTGCTTTATACTTTGCCACTTCTAAATTATGTCATTATATTCTTAATCACAAAATTTATGTTATCATTTGATTTAATCCACTCAAGACCATGCACTCTAAACCATATCAGAGTGACCATATCACCCGATGGCATATGCTTATGAATTAATTTGTCCTTGAGTTCATATCGCAAAAATCTATTAAGGGCCAAGCTATTGCAGATCAACTCCTTGATGCTCCCCTTCCCGAAAATGAACATCCTCACGAACACTTTCCAGATGAATATGAATCTATCCCTATCAAAATGACTCTCTTATTTGATGGTTCTAAATGCCAAAAAGGAGGGGCCAATGTCATTATTATACCTTCTTGGGGAATTCTCATTCCCTTATAGTTAAAAATCAACTTTAAATGTACCAATAACATGGAAGAATACAAAGCTTTAATCATGGGACTCATGACCACTATTATTCTAGGTGTTCACATTTTAGAAATCTATGAAGACTCACAACTCTTCATTAGTCAAGTCAAAGGAGAATATCAATGTGAAAAATGAAATCTTACAAAATAATAAAGCCAACATTGAATTTCTTCTTGACACCTTTCATCATTACACCATAAAAACCATCCCAAGCTCATAATAAATTTGTAGACACAATGGCCTCCTTTAGAGCCCTCATCCCATTAAAAATTGAAGAATCAAAAGACAACACTAAAGTATTCATGGTCGTTCAATGATTAGATTACCCATCACATCAAAATGAAATCCCTCCTATCAATGTTATTGACAATGATACAATTTATTTATGGTATACGCAAATCTATGACTACCTTTCCGAATCAAAAATTCCATCTAACTCATTAGGTAGTGCTAAAATATCCTTTCTTCAATGCGCCACTCTCTTCTTCATCATAGGATGTGTCCTTTATAAACGTATTTTTATGGTATCATATTAAGGTTCCTTAAATCACATGAATCAACAAAAGAAATCAAACAAGTCCATAATGGTATTTTTGGTGGACATTTTGGTGGAAATTGTATCATAAAACATGTCATACGGTTATGGTATTATTAGCATACTATCACTAAATATTTTTGTACATATTTTAAGAAATGTGTCAAATACCAACTCCATTCAAAATTTATTCACGTCCCTAGTCAAACATTGCAAACTGCTCACGACTTATGGCCTTTCTCTCAATGAGAGTTAGACCTCATTAGTGCTATCAATCCTAAATCATCTCAACAACATATCTCCATTATTACATCTGATGAATACTTCACTAAATGGTTTGATGTTATCCCTTTAACCTCGATTAAATCAAGACCTATCACAAAATTTAAATATAAATACATCATTTTCCATTTTGGTGTTCCACATAAACTTGTTATAGAAAATGGAAAATATTTTTAAAACAAAGAACTCAAAAAGCTTTGTGACACCTTCAATATAAAACTTATATTTTCATCACCCTATTATCCTTAAGAAAATGGACATGATGAAACCTCTAATAAAATTCTTAATAAAATCCTTATGAAAATATTAGACAATGTAGGAAGGAATTGGCATATCCAAATCTTGTTTTCTCTATGGGCCTATCAAACTAGAATTTGTAATCCTATAAGAGCCACACATTTTTCACTCGTCTATGGCTCAAGTTTTCCTACCTCTTGAATTAAAAATCTCATGACTTCATGTATCAATTAGATACTTTATTCCAAATGAAGAATATCACCAAAACTACTTAGCACAACTTGAACTGTTAGATGAAAAATGTCTAATGTCCCTTGAACATCATCAAGTTTATCAAGAACGTGTTAAAAGAGCTTATAACAAACATATCAAAGAACATGAATTTAAAATTGGTGATCTTGTTCTTAAATAAAATCAAAATTTCACTTAATTAGAATGGATTGAAAGTGGAAATTTTCCCCTAATTAGATCGGTCCATACGTCATCACTCATAAGTATAGATTAGGAGCATATCATCTCACTTCCCTTGATGGTGAACCTGAAAATGAAACTTTGAATTCCTTACACTTCCATCCTTTTCTTTGTTAAATGATTGATCATCATGACAATATTTGCATCTAAAATCTTGTCACTTCATCAAACCATCCATATTATCACAGTAATGATTTGAAATCATGTGGTTATTCGTCATTATCCTAAATGTACCTTAAAGATGAGCACCATGGATCTATTCATTACATATTTCACTTTTGACAAGTTCCTCCTTTGTAGGGACCACTTAATCATTACACTGACCTACCCTTTATAGACTAAAAACATAACATGGTTGTTGTTAAGATATCCTAAGCTGTTGTAATTTAATTACTAGTTATACAACAATAAACAAAATAGTAGGAGAAATATTATGAATTTAGTATAAATAGACATGTTATCTAGTATAATAAATGAAGAAAAAAACTCTGCTATCTTTTAGAGCATCAACCTACCTATGGGGTGAATAATCATGGCTACAAATGAGTATGTGTCGGATTAGAGTGTTTGTGCTAGTTAACTACCACTATTTATAAGAGCATATCTTCTTCATGATTGGATTAATAAACTAGAACACTATCTAATTTTATAATATATTTATAAACTAATTAATGTATAATGAAATTGGAAGATTTGAAGTGAACTTAAAATTTATAGAAAAATATAAACATGGGAAAGTAGGATGGAACAAGTTTCCATGACTAAGATAAAGATATTTAAATTATTGCATTCTTTTAGCAACCACATGCACTTAGAAAGACATTTTTATCAGAAGCTAAAAAACATGGTAAAAATGAGCTAGGAATAAGCAAGTACCTATTGTTATAACCACATAATATGGTAGGTGCTAAAGTATATTGTGATAATGATAAGCATTTTATAATCATTATACGGGGATGTGATTATAAGTCATTCTTCTAAGTAAGGAAACCAGCCTTATATGGTCACTTTAGTAAAATTCAGGTATAAATAAATAATGGAACTAATTTTTGCAAGGTTATCTCAAGAATATAATATGAGATGATAGATAGATATCCCTAAAATTAAGAAATTATGTTTATGAGATATAAGTTCAATTGTTGTAAATTGACCATGCAACTATAAGATGTTTCAAAAATGATAAGAATTAAGGGAAGCCTTTGGGATTATTAAATATTGGCTATGTTGATAATCTTCCCGGTTGTAAATAACTAATAAATATTATTTTATTAAATTATTTGTAATAATTTGTTATTACCAACCATTTTGAAGTATGATCACAACTATTATTATTTGAATTAAAGATAGATCTATTTACTCAAATAAAAAAATAGTAGACTTAGATGATCAAATAGAGGTATCATGGAATATTTAATATAGTTGGTGATGTATACTCATTGAAGCTGGATAAGGAAAATAACTCAATTCAACTTGTGATTTTCATCTCTTAAAACATGTCTACATGAAGACATATGGGTGATTTAAATTTAATAAGGGTGATTAGCAAGTAGTATAAGGATTAATTATATTCACATTTAACTAAAATTAGACAGTATTATGATTTGATTTAGTTACCAATCATGTGAAGATGGGTTCATGTTTGAGCATGAACTCGTGTAGTTCTCAGGACCCTATAACATGAAAGGAACTACTCCATGAGACCTAGTTAACCTATCCATTGAATGAAAAGTCACTTGGCACAATTATTGTTACTAAGTTGGTTAATTACAAACTAAATAAATTAATCACAAAAGATAAGGAATGTTAATCCATAAAACTAAATAAGTGATTAAATTGAGATGATAAGTTCCCAATGGAGATTTTTACGCCACGGAACCAAGCATGTCATACATGAACTTGAAAATTTACGCAAAGTAGTGTAAGTTGATGATTACAATACCATGGTTTCACAAAGATCTAAGTTGAAAGATACCTAGTGGGATTTTGTGGAACAACCAGGTAGACACTTAGATATCTTCACTTAATTATCATATCCTGAAAAATAAAACCAAACGATACATTTGATGTCTTGGCTCGTAAAGAGCATTGAGGGGGATTGAGTAGGATCTATATACTCTCATGCAATTGCACATGGTTTATGATGGTTATCGAAATGGATTGCATTAAGGTTTATGTTGGATTTAAATATATGGGTATTTAAATCATGATCCATAAAGTTATATATAAAACAATTCCCTAGTTTGATGAAGTGAAAAGTGGTTTTTATAGATAGTCGGTATTTTCATGGTTAATTAAAAAATTCAACAAAGGGAATCATATAAATATAAAGCTATGTGATCATAATAAGGAAAAAACACTAAGCATTAGCTATCAACACCTAATATTACATCCATCAAACATCTAAAAGCTTCATTTCATCCATCTAACACCATCACAAGGGACATAAGGGATGGTTTTCTACATACACTTCATAGGAGGGAAGGTCATTTTATTTCATCCAAACATCTATTACATTTCTTTACATTTAACTACTTTCTCGCTATCAATTGTGACTCACATGATAGCCACCTAGGTATAATTCCATGTGCACACACACACACACAGAACTACATTGGGTTTAAGATGTAGTGCAATGCTCGATTGTAAGTTCACCATTTTGACAACTAAGGAAAGTATGACCCCTTATTTTTCATATTTTTGTTTGGATTTGATGTCTATTTGAGGGTTTTAAAGGTTCATATTTCATTGAAGGTTTCCAGCAACCTCGGTAATCTTGGTGCAAACTCAAAGCAACCAAAGGTGAATAATAATGATTTTTTTAACCACCCAAAGGAGGTTTTATGAGCTTTTTGTAGACTTGGGCTCCTAGAAATAGGTCTAGGGTGCCCCTGTCCCTATCTATGCACCCAATTCCATCCTCTATGTCTAGATATGCATCTTCCTAGGTCTCTATGTGATGCTCCTGTTTCTCTATTTACCTAGTCCATACTTGGTACTCTCCATATTTTATTACGGATCAACTAAGTACCTTATTCTCATTTCTTGCAATTATTGTTTCATAATTTATTGCTTAGTTTTCTTGAGTATTCATTGTTTTAATTAATTGCATATTTATTTGCTACTACAATAACATCAGATTAGGCATAAATTTCACATTTAGCTTAATCGGTTTGGTGAAACGACACTTAATTTCCCTAGGATCCACTAAAATAACCCATGGAAAAGAATAGTTATTCTCCTAGGCCATCCATCATATTAGCATTAATCCTATTTATGATCATGCCACCATACTTGAAATTAGTAGTCTCTATCACAACACTATTCTCCTAGATGATACTCAAAGGAAATTTTTAGCTAATGAATGTAATATTCCTACTACCTTTGAAAATTCTACAATTAGCATTGTTTTTATCCAACAAGTTTTTATGGGGGCTATATTCCTTTCTATCATTTAATAAATAGGCCTCCCCACCTTCCACTATTTGTGCTGAAACTCTTGATGAGGTTATTATTGATTATTTTCTTGGTCTTGATTTTGATAGTATAGAAAACACATATGATGATAGTGTACAATCACATGATGTTGTTTCTCATACTAGTCAAGGTGATTCTATAGTTTCATCTTGTAATTATTCCATATTAGAGGATGCTTCTACTAACACATTTTATACTAATTCTTTGTCTCCTTCATTCTATTTTGATGATACACTTAAGGACATCCTCACATCTGAATATTTTTCTAATATTAAAGAGGCACATGATAGTAATGATTCTACTTATTTTTATCTTTTGTTGAATGTGAATTGTCTACTCCATTTTCATCTTCTTTTGAGATTGTATCTCGTAGTATGCATGATTCATCTCCTTCTATTACATAATATTCTAATGGAACTTCCAATACTAATCCTAATACTTCAATTCCTATTACTTCTTTCGCTCCTATATATAGTGCACCCTTAGCATCAATGTCTTCTACTTCTCTTGACATCCCTAAGATCACTCATAATGGAAAGATGCAACCACTCAATAAACTATCTACATCTCCTACTATTCTCTTTCATATATCTTATTGTTCATGCATGCTTTCATATTAAATTAAAATCACGGGTTCAATATCTCATGCTTTAAATAAAATCCTATTATGCTTCTATTGATAAAAATTCTTTACATGGAAACCATATTTTGAGAAAGATTCACAATAAAGCATTCCCTAAGGATTTTTTATGCCTACATTTACCTTCTTTAATGGTGGTACTGGGGATCCATATTTTCATCTTAATCATTATCATCTAGCTATGGATCCTCCTTCTACTAATCATTTGGTTCTCAAATCATTTTCCCATATTCTTATTAATGATGTTAGCTAATGATACGTACATCTACCCTTTGGATCTATTAGTTCCTCTTTGGGAGATGGAAGATACATTCCTTTAACACTTTATACCTGATAATGGCCCTAGAGTCACGTATGATCATTTACCTAGCTTACATAAAGGCACGACATAGCCCATTATTGATTAAATTTTACGTTCCAATTCCTACATGCATCAATCATTTTTCCAACCCATTAACTTAGAAAATCAATTCATCTTTTTTTTGGCTTGATTCCTCCTTTAAAACAATACTTGCAATATGATACATGTGACTCATTCACACTCTTATGCTATAAGGTCATCAATTTAGAACAAGATCTCATTTCCACACATGTCATAGATCCTCCTCCTTGTTCTCCTACTATTGCATCATATATATCTCCTCCTCTTCCATCTGTTGAGCATCCTCCTAGGTCTCCAGCTCCTCCACCTCACAAGAAAAATCAATTTTATTCATCGCATAAGGCATATCATGATGTGCTCCATATTTTATCAATAGGATCTTCTCATGATGCTAGTACTCATGGTTTTCTCTGTGTTTTTATTAATAAGTGTGTGATTTGATTACCTTCTACTCATCATCATCCACCTCATCAATTGCACCGACAATGTGATATACCATATTGCAATTATCAACACATTAATGACCATTGTGAAAATGACTCTAGTTCCCTTCATGATCGATTACAAAAATTACAAGAAAGGATTGTCATAAAATTTTCTCTCAATCTCAAAAGTGATCTATATCTCCAATTCCTTTCGATGTGCTTCGGTTTGGTCCACTTATCTCATACACCTTATCCTCAGGTCCTTTGCTCATCCATCCATCATTGCACCATCTCCTATGTTACACCATGATCCTACTACACATTGGATACCTAAGTCATTAACATGTACGTTACCAACCATTATATCACCCATCATTGGCATAGTTCTATTTGTAATCATTTCCGTTCATACACTCATGCTACGTACATGCCACATGCTTCCACTACTCCATGCTCACTTGGTCTTTGGTAGTTTATTTTCTCACCTTACCTTCCTCATGAAACACTCGTGTTATGATGGTTATTCTATGACTATTGAGGGATACATTATAATAAGAAACATGTTTCATCTTCACATTACATGCTTCATCAACATATCTATCTATTACATAATCACTCATACATATATACATACATCTATTACTATCTATCGCTAGTTTCACATATGATACAATATTTCATCAACTATCATGTCAACTATACACTATCAATTACACTTCATCATCTTCACACCTCACCTATCTATCTATTCCAAACATCATTCATAAAATAATAAACTCATCATCACACTTAATCCCTCCACACCTTTTAGCATTATCAATTGTCATCCATCTTACACACATTGCATCTAGTCTTTTACATTCATCATACACATCTCAAAACCTTTTCATCATCATTTCCTAATGACACACTCTTATGCTTATGATTCACACTCGAATGCTAAGGTTATAAATATAAAATGGACCCCATCATACTTTCACATTCAATCACTCACTCATTAACTCACACACTATACACTTTTTGCAATTCGATAATCACATCTTTTTAGTAACACATTCAAACCATTTACCAATGATGCAATATTTCTTGTTGTTCATTCTTGAGTTCTTAGGGAGCACAACTAAATCAGCCCCATTGCATACATACACATCCACTTGGGGGAATGCAACTCTTATCATTCAAAATTCATTTCATTCCATCTCATCCATAACATGCTACATATCTTGGTTTCATTTATTCTTGTTTACTTATGCTTATATGTTCACTTTATTACACATGCTAGACAAATATCTTGTATGTCATTATAATTATCATACACACAATCACATTCACTTGCCTTTTTATTTGTCATCACATATTATACATATCTATTACACTTAACATAGATGCTTGGCACAATACCTATTACCAATCCCATAGAGGCTCCTGGGGAATTAACTTTCATACACTATAGGTTATATTGTTTCATTTTGTTTCATAGAATATTACTTTATTGAATTATACATGCTTTGACATAATTTTTATCTTTCTAAAATGCTAATGGGTGCTTCATGTGCAACATTTTTCTTGCAAGTCTATTTTCTTCCATGGTTGTCTATTACATTTCTTGTCATTATTTGCAGGATTTTCCCTCTGCCTTATATGCACACTTGTCTTCATGTGGCTACTATAGCCTTGATTGTCTTGTGATATCGTGCTTAGTGCCCCATGTTTGTAACCCACTTTTTCTTTGTCTACATTGGCTTCTTACATATTTACATTTTATTTTTTTTATTTACTTGAGTCTTAGCTTACATTCTACATCTATGTTTTCTAGTACTAACATTTGTCACCCATCCATTGTTTTTCATGTGCCTTGATTTCTACCAAGAATATTCCATTCCCCCCTACATGGCACAGTTTAAACACAATGGTCGGTCCTATTTTTTTCCACATACTCCTTGAGGATGTCACATGCACCCCAATGAGTGGGGCATCATTTGGGTGAATCACTCACCTCATATAGTGTTATAAACAACACATCACAAAGATCGATACGCAAAAATTTTCAGTTTTGGACAGATCTCAAAATCAAACATGTGTCTTTAGCACAATGATGTACTTCCCGAATTCTAGTAACTAGGGAAATTACATAGTGATTGGTAGTTCAACACAGTCTACAGAACTCCACACAACAACTTTTACATGACATACGAGACCTTAACACAATTCACTAATTTTACACACCATCTATAGTGGTATCCTATATTACAAGAAGTAGTTAAAGGCTGGATGATGACACCATAATTTTCTCCCTACACTTATTACATGACATTGGAGTGATATTTCCCCAAAAAATCATGGCTAGCGCAATTTGGCATGAGATCGCCCAAAAATGTTGTCTTCTACAAGATCTTTAGGATCCTTTTCACACTCTTTTTATCATCACAAATCAGGTGCACATGTTCCTTTTTTCACATTTTTAGAATTTTTACATACTTATTTACATACTTTTTACACATATACATGTGTATTTGACTACTTGTTTGTTATTATATTTTACAAGTCGATCCGTATGGGAAGTGGTAAAAATTATCAACATTCTCAAAGCATAAAAATTTAACATCGACATAAAAAAATGGTACATCACAACATCTACACACACGTTTCCACCCTAGGTTCATTTTCATCATCACTTTTTGCACTTTCTCCTCCTTAGCATCCACAATTTACATTTTTACCACTCCAAACTTTGTATAGTCCTTCGACATGCTTTCATATTTGATCTACATGATTATTAGGTATGCATCTGTATTTAATTTATGTTACAAATATTTCCACTCACCAACATAAAGTGCGGGCAAATGTAGACACAAAATCATGCACTTTGGGTAATTATATAGTTCGATTGTATACTAATATTCATTAAATTCCTAAGTAAGAAAAGTATTAATTAACCCATGTCTTTGGCCACCTTTCTTTGCTTTCTATCACTTCTCTTGGTCTTACACCTTTACTTTCTCAGTCTTCCTTTTTATACTTTGGCATTTATCATCCTGGACACTAGCTCTAAACTAGGATGCCAACCTTGGGTGCCCTTATCTCCTCTGGGCACCATTGAACCCTTTGTATTCTAATCACACTTTTTGGGTCCTTTCTAGTTGTTTGAGCATCTTATGTTGTGGGTAGTTGGCCTTTAGGGTTAACTATGAAATTAAAGCAATAGAATCATATAAATATAGAATTATGTGATTATAATAATGGAGCAAGCACTAAACATTAGCTATCACCACCTAAGGTTGCATCCATCAAGTATCTAAGAGCTTCATTATATCCATTTAACACCATCAAAAGGGACACAATGGCTGGTTATTCTTAATACACTTCATAGGAGGGAAGTTCATTCTATTCCATACATACATCTATTACATTTCTTTACATTTAGCTACTTTTTTGCTATCAGGTGCGACTCGTACGAAAGCCACCTAGGGAACAATTCCGCAAAAACAAAAACATAGAACTACATTGGGTTTGAGATGTAGTGCAATGCTTAGCTGTAAGTTCACCATTGATACGATTGAGGATAGTATCACCCCGATTTTGCATATTTAGTTGTTAGGATTTGATGTCTATTTGAGGTTTTACATGTTCATATTTCATTGTAGGTTTCCAACAACATTGGCGATCTTGGTACAAACTCAAAGAGACCAAAGGTGACTAACAAAAACATCTTGAAACTATCCTAAGGAGGTTTTATGAGCTTCTACATAGACCCATAAACCTAGAAATAGGTCTAGAGCACCCGTGGGTGCCCCTATCCCTCTCTAGGTGCTCCAGTCTAGCTTATCTATCTAGATCTACATTTTTGGGTCTTTGTGTGATGCTCATATTGCTATTTTCATTTGGTTAGAAAGTCGGTACACTCCAGATTTTATTGTGAATAAACTAACTTCTTCTCCTCCTTGTAGCTAGGGTTTCAAAATTTATTGTTTATTTTTCTTAAGTATTAATTGTTGTATTTAATTACATATTTATTTTACTTATACAATATCATTAGATTAGACATAAATTCCACATTTATATTAATCATTTGAGTAGAAACTTTTCTTTAATCTATTTCCAAGTAGTAATAACATCTCTTCATCCTTGAGTGTAGAAGTGAATAACTTTAGCTTGTGTGCATCATTTGTGTAGTCATAACTTTTTCATAAGACATCAAACTCAAACAAGAAAGCATTTGAGTCTTGAGTCAAAGATCCATGAAAAATAGGAAGAGTTAATGGAGAGATGTTCTTCATTTGAGTAGTCTGATTGTTATTGGAGATAGGAAAATCAAATGTTCTTGGTTCCCCTTCTTCCATATTTTAATTCACCTCCTCTACCATGTTTGGTTGTTCAGAACTTCCTCGGAAGTATCTCTTGAAAGGGAGTGTTACATCAATAAACCTTGTACAAAAGAGGATGTTTCTTCTTCAAAATCGAAGTGATTTATGATATTTTAGGATTTGGTAAGAATCTACTATTTTCATATCTAAAAAGGTGCATACATGAACTAACTCAACTCACTCACTTTTTAAAAGATATGATAATTTCTTGATACGAGAGAATGCTTTATCGGTGGGTATTTTCCTTTGGGTTTCCCCACTTAAATCTGGTGTCTTCTATCTTTTTAGCTTTCTTCTTATTTATTTCAGCTATGGTTATTAGATTCTATATTATGCTATATTTAATAAGATAAATATTTGCTTAATTTAACTATACATCATAATCTATAATCTCTGAAATTTTAATGGTGGATCTATAATTGATTAATTATAATTCCTATTATATGCCAACAAAAATAAACTTGTAGCAATTAATATGTTGTTCATTGAATTGCATTCATTTAATTATCAAACCAGGGAATGTAGACTTGAAATATTTCCATTTCTATATGCAAATTTATAGTAGATTTAAGAGGTTGGAAAGAAAATAATTGTCACAACAATGTTAAAAGTGAAAAAATAGAACTAAAATTGGATGATTTCAAAATTCTATTACTTAAGACAAAGTTGCAGATTCAGAAAGTAAATTGATCCTAAGTAAACATGCATGAAATAAGGCAATGGATGGCATTTAGTAGACCTCGAGTGGGCCTTGAATTGGGTGTTATTCCTTACTAAATTTGCAACAAGAAAATAGATTAAAAAAATCATATCTTTATTGATTTTCAAAAGCATTGCATCTAGGAAAAAAGATCGAGTGATCTCTTTCTCAAATATGACTCTAACTTAATCTCTTCACTAGCTAACTCATTATAAGGTACCAACACTTTCCTTTATATCCTGTATTTACAACACATGGTAATAATAAGAATACAACAAATATTATTCAATAAAAACAAGTAATAGATTCAACACATTTTTGAAATATACAAGTGTTCGATTAATAATTAATTCTCCACAAAACACACATCAAGTGTTAATATAACAACTAGTTATTTATCAATGACCAAATCAAATATTGATTTGTTTCCCATCTTTCCATGTTCTTGTTGAAACTTACTCTCTAATGACATGCACGAGGACTTGAGTTCCATAACTCTATGCTTCAAAAGATATTTATAAATGTAGGCTCTTTTCTATGAATGATTTCCTTTAGTTTTGTGGATGAGTTCTGCAGACAAGTTCCTTTTCTTCATGTGGAAAATTACTTACAACGAAGAGTGGAATCAACAAATACAAAAAATTTATTGAAATAATAAGAATAAATACACACATAACATCACAAAATAAAGATAATTAGATATAACTATATTAATTAATCATTATGCCAAAAGTTCATGGTTGTGATGGGGTTATTCAAGTAATGTTATTTGGAAATACATGGATATGGATACAATAGTCTTATTAAAATACAATATATGAGTTGTTACGAAAGAAATTTATATAACTCATCAAGGTGTTAAAGGGAAGCCTTGACAAATGGAGTGAAAAATACCCAAGGGCGTTCAACTTGGCCATTAATGGTAAATATCATTTAGATAAGTTGGATGAAGATAGGGCCAAATCCCAAGGCTTGAAGCATAGCAATAATGAATGGCCATTATATCATGTCATAAGATTTCTCAATGTTAATTTTAATGAACACAACAAAATGGTTGGATCTACAATCCCATCCCATGCCCTCTCATATGACTATGATATTATCAAGAATGTGGCATCATTAAATAAAGATGATTTTCTCTAGTTGAATAATAATAAGAAGAATATGACGTAATCAAATCACAAGGGCCTTAGCAATAATCTTGTAAGATACATTGAGCAAGGTGATAGGACATTGACTAGTAATTTACTTTGGGTCACCTGGCTTGGGAATGAACTTGATATTCCCCTTATTGATGTGTGTACCAAGATTCTAGTTCTGAAATCCTTCAAGATAGACATGATGGAGGTCCGTGCCAACAATATCCAAAAATGTTTTATAGAACATGTAAGGGAATCTATCACACCCAAGGGCCTTATTATTAGCCATTTACATGACTTATTGATGCATATTATCAATGGTGAGCATATGGTCACATGCCAACTTTTTATTTGGTTAGAGATTCTAAGGAATTGAATACAAAAATTGGTTAAGAGCTTCTTGTCGCTCGTCGAGGGAGCTTGAGCCTGAAAAACAAGCTTATAATTATTGATAAAGTTGTGAAGCATGAGATGGGGTCAGTAAGTTGAGTTACACCATCATGAATGACACTAATTTTATGAGAAGATTGATTGGATTTGAGTGAAATAAAAATTATATTGACACCTAATCCACCACTTTAAGCCAGTGTAGACGGGTATGAATTTAAGCTTCTTGAGAATGGTAATTAACCACAATTTATATTTTTTGATTGAGTTACGCCACTTGAAGCTACAAATTTTGCAGAAGGGATTTCCTTGAAGTGCAAAGACTACTCGAATTAGAGTGTAGGTGGTAGGGGATTATGAGTGGTGTCAATTTTTATCTATCTGTCACCCATAGATTATTAGGAATCTAGTCGTCCTAGTTATAACATCCTCCCACCATTGGGTCTAGAAAGTATGCATAGGTGAATGATAGTTCTGGAAATGATGTGGTTGAGGGGATAGGTTTTAAACCTATTTTATGTGGTTGAGAGTAGGCCCATGTACCATCAAGGAAGTATTGAGAAAAAACAACCTTTATGAAAAAAAGGTTGCTTATCATGCCAAGTGATATGAAATCGAATTGAGGAGTGGTTTGAAAGGAAAAAATATAGCATAACTTTCACATGTTAGAAATATATGTTGTCAAACTTGATTAAATCTTGAGTTGATAGCATAGCTCTATCGACTCATTTTTGGACCCAATCCGATCCTCCTTAGAGATTGGACCAAGTGAACCAAGCTTCAGAGGTGGGAGTGTGAGAGGAATTAGATTCATAATACCTAAATTTATTGTGCATGAATAACCATGCCTCCCTTTTTCTAGTTTTCCATCACATAGGCAGTTCTCACACTTATTGGTGGGAAATGTGACCATATTAAAATCACCTCATATGAACCAATAATCATTAGGAATTACATTGGCTATCCACCACTAAATATCCGCCATTTCAGCCACATCATTAGAGGCGTAAATGTTAATGAGGCCAAAAGGACGGTCATCAATATTAAATAAGACCCATATGGCACAATTGGTGGGGTCAACACCATGATCCATTAAAAAGGGCCACCATTTAGGAGAAAAAATGGAAATTAAACCCCCACACCCCCATCATGATTACTACACAATGCTAGGCTATCAGGATAAATGGATTTACAAACCATCTCGACTAAAAATCTATAACTTTCACTTCCTGTAAGAACAACACATCTAAATTAGAAAAATTTGGACAAGCATCACAAAAATGTACTTAAAGTTGGATTCTATAAGATCCCGCACATTTAAGGATATATAATTCATGGTAAATGGTGTTCGAGGGTTGTCTACATCCAAGCCATTTAGGGTATCAAACTGATTCTACATGAATTGAGCAGTGTTATCATTCAAAAAATCTTTCAACTCAATTTTATTTCACCCAAAATATTCTATATTATATTCCTCTTTATAATAATCCACACTATGAGCTAAGCTATGATCCTAGGAGTAGTGAGGAGGAATTTGGAACCTTTTGGATGGGTCATGTGAACTAGTTGTTAAGAACAACTATGATTATGGAAGGGTCGAAGAACTACGTATGGAATTCATTTAGTCCATGAGAGCGAGGCCACATTGGGAATACTAGAGAATTAGGTAATAGAACAAGTGATTTTTCAGAAAATATCTGGCTCCTTGGGCGTTGGCCACATGGTTGTTCCTTAACAGGTTGATCGCTTAAGCCATTTAAGCCAGGGGGCTTGGGTTTCATTAGCATGTTCTTATTTTTAAGACATCTAACTACTTTCCACCCATCTTCTTGGGGGTTTGGGTGCTTCCTTACCCACTTTAGCCACCGCATGGTTATGTGGGACACAAAGAGGATAGTCCTTGATCTTGTGATCAGAGGTATGACATTGGAAGTAAGTGTTATGTAGATTGATGTATAAGATACTCTAGTAGTAATGAATGTCTCCCTGTTTGAATCTCCACAAACTATTTCAGTTCTTAAGAGAGGTCCACCTCAACAAAGACATGCTTATGTGAATGCTTTTTCAAAAATATTTGACTTCCCAGCTAAACCACATGCCTAAGATGGATTATTTATTACTATGTTTTTGTTATTATTATTATTATTTCTTCTAAATTCACCCATCTCCCACTCATGACCACATTCCGAGAAGGCCACATAGAGGCGAACACGATTTTCATCATTGTGGAAACACAAACATGGCTTACGAAGATCCATGAATATATATATATTTATGGATTCAAAAATGCATTCCTAAGAGTGTGAGATAACTTATACTTCCTGCTTCAAATTCACCTCTAAAAATTCACAAACATAAACACAATTTTCAAAACTTTATTTATTTACTTTAATTACATTTCATTATTATTTTATTTATTGTTATGTATACATTTTACAATTAATAAGGATGATAATAATAATGACATTATTATTATTATTATCCCATTAAATGTACAATGATAGAACTCTTAAGGATATATTTTTCATATGTTGGGTTTAATTATAGTCATGATCAAATAATCCAATTAAACTAAACACCTGAGCCATGACCGATGTTTATTTAGGAATTATAATTTCAATTTCACATCCCAAGATGACCTCAAAGTACAATAAAAACCAATTATCATCCTATGATATTGGATAAGTGTTTGTAACTTATTTCATCTAGCTTGAGGAGGGGAAAAAATGACAACAAGATTAGCTCGTAATGATGAGCCATGAAAATCACACCAAAGTGGAGTGCGTTGCAAGTTGAGTGACAATTCAAAAGTGGGATTCACAATACCAATTTCCCCTACATTCTTGAGGCCAAAATACATGTTTTTATAATAGATTGTTACCTAAAGGGTGGTAAATTAGGTCTTGTTCTTAATTTTTTCAGAAATATGGATATGATTATAACTTGAGAACCCATATAAGAGTGAAATAATCTCATATTTTTCCATCTTATCAATAATCACTCAATAGTATGCAATGAAAATCATATTTTGGAAAAACCTTATTAATATTTTGGATATCAATACAATTTTTAATCTTACCATTCTTTTTCAACCCTGACATGATGCATGATAACAAATCCATGTAATCTACTATTATAAAGAAAAAAACTTTAAGAAGTTTAATGATGTCCTCTTTCTCTATTATCACTATTTTATGTTTCATTGGTCATATTTTTCTATTGGTTTAGCTTTAGTTTTGTGAATAGATTGTGTACAACATCTTTATGGATACACGTATATCAAAATATGAGAGAATAAAAGCCTTGGATAATTTAGTGAGAAAGATCTTATAGTATTCAACTTTTTGTGGTGAGAGTGAATCTCCATGTTTTAGTATCCTTTCCAATTCCTCAATTCCTATATTTATGTTGATGGTATATTTAATGAGATAAGAATTACCTTATTAAAACTCAAAGCGGCACTAGATGGAGATCCAAAACCTCCTCTTCGCCACAAACATTAAGGTCTTTGGTGGAAGAATCATAGTCTTAAATATTGCAATAAAGATCATAGTATTCACATCCTAGGGAGGAGGAAGGAATGAAAATCCATTCCAAAGAATTTTTTTGATGCAATGGAGGAAGGTATTTATAAGCATGTAGATACTCTAAAATAAATTCATCATTCTCATCTATGTCAAGATTCATTATCCCAAGGTCATGTATCCTAAAAATACCTTCCTTGAGATGGGATCACTTATTAACGATAGGTATACCTCTCGGTGATACAAAAATTCAGCTTCAAGGAGCCCATGGAAAGGATAATACCATGCAAAAGTAGTGGTAATTACATTAACTAGCTAGTTTTGTCTCCTAGAAATAGACTCAATTGATATGAAATTGAAATATTGAAATAACTTCTCAATAACCTTCATATATATCTGAAAGTGTCTAGCATTCATTTGATATACCTATGCCACTTGGTTATAAGCTACAAATTTCCAAGGATATGAAGTTTGTGAATGTCAAGTCTACAAGCTAAGACAAAACTAGTTAACAAGGATTTGTATTCGGTGTAATAATGGTGCATTCAAAATCTACAAGAAAAATGAAGGGAAATATCCTCCTCGTAAGAGATATCAAGACCACACTTATATTTCCCTTGTGGTAAATTTTTCTCCATCATAGTACATGTTCCATATTTTTCCTTTAGGGAGAGGATCATAAGATAAAATTGATCTAAAAACATGGGTTATAAAAACTACCTTATTTTTCCCTTTTATTTAGATCCTTTAAATTTTTATCAATTTACGATTAATTTGGTCTTATTATATTGATAAATAACAAGTGATTAAAAAATATCACATAATGCAACACCAAAATAAACACTAGTATGATAATGAGTTCATACAAAAATGGAGTATGTCTATACATCTACTTAAAAGATGAAAAAATATATAAATGATGTCGAAATATAATTTTTATCACCTATCTCGCTTATGGTCAACAATGTATGATGATATAGATTTGGATTCTAGTTCTTGTCTTTGTCTTAGGATCTTATAGTCAATAAATCTCTTGGTTGTGTTATATGATCCCTCAACTCAACCAACAATAATGAGTGTTGTCTCTCTTTAATGATAGACACGATATCTCTACGATGGAACTTCTTTCCTTTGAGACAATAATATTGATGAACTACGGTCTATGATGACCTCTCTATGACTCTATGGATTTATGGTCTCATAACAATAATATTGCAAAAATAATAGACTCTCCTAACATGTAGAAATGATGTCAATAAAATAAAATCTCTCCGATGTTTGTGTCGACTTGGTCATTTACAAAACAAACTCTTCATTTAATATGACAATAATACCTCAAATTGGGATATCATACTTTTCTAATGATAATGTGAATGGATCCTCAAATCGTTATATATAAAAATATTATAATATGGCTCTAAGGCCAAGATGACAACAATAATTCATTACAAAAAAATGGCCTCAAAACAATAATAATAATATTTTTAAAGCGCCTTGAATATCCTCTTAAAGTCCTAACAAATGCACTTGAAACCAAAAGTATGATTGAATTAAAATGCCTCACCATAATACTTAGGGGGAATTTTATAGGTCTTGTGGCCCAACAATAAGGTTTAAAACCTTATCACTTTGGTTTGTAACAATAAAACACTTGTGGTGTGGCCATGAGGACTTCAAGTTAGAGATGATAGATCACGTGTTTGAAACCCCAACCTTTGTTATTTTGAGATGATCACCGAGTCAATCGCTCCACGCATCAAGTGTACTCCCCACTCACCGAGTCATTACCATTTTCAATTCATTGTATTTCACTATGGGACTATATCCCACATGCATTGGGTGTTAGTTATAGATATGATTTAAAATACTTATGGGGTGGAGATAATTATGTGGCTTTGACTACACTCTTGTTATGTTTTTCCACTCACCCTTGACTAAGAAACTTGGTAAGTTGTGTTTCTAAATCAGTGGAAGTTGTGGTGGATTTTAATACACTCTCCATGTGCTTAACTCATCCATTACAATGTCTGTCATTTTGAATCACCGGTGATTTGTCTATGTGGCTTAGACATAAGGTGGTTGGTTTGTTGGGTTTTCAAGTCCACCTAGCTTATCATAGAACTTGGTATGATGAGGATTTTGATCAGTAGTGATTTGGAGATATCTAATTTAGTACCAAATCGATCCTTATATCAATAAAAATATCACTCCATGTAGCTCGGTCTCCAGCTCATTGTGCTAGCTAGAAATACGGTGGTAGAGCCCCCTCCAAAACAAAATTAGACCCCATAGTTTTTTTCACCTCGATCGTCAAATAAAAACTGATTTTTTTGCCTTTCCATTTTTCATGTGCCAAAATTTTATCTTTCAAACAAACCATTTGGTGATCTCACAATATTTTCTTGCGCTTTCATACTTTTTCCTTCATTTTTCCCGTTGAAACCTATTCTCGTGTGGATGATATCTCCCATATATAGTGTCTATTTAAATCCATTCAAAATGTAATGGAAATATGAATCCAAGATCTTTGGTAAACTATTGGTTTTGGGATATTTAGGGAGAATATACTATGTGATCAATACTCCAAATCAAAAATTGATTAATGGGTATGGTTATCACTATTCTTGACTATATTTATATTTTCTACTATTCCTAGAGAAGGTTGACCTTTGTTATTTTTAGTTAAGAAAAATTGTATATGGAAGGTCCCTTTAGTTCAAATGAAAGTATGAGAGGTTAATCCTTTTCAAGGATGTTAATAATTTTCATGGTGGTATTCAAGGATAGAGTCTTGATTTTTGATTTATAGTTTTTAGTTGATGAGTAAATTTCCTTTCTTGCTTCAAGATCCTCATTTTTGTTTTCTTACATGGGGGAGGATCAAGAACTAAGGGAATGGGTTTAGATTCAACATTAGGATTTGTAATATGATTCCTACCATTTTATAAGTATTTGGGAATTAATAATTCATTAAGAGAAAATTTAGGATGAACATGAGTTCCTAACAACCTTCTAGTATCATGTTGGACTATATCGAATGGGTTCGAGTCTCCTTGAGCATAAAAAAACATTTCTCAAATGTAAAAAGTAGATTTATTGAAAGAGAGTTGAAGGGATGACCTTCATTTGATGGATGCATGGTCATCATTAGATCATGTTATAATTGGTTTTTCAATTTTTGTCCTAAAATGTTTAATTGCTAAAATTTCAAAAATCTTGAAACTTTTCACATTAATGTGTTGTGCTAATTGAGTAAACCACACCATTTCATGAAGCGATTGTCTTCCATCTTCTCCAATAACCCAGTCATTAATTGTTGTGATGTTGCACCATCTCATTCTTGTCATCACCTTTATCTCACCTCGCTTTGCATACCCTCTTGCTCTTCAAAATTTACAATAATTAGTAACTTAATGATTTTAGATTAAGTATTTAAAATTAATTAATTTCTGATATTAATTATCTTACTTTAAATAATTAAATCAACATTACTTATTTTATGCCATTAATTATATATCAATTATCTTTATTTGGTTTAATTTTGAATTTACATTATTAACTTTATTTATGGCGGGCAAGGAGTGTAATGATGTGCGTTGATTAAAAAAACTTTATATTTTCCCACTAATATTTAATAGTTAAAATAAGTTATTTTGTAATGTCGATTCAATGTTTAATAAATAAAATAAATATATGCTTATGTATTTATACAAGGAAATGGAAATGTAAGTTATTTTAAAAGTGTTACGAGATAACAACCTGTGAATTGGTAAATAACTATGCGGAGAGATATTACTACAAGTAAATTTAAGATAATTGGTGCATGTAAATTCAACCTAATTAGTATGGGGATATTAATTTTTATTGGAAGATAATTACTATGAACTAAATAATAACCGTAAATCATAAATAACTATAATATTATTATATTGGATTATATTATTTTTAGTTTTTAGTTTTTTTATTTTACATGTAAGTAACTATATTTCTTGTTCATGGAAAATAATTAGTACCTAATAAATATTAAGTATGAATAAGTGTTATATTATTTTTAGTTTTTAAATGTATTTTTACTTTTAGGTTAGTTTTATTTTAGTTTTTACTTTTAAATGTATTTTTACTTTTAGATTAGTTTTATTTTAGTTTTTACTTTTAGATGTATTTTTATTTTATGTTAGTTTTATATTAGTTTTTACATTTAGATGTGTTTTATAAATAAAACATATAAATAAATGTTTTATATTTGTAATTAAAATTTAATAAATATAATTCTATATTTAAAAACTAGCATAGATATCTTAAATTGATATCTCTCGGTGTTTTTAAATAGATGTAATTCAGATATCTATGCTAATTATTAAATTAATGGCACTAATTTTTTAAAAACTTAGTTAATTGTTTTAATTAATTAAACTAGAAAGCAATAAAGAGTGAAGTGGGAGTTAGAAAATTAATGTTTCTACCTCAAAGTAAAATTTTGTTCAAGAATTCCCCAACTTTCTCTACCCTTGATCACTCATTCACATCCATGTTGGCTTGTCTTCATTCATGGGCTTGGTTTTTTGTATTGCACCGAGCTCATGGTTTTGTTTCGATGGGAGCCCCAAAAGGTATCATCTTGGAGTTATATGAGATCAATTTAATTCACATTCAAGATTTCAATTTTGATGCCTTGATCTCCATGCTTTTGGCTGGAGCCCTTATCTATAAATTCATTGGGTTTTGACCTAAAGCTTAGGACCTCTTCCACTAGCTTCAAAAGTCCTTGAAAATTACATCTCCGAACCAGGTGAAACTTCTCATGTAGGGATTTTCCAAGTTCTCTTTGACAACGCCTCGGACTAAGATGATATTTTCCAATATGGGTCCTAGTTCAAGGGAATATCTAGTCTTTTCATGAAGCCTTGCATGGAAAATTTTAACCCTAACATTGAAAACTTGAGCAAATTCCATGTCCGGACTTGAGGAGAATCAGATAATGCACTCAAAGTGGAAAAAATAGGTAAAAGAAACCCTAGTCACCCCTTTTCTAACTCACACAATTCAGAAGCTAAAATAAACAATGGTAAAGGAAGTCCAAAGAAAATTATAGAAATTCTAACCGATTCCTTTAGGGAAAACAAAGAAAATCAAGCCACAAGATATCAATCCCTGAGGATAAAGGAAGGAAGAAGGAGGGGTAACCCCTCAAAATTGGTAAGAAGTCTTAAGTTGGACTTGTTACCCGTAGTGGTGGGTCCAAACACCCTCAAAGATAGTGTTCTCTTGGAATTAACAAGGGATAAATGAATCACAAAAGTATGTGCCACTAAATCAGTTTATTGCTGATAAGAAGCCGAATATTCTTCTTCTTTATGAAATTGAGATGGACTCTACTCAATTCAACTCAATATCATAGGAATTTGGAAAAATAGTAAACACGTCTACAATTATTCCATAGAATCCCTTGGATAATTAGAAATTATTTGGAATATTTCCAAATTTTCTAGATCATTAATTGATGATTGTGTCAATTGAAAGCTATTGAATTTTAGGTTATGGACTCCACCCTAAAATTCATCGTACACATTTTTATGGGCCACCAACTAAAATTGGTAGATAAATTTGTTGGATGTGTCTTAATAAATTAAATTCCCTTCACCTTGATGTCCTCTAGATTTTTGGAGGAGATTTTAACTCAATCATTTCACCTCTTGAGAAAACTAGTGGCTCAAATGTTATCTCTTAATCTACCACAAATTTTTCTCAATTTATTGAGGAATATGAGTTAGTGGACATCAAACCCAAAAATGGGAAGTATACTTGGCCAAATAGAAGGATTAAAAGTGATTATGTTGCAAAAATATTGGAAAAATTTATCATTGGTGAATACTAGATTCAACAAAACAATGTGATCGAATCTTAAATCTCTTGACAAGCAGGGTCTGACTATTTGCATATCCTTTTTATTTGTCCCTCCTCTTCTCTAACTATAAGGCCTTCAAATTTGAAATAATGTGAACAAAGGATCCCTGTCTATCCACCCTCTTGTTTGATTGGTGGAATATCCCTATAAATGGCTCCAAAATGTACATACTTGGCTGATTTTTAAAAAAGTAAAGAACAAGCTAAAAGAAAGGAACAAACACACTTTTGGGAACATTTTCAAAAAGAAAGAAGAGATTGAAAACAAATTAACTAGTATTGAGAAGGACACTCAAGAGTATGGATTAAATGAAGCAGCTAAGATATGAAGAATAAACTTTGGTGGATTCTCTAAATCAGTGCTTCTTCAGAATAAATTCTTTGAAACAACAAATATCAAATCAAATGGATTAAAGAAGAATATCATAATATGGATTTTTTTCACAAAAGTAATGTCATGTGAATAAAATTTAATTATATCTCTAGCATTAATATTCCCTCAAGAGAGCTTATTTCTGATATGAAAAATATAGGGGAGGAGGTGGACGGATTCTTCAAGTATCTTCTCACTGACTCTGGTCTTGATAGATCTTTAACCAAAAACCAAATTCTAAGCCAAATACCTAACATTATCACTAATTAAGACAATGATATGTTGAGTGCACCAATTCATGAGGATAAGGTAAAATTGGCCATATTTTATTTCAAACTAGATAAAGCTCACGGCATGATGGCTTCCACTAGTTTCTATCAAACTTACTGGGATATTGTTAGAGAGGATGTAGTGGAGGCAATAGAGGAATTGAGAGCCTCACAAGAAATCTTAAAACAACTCAACTCCATCTTCATAGAATTAATTCCCAAATTAGAGAACTTAGGTTATTTTGATTTGTTTATACCTATTTCTCTCTGTAATATTTCTTACAAAATTATTACAAAGGTAATTGCTAATACACTCAAAAGGATAATTCCTAGGATTTTCTTGCCAGAGCAAGGTGGTTTTTCCTTAGGAAGGAAAATCCTGGATGGTATTATAATTTCTCATGAACTAATTCACTCGATTAAGAGCCAAAATTTAGGAAACACGATCATTAAGTTGGACATGGCCAAAATGTTTAATAGAGAAAATGGTACTTCATCATGACCATTTTGGAAAAAGCTGGGTTCAATTCATTTAGGAGGAATTAGATATTTTATTGCTTTAGCTTGCCTAAAATTTATGTCCTAATCAATTACTGGACAAACTTTTTAGCTCTTTTAGAGGTATTTGACAAGGTGACAATTTTTCTCCCTATATTTTGATTATTATGGATGATAATTTTAGAAAATGGCTTTCCCATTTGTGGAGATCTAGAACTCTTTTTGGGGTTTTGTTTTCTAATAACGCTACTAGAATTACTCACCTTCAGTTTTCGGATGAAACAAGGCTTACATGGATCACTATTATTTGGGAAGCTAAATATTTTAAACAAGCCTTAGATATTTATGAAGCATCCTCATATCATCTTTTGAACAAAATAAAGTCAAAAAATTTCTTCTTCAAAATGAACAAGAGCACAAAAATATGATTTGTAAGACCCTAGAAATTTTCCTAGGCTCTCTCCCTTGCTCCTATATTGGAATTCCCATATTTTAAGGAAAAAAATCCCTAGAACTATGGAAGACCACCAATAAAAACTATTGAAAAAGTTGGACAGCCGAGAAGTTAATTAGCTCTCCTTTTCTAACAGAATTCAATTAATCTCACCCTTTACCCAAGAAATCCCAATATACATGATGTTTGTTCTCTCAATCCCTCCTAAGGTTTAAATATGTATAAAATCAATCCAGAATAGATTTATATGGAGTGGTATGAATGATTAAAAAAATCTTCCTTTGGTTCAATGAGAACATCTCTCGCTTCCCTAATGATTGGGGTGGTTTAGTTTTTAGAATAAATAGGATGATGAACCTGGCCTTGGGTGTAAAAGTTACATGTAGGCTCTATCACGAATGGATTGAAATGTGGATTATTATTCTAAAAAAATTCTTGGACAATATGATATCAGAAATAATTTTTACTATGAGAAATAAAATGTTAGGGTCACATGTATAGAATCTAATGACCAAGTATTTGGTCATCATTAAGACTTTATTAACATGGAATGTTCACAAGGGATATAAGGATAATTTATGGATGGATGCTGATTATTAGTTCTCAACTGGATTTTAATAATCTTAGAAGACTAATGGATTTGTGTATGGCTTTTAATAATATGAGATGTAGTTAAGGACTACTATAATAAATCCAAGGATGGGTGGATGCATTTACCGGTTCCCTCTTTTATTTTAGATGATTTTTTTAATGGATATCCTTAGGACATTCCATTTTTCTCATAGGAATGAATTTTTGATTTGAATGGGAGAAAAATATGGAAATTACACTATTAAGGATGTTTACGTTGTTATTTTGACTGGAACTATAAAATAACCCTCTCCTTTACCCTCGTAGAAGGTTTGGATAAAATATGGAATTAAAAATGCCAATTAATTCCTATGGACTGCATATTGGGATAATATTTTAACACAATAAAATCTAAAATGGGGGTATTTCTTGGGCCCTCGTGGTGTGTTCTCTACTAATAAATGGAAAAGGAAATAAGTCATATTTTTCTCCATTGTGAATTTTTCCATAAAATCTAGGGCTAATTACTTGATAAGTTCAATCTTAGTTTTGTGATTCCTAAATCTTTAAAGGATCTTATAGCTTAATATAATTTCAATATGCAATCAATCCCTCTCCTATAAATCTATTTTTCCATCCTTGATATTGTTTGCTATAACATTTGGCTTGAAAGTAACCAAAGAATATTCAAGAGTGAGAAAATAAATGTTAAAATTATTATTTCCCATGCTCTAAAAATGATCAGTGGTGCTTATACACTTTTAGAATCCCAAGGAGGGGAATATTTTTATGAAAGATAGTAGTGATTTCTCCAATTGCAGTAGAATCTTAGTTGCCATCCCTGATAAGGAGATAAGAACTTAAAATAATACTCACAAATCTCATTTTTGGAAGGCTCGTAATGGAGAGTTTCTTAAGTTGAATTTTGATGGCTCTGCAAAAGTAATCTTGGAAGGGGGGAGTGGGTGGAATTTTACGAACTCTCTTGGTTAGCCCATTCTAGGATTTGGAGAAGATCTTAGGAAGTGCTCAACAACTTAGTTGAAGCCAAAGGTCTCTATAGAGGTCTGCAAATTGTGAAGAAAAATGGTTGGGATAAATTACACATTGAAGTTGATTCACATATTATCATCAATGCAATAAAAAATGGAAAATTAGTCATTGACAATCTGGATAACATTGTGATTGATTACTACACTCTCATTGGATCACATCCAATTGTGAACATCTATAAAAGTGCCAACAAAGTGTTTGATAAACTTATTAACTCTGGTGTGGATATTAATGCTAGGAATGGGGATAAAAAATTATTAATGTTATATCCTAATGATGTCAAAGGTTGAATTGGTAGTATAATAGAAAAATATGGTAGTTACATGACTACTAAGGTAACGAAGAAGGGACAACACAACCATCCTTCTATTTAATGCCACAAATTGGGATGAATTTTCTAGCACCATGGGTATTACTTACCATCATTCCACATGCTCATCCATACGGGAAGTCACATGTGAAGAAATATATAAGCCATGGTAGTTGGTTATTTTGGTCATTTGTGCTCGATTTATGAAAAATGGGTCTTGTTATTAAGGAAAATAGATAGAGGAAAAGGAATCCTTAATCCTACCAAATGTACTAGAGGAAGTCTTGGGAGGGATACCGACATGAATACTATGCAAGAAAAAAATGACAGTTTGATTCATAAGTATTTGTTGGATGAAGTGCACTTATCCTTTCTTAGTTTGGTGAATGATATGAAACTAAGGTAATTACTCAATGCATTATCTTTTTGGACGGGGTCACTAGGATTATGGCTACATAGGCCATCAAGTTTTAGAAAATCATGTTGTTTAAATGGGTACATGATCCAAGTATCCTCTATTAGATTTGAAAGAATATTATCCATTTGGAAATAATTTTTTTAGGGTGGGGGACATGATGGCTATGGAGGAGGTGGTGACAAATGGCTATGAGATATCCAGGAAATTCCATGACTCATTTGGAGAGTCTAAACATTTCCCAAATGTTTGGGGTCCAAATGGTTTTGGTGGGTGCTTATAATTCCTTCGCCATCCATGAAGACATTGATCAGTTGGGTGTTGATATTGTGATATGTTTGGAACATATATGGATGCTTTTGAAGGTTCAAGCCATAGAAATTATCACTCAAGGGAAAAATATTTATGTTATTTTCTCGGTGTTGGGAATTGAGCGAGATAGGCTTGAGGATTCTAATCTATTCGAGTCTTTGGCAGACTTGATGATTGAGTAGGATGATTGAAAATCTATAGAGATTAAGGTGGTGGTATCTAGTTCTTCGGAGGAAAATAATTAGTTTATGGATTGTCTTTCTTAGTATATTTATAATGTAATATTTTTCTTTTCTGTTTGCAACACCAATTAGGTTATATAAAATTGAAACTATCACGATAATCATGTTTTTACTTAATATTTATAATATATCTAGGCTTGGTGCCAATTTTTAGCTTATAAAAAAGAGTGAAGTGGGAGTTCACTCGCACTTAACCATTTATCACTTGACAATTGGATAAAAACTAAAAACTCCCGTGCAAGACCTAGGTAGGAATTTTTTTGAGTTATCCATGGGTAAGTCTTCCAAATACCAAATTTGGAAAATAAAAATCTTAACCCACTTCCTTTTCATTCACTTTCTTACATTAAATTATCCACATCATGTAAATAAAGTAAATGGTTATTAGAGGCATGAGATTTGCAATATATTATTTCATTTCTCATTTGGTGTCAAAGAGGCATTTATCTACGACACAAAGGATGTCATGATTTTCAAGAAGTAGAATAACGAGAGGCACAAAAATAATTAATTTTTTCAACCAATCTTCACGTGTTGAAGAAACGAAAATTAAATGAAGGTTCCTAACTAAGAAGGAAAAGCATGGAACTAGATGAAACCCTTTTGAATGACTAGGTTTATGAATGCCTTAACAACATAAGTATTTTAAAATTAGTAGAGAAGTAAATAAAAATTATAAGGTTTTCCCGATACTACCACCATAGCATTTTGGCTTTGTGAAGGGTTTCAAAAAAATGGAAGCAGATGGAAAAAATTTAGTTTTGAATGAATTTTGGTGACATAGTGGATGTTTTTGTCTTAAAGACAAGTCTTACATAAATGTATATAAATTTTTGTATAATTTATAGAGTTAATGATCATTTTTATCATATGTTTAGTCACAATTTAGATCTATTTTCATCTTATGAAATATTACCTTATTCATCTCCAAGGGTTCTCAATGTCATTCCAAGTTTTATCATGTAGACAACAACTCAAGTAAGTGGATGAGAAAACAAGAATAACTCAAAGTGTTCAAATGAAGAGATGAAAGAGAAGAAAAGAAAAAAGAATCTAACATTCATAAACCATATCCCAAGGAAAAATATCAAATAGATCCCAAGGAAGTTGATAATGAGATCAATGATAAACATGATTCATCTCAAGAAGTTATAAAGTTATGAAGGAAATATTATTTAATATAGATTCCTATATAAGACAAAAGTTTGAATCTATTAGTCTGGATGGCATTTTTTGACTAGTAGAACAACATCTTCAACTAGAGATAAAAGTAATAGATTTACACAAATAAAATATTTCAAATCTTGTTGATAAGGTACTTACGAGTCCTTCCGATGAGCCTAATAGTGTCAAATAGATAAGAAAAAATATGCGATAATTTGAAAGTGAGTTGAGCTAATGAAAGTGTTCAAGTTGCGAATATAGTGGTGAAAACACAAATGGTGTGAATACCCAAAACAATAATCGATAGCTAAGGTATCATAGAAGCTTGACATACAAATAACATATGTGTTGACCCTAGAATAATAAAGTAAAGGTAACTCATGGGGAAGAGCTATCCAAATCTCACTCTCGAACTAAGATTGAGTCATATCTGATGAAGACTTAACTTATAACCCACATGAATTTGGGAATTTGCCACCAAAAATGATCCTCTCCCACCCAATGTAAAAAATCTATGTGGTGAGATAGTTGAGGTAACCTATTGGATGCATAGAGAAATTAAGAACTAGAAAAATATATCACCATAAAATGATATCATGTTGAGATTACAAGAAGAGGGCCTCAATTTTGTTGATAAGGGTTGTTTGAGGGGGTGCTCAAGTAATTCCAAAACCTATAAAATGATATTATTCATATTTTTAGTGCATTATGATGCACAGATGATTAGCTCACATCAAAAATAGCTCAATGACATGATAAGGCAGTGTACCAATATATGGTAATGTGATAAATAATAATATGGAAAAAATTTAATCACACATAATATATGCAAATGAAAGTAGCTAGCCCATGTAGTGAAAATGAAAAAAGAAGGATTCAATCTACAAACCGAGTGATCTCGGGTGATGGAAAAAACAAGTGCCCAATGTGTTTCTAAATGAAGTGAATATGATGTGAACCCATATCCTTCATGGAGTGGGATATCACAAAATGTGTCAAAAATTAAACATGGTCAATGAGTTCATTTATAGTAAAATTGAGATAGGTGGAATTTTATCCCAATGGATATGGTACTAATACTAGGTGTCATTCATTATAATAATCTAAGTGTAATATTGGTGTCTAGGTGTATCTCCAAGCCAATCTAGTAGGGTTCACATGTACCCACTTTATTATTGTAATAAATACTTTAAATTAGGTAACTAATGTGATAAAGTTATTTTATTTTTAAAAAATGATTTTAATTTATTAAAATAAAGTTATAATGTGACTTAATTATTCCCTAAAGTGATGTCATATAAACCCTAACTACCTTATAACCAAATTTTGGGTTATAATAGGAAGTTAGAGGTCATTTGTAAAAAGGTCTAGGAGGTTAGAGGAAAGTTTTGTCCTATAGTCTCAAGGAAAGGAAATTAACAATAATTTGTGTTTATATACATTCCATGGAGGATGATCAATGTGAAGGATTTGTTGAAGGAGAAGGCAAAAGGAAACTTCGAGTAACTTTTTAAAAAGAAATACAAGGATTATTATAGAACTTTATGTCTTGAGATTCTTTGTGGTTATGCTTATTCTTATGTAAAATGTAATATTTCATTTATTTCCTTTTCATACAAAGCATTAACATTTAATATCTTTAATTTTATGGTGTACCTCTTAGCATATATGAATTATATATCTTTTTATTATCCCTACATGATCCCTCTCTCCATTATTTTGCCCTATCTTCCTCCCTTATCTATTTCTCTCACTTTACTTTCTTTCCCCTTTTCGAGTGGATTTTAGGTTAAAAGTACTAAGAAACCCATAAACCCATCATATGAGGGAGATGTCCCTCTCAAATGAAGAGGTTAGGTCACCCTATCAATAAGAGATCTCTCTAATGTTGCAAATTTTATGTCAAACAATGTAGGTGAGCCCATGAAAATCTTGAATAAACCAAAGTGACATAAAATCTTTCCAACACGGTTTATGACATAAAATTCAATGAGGATTGTTTTAGGACCGAGAGTTATAGGGATGATAATGGTGTCTATTTTTGTATCCCTAATATTTTCATACCCATAAAGATTCTTTCAACTTGGTGAGAAATTTGTTTTGCTATATCCAAGATTATACAAAAGGGAAAGGGGATGATATTAAAATCTTCCCCATCATAAACCATTGACTCTTTTGCAAAATTGTCGTATATCCAAATATGTAAATGGAGAGTGGGGTATCTTTTTCTATAAATCTCTACATTTTTGAGTAGCCAGAACAAATCGAAGAAATATCCCTTACCTCTCATCATGAAACTCGGAGGGAACATATCCATGTTAATATGGTTAACCCATTTTACGTGGTGAGAGTGTGATGTAAATGAAATTTCCAAGTCCCATGGCATCTAACATTGCAAGTCAATGGGTTGGGTAATTCTTTATAAGGTAAAGGCACATTAGAGACTTGGTATTCTCTTGTTATGGTAATTAAATTGGATTCTTTTCTATTTTATAATTTAACAACACTAGTCATGCATGGTTTTCTTGGTGTTCCTAGATCATGTGGGGAAATGTTAAGGATAGCTATGTTGGAGGTTAAGGATTTGAAATCATGAATTTGAAGAAAAATTATTTATTATTGTTATTTTTGTTGTTTATATTACGGAGGTGGTTTTATTTTATTTTATTGCATTTTATTTGGTTGTGTCTTATTTGGAAGGGAGTTGTGTTGATGTTTTGAGAAAGGGTTTTGATAAATGCCTAAGTGGACTTTCTAGGGTGCAATGAGATCTAAATTAGCCATTGGCTGACCGCTAAGGTTTTTTTCCCCAAGAAATTGTTCATTAAAGGCATATCTTTGGTTCTTGAGGATGTGTTAGATGATTTTGTTATATTCTCTACATGCATTAGTATCATGACCCATAACATGTTGGTGTAGGATTTTACCCACCTTGTGGTTTTACCAATAGAATCTAATTTAGCTTACTTAGGTTATAATAGGTAATTAAAGGAAATGTACTTTAATTCATTTTCTATTTATTCATTGAGAAGTTGCCTTTTGGGTGACCTAATTTATCACTATATAATGTACCTTCCTATGTAATTTTTGGCTAATGAATGATAATCACTTAATGAATAGTTAGATTGCTCATGTACTTGTTCTTGTTGTAGAAGTATTATTTCTTCATCATTCAATTACTTTTAAGATCTAATTACTACATACATGTTTCTTCATTCATTCGATCTTATCTATTACACGTCCTTAAATGTGATATGCTCCTATATGGTATCAAAGAATTTTTGGTAGCTGAATGCCATATCCTCTATGCAATATATAACATTTTATCCATTTCTATTTTTTTAATTGATTTTAATCCCTACTTTTCACCTGTAAGGTTTGATGCCTTATTTGCACCTTTCGGGTTCCAAACCCTTCTTTGCACCTTTTGGGTTTGGCCCCATACTTTACATTTCCTAAACCCCAACAAATTTCATTTAGCAATTTTGGAGGTGTCTCGATAGGGTCAAAACTCATATTTGGCATAACATTCAACTTGATACTCCATTTTAGGTGTAGTATATTTTGAAAGTGCGTCCTTTTTGTTCTCTTTCCATTAGAGGTATCCTCATTATTTGAAAAGTTGAACCTCTATAAGTTTAGGGGGTATACCATGTGATCCCTTTTTCTACTGGGTGATTCCTTTCTATCTTGTGCATAATTTTTGACAATGGATATCATTTTTGTGACACCACTCACAAAAATTAACTATCTTGAATGAAAGTCCAAAATACAACTCTTTTTGAGGGATAAGGGTTTAAATCAGATAACAATGGGAATTGAAATAAAAATACTATTAAATAAACACTCATGTTTATTTGGACAACTTTTATAAAACCTGAAGGCAATACACCCTCCTTTTTGGAAATCCTTAAAATCCACAGCTTCTTCTTTTTCCATGGATTCTTAAACTCTGTAGATTCCTCTTTTTTCACAAATCTTTAAAATCCATGGCTTCTCTCTTTTCTGTGGATCCTTAAAATTAGTGGCTTCCCTCTTTTTTGTAGATCCTTAAAATCCATGGATTTCTTATTTTCTACAACTCCTTAAAATGTATGACTTCATTTTTTTGTGGATCCTTAAAATCCACAAATTCCCTCTTTTCCACATATCCTAAAAATCCACAGCCTCCTTCTCTCTTATGGGTCATAGTTTCTCTCACATTCCTCATTTTCCATGGGTCATGGTTTCCCTGGATTCCTTTTTTTCCATGGGTCCTCATTTCCTTTGGATTCCTCTTTTCCCTAGGTCCTATTTTCCCAAAATTCCTCTTTTTCACGGGTCGTAGTTTCTCATGGATTCCTCATTTTCTATAGATTCCCCAAAAATTTTCAGATAAAAAAATAATACTCCAAGATCCAATGGGAGTCAACACATTAGCAGAGTGACTCGGAGGTTGGATTTGACCACCATATGGATGTCAATAGTGTGGATGACATAGTGATATTTAAATGCTCATAAGTTTTTATCCAAGTCACCAAATGGGACAAAATTTATACCATTAGAAAGGTCTTGAAGATTAATACACATTAGAAAACATTTTGGGTCTCCAAAATGTATTTTACTTTCATGAAATTGTAAAAAATAAATCATGGCCATTTTCAGGTATGGTTCTGTAAAAATTGATGATTCTCATGATGGGTCTAAAAACTTGAATGTTGATTGGTCTGTGAGGTTTGAAGAGGTGAACAAAATATTTAATTTTTAATATCCCTCTCTCCTATTCTTCTTCTATGTATGCAATTCATCATTATTGTAATGTATTCTTCTCCATTTTTGCAAAGGTACCATGCAAAAAGGTGTCCTAAACAAATCTAAGTTACAAATCCACATTTTGGAGCATAAAATACTTTGAATGGCTCCTAATGGATGTAACATAATATGTATGGTCTAGATAATTAATTTTGGACTTTGTGTATCTTCTCTTCCCTTTTATTACATTTGGTTGTGTCTCTTACCTCTCTTTTCTCTCATTTTATGTTGTGTATGAGTTATAATTGAATTTTTTCCTATTATTTATGTTTTGTAATGTTTGGAATGAGATATATTTACTTGTTTTATATATGGAACACTTGTGAGTAATCTCCTTCCTTCATTTCATTCTCTTTTCTCTGTCATGGAGATTGATTCCCTGCTTATATTAGGCTTAGATAGTTTCATTTATTCTCTTTTCTCTGTCATGGAGATTGATTCCCACCTATCACCTCTTTCATATATTAGGTTTTCATTTCCATGCATCTCTCTCCCCTTGGTCCCGGTGAATGCTTATATTAGGCTTAGATAGTTTCATTTCATTTGTAGAAGTACTTTTAACATTAGGATATATAGTGAAACCATACTTCTTTAGAGGTATTTCTTAATTTTGAAGTCCCACACTTGGAGAAAGTCCCATGTTGGCCAAATTTGTTGATCTTCCATGATAACATATAGGGTGAAATTTTAAGAGACAATAATTATGGCATGCTCGGTGGGACAATATTGAAATGCGTTATAAATTCATACTAGAAATATATATTTTTTCTTGATGGTATTCAACCTTTATAGTTAGTTCTCAACACATCTTTTGACTCCATTGTTCAAATAAACCCATCTGCTCAGCCTACAAACCATCCCCTTCACAATTCCACTCATTTTCATATTTCCATCTCATTCATGGATCTCTAGAGAGCTCTTCCATTTTATAATTTCACTTTGACCCCCTTCATTCAAAGAAGTGGGATGATATCCTCAAAACAACCCTAAAAACCTACCTCCTTCAATGGAAATGAAGATCAATATTTAATTAATTACATCCAAGATATAACAAACCATTATGTTATTCACAATATCACAGAAGACAACATTTGCCACAAATCTATTATCTCCTCCTTCAAAGGAAAAGAAAAATATTGGTATAACAACTTGTCTCCAATCCATTTCCATGTGGGATCAACTACACAACTAGTTTAAGGAGGATACAAATGTCCTTTATCTCATAAAAATATTATAAAAATAAAATGAGCTTCACTAGAGTTCATCCCTAAACTCCTATAGAATTTAGAACCTCATAAGCTATGGAATTCTTGTATTATTTTAGGTCCTTATATGTTGATTTATTTGTATTGATTCAAACTTTAGGAAGCATTTCTCTTCTTTAGGATTTTCAATTGCATTGCAAGATGAGAAGATGCTCATTCAGATAGCCAAATGAAACCTATCTCCATTACTTCTATTATTCCATCACCATATAAAATTATCAATACCCTCATTTAAGTAAATAGAGTCTATTGTTCCTTTCTAAACTCATGGATATATTTTGCTTCTTGGTTATTAGTTTGGTTCTCCACAATTTTATAATGCCCAAAACATCCACTATGTTTTGAAAAATTCCCTACCATCTCAACTGAAGGCATTTTCCATCCCTCAAAATTATTTCCATAGAGCTTTGAGGAACTGTGGTATGTCACATGTTGTCTCATCCCTCAACCCAACACTCACTAAACCAAGATACCCTATAATGTTGGTAGAACATGATGTATTTTTTCTTAATGGAGAAGAGGATATGTAGAAATTGGTTTTTGTTTTGTAGGATCATTTGGCTTCCCCAAATTTTCAAATTAGAAATTTTGAGCCTAAATCATATATGCATAAGAATGTGACTAATCAGTATCCCCTTGATTTTATCTCATCTAAAAGATTTTTACCAAGGAAGAAAATTTCGTAATAGTTGATGATTAGTCTGATTTTGATTGCAAGGATGTAAAGGTTTAAATTGTGCAAAGAGAGGAGTTGATTGCAAATAAAAATCATGCATTTGTGAAGGAAAATCATATTGGAATTGGAGGGGAAGAGAAAGTGTTTTTAAACACTAATGGCATCCAAGGCCTTGAGGAATAATGTATGCAAAGTGAGAAAGATGTTACAATTGAATGTAATGATAGTCATTTATTAGCATGTTTGGAACTTTCTTCATTTTTGGAGGAAAATCAGACTAGGGTAGAAGATGAAGAGGAAGGAAATCAACACCCTAAAGTGGAAACAAAAATTATTGCACAAGAGTGAGAAATACAAATTATAATTCATCTTACAAACATAAAAATGAAGAGGATTACACCTCTACCATCTCTATTCATAGATTTTCATGTAAAGAGAATGTAAAAATAATACAAATTGGCTAATCGATTACAAAAGAAACCACCCAATAAAATCATTGGCTAGATTTTATCTACAAAAGGAACTTCAATCGGTCATGGTCACTACAAAGCATAAGGAGGATCCTGAAAACATCTAAGGATGGCTCCAAAACCTTCCAAACCAAAATGTAAATCAACTAGAGGAGGTATTCATTATATTTTCAGTGATACTCTTAGTATCAACAAAGTAAATTACATGTTCTCTTTTCCACCATGATATTTAGCTATTAATGTTTTAAAAATATATTAAGATCACACTTAGTGTGGCCAAAGTTCACCATCCATAAGATTTAATCCTATCTTTAAATCACATGGTCTACTTTTATAAGAAATTGAAGCTACTTTTCCCATCCTATAGCTAGTTCTTTTAGCTTCATCTCCTTTTGTTAGAGTAGGGTAGAGTAGGTGTGCTTATTAAAAATAAGGGCTTGTGCACAATCTTCATTTTTCATATTAAAGAATGTATGTTTTTTCATGTTTGTACATAGTTTTTGTTGGACCTTTATTTTTGTTGAAAAGTCCATTTCAAATAAATTTTCATAGTAAAAATCAAAATATTTTGGGAAGCTTTAAAGATTTATTTGAACTTATAAAGGACCAACTTCAAATCAGTTCTAAGTTTATGCGGGTTCGGGGATAAAGTTAAATGTTGGATATTAGTTTTCTTCAAATTTATGCTTGACTTCGTGCCCAATGAATGATTTAAGGATACTTGCTCTTCATCATCCAAGTAGATAGATTTACCCTAAGAGGTTGGAAAAATGTTTTTAAATAAACACTCATGTTTATTTTGACAACTTGTTTCAAAAACGAAGGGAATCCACCCTCCTTTTCCATAGATTCTTAAAATCCAAGTCTTCTTCTTTTTTATGGATCTATAGAACCTTAAAGTGCACAGTTCCCCCTTTTTGTGGATCATTAAAATTTGCGGCTTTCCTCTTTTTGTGGATCCTTAAAATCTAGGATTTACTTCTTTTCAAGAGATGCTTAAAATCTACAAATTATTTCTATTCCACAGATCCTTAAAATCCAAGGGCCTCCTTCTATTTCGTGGGTGCTAGTTTTTCATGGATTCTCTTTTTCCACATGTCCTAGTTTCTTATGGATACTCTCTTTTCCATGGGTCCTAGTTTCCTATAGATTTCTCTTTTTATGTGAGTGCTACTTTTGCACACATTCCCTGAATTAAAAGATCAAAAGGAAGACTCCAAGATCCAATAAGGATTCAACACATTAGTAAGAGTGACACAGAGGTTAAATTTCACGACCTCATGGCCATCAACTATGTGGATGACATGACAATATTTAAATGCTCATTACTTTTGATCTAGGTCACCAAATGACACAAAATTTATACCGTTAGAAAGGTATTGAAGAGTAATACATGTTAATATATTTTTATATCAAAAACGTATTTATTAGGCTGAATTTGTAAAAATTATGTCATGGCCATTTTCAGGTATGGATTTTACAAAAATTGACGATGCTCGTCCTAGGTCTACAAACTTGAATGATGATTGGTCTGGGTGGTTGGAATCTTTAATTTAAAATTTCCTTTATCTTATAATTTTATACTATATATACAACTCATCTTTGTTTTAATTTTTCCTTCTCCATTTTTACAAAGGCACCATGCCAAAATGGTATCCCAAACAAATTTGAGTTGTAGACTTATGTTTTGTAGCTTACAATGCTCTTAATGCCTCCTAATTTATGTGTAGACACCGAAAATATACACTCCCTCATTTTTATCCAAATAATTAATTAAACACATGACACCCCATAAGAAACACCCTTTATCTCTATTTAATTAATCAATTAATTTGATTAATTAAATACATACCTTAGACCACATACTACACCTCCACTTTTTAAAATTTCATAATGTATATACTACGTATCCATGTATGAATAATCATCATTTTAATAATATATAATCTACTCATTTTCCTAAATCTCCCTAAAGGTATTTATTCCCCAAAATACATTATCTATTCCTAACACGACACATCTATCATAACCACCTATACACCTATTAAAATCATTTACACACTCATCAAAATCATCTACACATTTATCCTAAATCATACCTAAATTAGTATGATATAACTTATTCTATCACCTTCCGAAATAAACAAAAACATGTCTACAAACACCTAAAAACACATCCCTCAAAACCACAAATGAAAATCTGAAATTAGCAAATTTTTCTAACAATTTACTAAAAAAAGAAAAAACATGCGAAATCATCAGCGATTTGGTAAATCACCAGCGATTACTTAACCCCATTTTCCAGTCTCTTTTTGGGATCATCTTCTCACATTTCTAGAGCCTAAATTTTCTATCAGATTTTATCATTGTTATACTACATCAACGTCAATGCATTATTATCTAGCATTGGAATTCACAATCATCAAGAAATTTTTAAGAACCATTTCGAAGCCTGTCGGTGATCAACAAATTGTCATTCAGCTACAAGTTTCATCAATTTCATTCATCATATTCAAGGTCATATATCACTTTACATTTCTATTTATACGTTCAGGTATACTTATCTGTTAATTCTTCATCTCATGCTATAATCTAAGTCCTTGGAACATCATATTTTCAACAATAATTGGTTAGATATTACATTTTTGTTAGTTTTTATCATCTCCGAATATCTAGTGATTACTAGAATCACTTGCTATTCATGTCTACTTTTTTTTCCCTACACCATTATGTATATTTGATTTATCAATTGTATTGTATCTCTTTCTGGTAACATGTTGACCAATATGGCTTTTTTAGATGGAAATAGAGGGTCAAGGTCATGAAATAACTAGCATAAACTCATTTCCTGTCATCCTTCATCCATTACATTGGGAACAATACAACATTCTACATGATCTTGGGTTTTGTTCCATTCACTTAGCCCCTTTGGACAACTTCTAGACCATTTTTGAATCTAGTCAACAAATATGCAAAGATACAAATGAATTATGGGAAGCCTACTTTGAATTTTTGCGTTTCTAAGCTGATTTATCCTAGTTCGAATATAAATATGAAGCTTAATTTGAAGAATTGAGCTCTAACACTGAATCTAAAGACCAAACTAATTATGAGAACTCTAATTTTGATTCTAAAAATCAAAATGACAAGGAAGAGGAAGAGTCAGAATACATTTTAGACTTATTTAAGGAAGATTATATTAGAGACAAGATTTCAGATTTATCTAGAGAAGAGGATCTGGAAACCACTAGAGAAGAGATTTCTCCTTCCTCTAAGAACTTAGATACTTATTTGGATTATTATTTCTAAGCATAGTTCTTATCCATTATTGCTTATCATTTATCTGCTTTATATTTGTAATAACGAAACATTTGTAAGAAATTTTATTATTACCATTTATCATATGTCATCTACCCACTAGATTGTAAAATTGGATTGACACCCTTATTAGGAAATATTTTTATTTTGTGGACTAGCCTTTTCAATAAATCCACCTAATATTATATTAATCGTATTTTGTTTTTTAGTTTCTCGTGTGCTAATCACCCGCAATTGGGTAAATTTCAGTGATTTATTGAATCGACAACAATTTATCTACGTGATTTTCTTTTATTTCCTTGTAGTGTTCCTTTTAATTTTTGTTTGTTGTTTTTTGTTTTCTATTTCTCCTAACTTGTTTACATGTTGTTGTTTCTGGAGAGATTATTTATGGGGTTTTTGGATTTATTTCTTAAAAATTGCTAAAAATAATAATAATAAGATCATTTAGTGGTGAGTCCAATAACTTTCCTTTTTGTTTCCAGCATTACATTTTGGTTGATTATATTCATTGAAACAATATTTTGATTTGGGTTTTAAAACGAATCATTCATCCTTCTTACTTCACATAGTATTAATTAGGAAGGTAATCTGTTGCATTCACTTTCCTTTCCCCACACACAACCAAACCACTTAAACATAAAATGAATTTAAAATAATTCCCCCACCCTGTATATACCTACTTGGATTTGATCACCAAGAGGAGAAGTTAACTCGGTGTTCTAGTCGAGTATAATCATCTATCTGTCAATATATATTGGCTAAGAACCCGACACCCTTATTTTGCATGGCCATGAAGTGAGGGGTAGGCCCCAATACCACACATATATCGGTAGCAATACAGAGTTGGGTCTCATGTACCTTTTGGTATATCGAGGACTCCACCATTGAAATACATAAAACCTACCTTAGCTTGGCATTTCCTAGGAACTTTGTTAACCATTTTACACATTTCACTCTTTGTAACCAAATCAAGAAAAATTAAAAGTCCATTTTGATTTCTTTTACTCGCTATTGTTAATTCACCCATTTAGTAATTTTCATTTTTAGGTGATTTTGTTTCTTTTGTGTGTTTGTTTAAAATGGTACAAAAAGACAACAATCCCACAACCAAAAATTATGAAAACATGTCTCAACCATTATCCACACCCTTGCAACAACAAATTCTACTATCTACTCCATTGTCTACCCCATTATCTACTCCTCTATCTGCACCATTACAACATCACACTCCCTTATCCTCATCTTTATCTACACCGTTACAACACCAAATACCATTTTCCTAACCAATTATGTCTACTCCTCTATCTGATGCTAAACTAACCTGGAATGAAATAGAAGAGTGATTTAATGAGGAAATGAGACATCATCTCTTATATTCTACGTTTAGTTTCATAGTCAAGTTTTTAATACATCTGAATAAGAAGAAACTGAACAACCATACTCCCCTAGATCACAATCAAAATCTTCTGAACCCACCTTCTTCTAAAGAGGAGGCCCAATTTTAGAAAAAATATTGGATTCAAACCCCATTTATCTTAATGCATATATGATAGCTAGGGCGTTCAACTCTATTCATTTACACCTAAACAATCCTAAAAATTCTAGGTCCTTTATTTGGCACTTCTCAACAATTTTAATCCAAACCATCCTCAAACATTCCTGATACTTTTCCTAGCTCTTCAAAAAAAATTGAATCTAAACCATTTTCAAGTATTCTTGATTCTTCACATCCTATCGATTCAAACCAACAATATATACTTGAACCACCACCTTATGTCCCTAATCCTTCATCTAGGGTTTCACATCTTATTGATCCAAACTACCAACTTGTCATTCAACAAATACATTCATATCCACCTTTTGGTCAACTTGAAATGTCATAAATCAAATCTTCCATTCTTATTCTTAGTATCATATGGTTTCCTCTCAAGACACAACATCCCAAAGAACATACATCCTCACCTGAGCCTTCTACTAGTTCAACACCCCCATAAAGCAATACTATTTCTTCATTATCTACTCCTCCAAGCATCCTCAGTTACCTAGAACGTTCAATGAGTTATGTTTCCACTTCTACTAGTGTATCTCAACTAGTTAGCAGTATTTAGAATATCACTGTGACCATTTCAAGATATATCCCATAGATCAATACTAGTGTTATTACTATCACTCATCATTTTTCACAATACATACTACAATCATCACAACCACTAATCTCCATACAACAATCTTCTCATACTCAAAACATTCCACTATAAGCACCATATCATGTTACCTCTGCTATGCCCTTTCAACAACCACCTCCTTATTCACAACAACACCCTTACCAATATATACAATCTTCACAACCTTTAGCATTTCAACAATACATTCCACAACAAAATGTCCCACAAAAACATTACTCCACAACAAAACATTCCTTCACAAAAAATATCCCATAACAAAATATTCCACTTACTTATAACATCCCTGAAAAAACATCTCACTTACTTATAACATTCCTCAAAAATGCAATCTACAACACAATATCCCTTCATAATAGAGCATTCCTTCTCAATAGTATGTTCCTCAACAAAACATTCCACTCACTTATAACATCCCATGAAAAAATATCCACATAAAAATATACTAGAACAAAGTGTTCCTTATCAAAGTAAAATGTTCCTCAACAAAACATTCCTTACCAGCAGAACATCCTCCAATAGTACTAGATGTACTCATAACCTAGAAAATTTACATTTCAACCTAGATCATCTTCATAGAAATGAACACAAATTGACCCCCTTCAAGCTCTCATGAATCATATCTAGTCTAGAAGCTTCCTCATCTGCACCTAAAAATGTGCTCTCCTATGATCAAATATACAATGATCCTATTCATCCCTCAGTCCTGTACAAAGCATATCCACCTCATTGGGAACTTAAAAATTTATTAAATTCTTTAGTAAGGAAGATCCTCAATAGCATATTCATGATTTTTTCCATGCTTGTTATCTAATAGCCCATGATCAAGACCTCATGTTGAGGAATTTTCCCATGTCCCTTGTTGGTCCTACCTTGGACTGGTATAATAGCATTCCATAATACTCCCTTTTCTCCTTTGTACAACTCACACAATTATTCTTAGAACAATTTTCTATAAACATAGCCCGCAAAGTCACTATCAATGACCTTTATGCTATCAAAAATTTGAGGATGAATCCATTACTGATTTTATTTCCCACTAGAGGGTATAATCAATCAATTATCCTTTTCATTACCAAAAGATGAATTGATCAAGGTTTTATTTCGATATTGCGTCAAGCATATTTTGTCTACATTACAAATTCAATCATTCCATACCTTTGACAAATATTTTACCATGGCCCGTAAGTTGGAACTGTGAGCTCTAGAAGATGGTCATGTTAAGCTTCATCCTAAGAAACCACAAATTGAGTTTCCATCTAAGTCATCCTCTAGTCTTGAAAAATCTAAATCAGTTGTTAATTCCATAGTAGTCAAATCCGATCCTAAGGAAAATCCCACTACCAAACGTTCTCATCCACAACGTAATTACACACCAATATGAGAGACTTATAGCGTGGTCTTTGATAAGTTACTCACTGTAAATATGATAACTCTCCCACCTATTTAACCTATTGATACATCTGTATCTAAGCCCTCTTAGTATCAAGATAATGACTATTGTAAATACCATAAGGTTAAAGAACATGACATTGAAAGGTATCATACATTTTATAATGTTCTCCAAGATTTGATCGATAAGGGTACATTTCACTTGGATAATCCAAATACACCCCCAAATCAAAACCTTGACATATTTAAACATCCCTTTCCAAATCATCCCCATCCACTATCGATCAACAAAAACAAATGTTGTTCATGCTCATCACACCATTAATACCATTACTAAAATGATACCTATTCCGACTCCAAAACTACACTTACCGAACTAACATCTACTTGAATGAATATCCTCATCTACTGTACCAATAACCATACCTAATGAATAAACATACACATCGAAAAAACCAACAACAATACCCATTAAACCAAAATATGTATCTACCAAATCCTTTTCTACCATCAAAACTACTGAAACTATCCCTCCATCCTCATCATAGGTTATTACCAAATTTATCTCCCTACAAATGATATTCTCTATTATAGTTACACCTTTTGGTACCCAAATCTACACCACCTTGAGATCCATGTAACATTAATGAACTGAATTTTATACTTAGAGGAAGTCAAATCGAAGATATAATCATTTTGTAGCTAGGGATAAATCTCAAAACTCTTTTGGACTTGACTTTGGAAAATATTGGGTTGTACTCACAAAAGGGGATGACCTTCCCTACTAATTTAGGTTCTTCCTTTAACCAGGGTGAGAGGACCCATTTTGTGACCTGTATTTTTGAGAATAATGGATGAAATTGTAGTTTCTAAACGTTCTCTTTAAAATATGAAAGGTAATCCTAGAAAGACATGGTCAATGCAAGTGTTATTTAACTCTCACGAGTTATCACTCTACATAATGCATGTCTTTCAAAATAATACTTCACTCATTTTATATAGTTTAGATCTTAGTTTTCTTATGAAAATTTATGAAAGGGATATTAGAAATGGTAAAATCCCCTAGAATATGGTTATAAGTAGGAAATCATGGAGAATTAAAAAGGATTTGAAATTTGTAAGTTGTAATTTGTGTGTATGAGTGGGATATTAAAGCGAGATAAAGTTGATTATAAAATTTATCAAGAGAACCTCACAAATTTTGGTAATTACATCAAGGCAAGAGAAATACATCACACAACTAAAGGCATCCATTTAACCAAAAGGTATGCACTTATGGAAGCCAAGAGTACAATATTTCACACAAACTTTGAGAATTTAAACATAAAAGCTCATGCTAAATTTTGAATAAAACATTGACAGATCATGTTTAAGTACACTGAAGATGGAATCAAAATCTTACTTAAATCTTCTCAAATGAACGACAACAATATGAATTTAAACTTGTTTATCATACTACAAAAATAAATCTCTATTTATAGTGTAATTGCAGTTACCAAAATGCCACAAATCCAAACAAGATCTAGTGTAATTGAAAAAAACTATCAACCTAAGATTGTAACAGGAAAAAAGTATCTAATTCAAATTATTTCTACCTAAAGAACAAAGAAAACATTTCTCAAGAGATAACACAGTCAATTTCAAGAAATTCAAATTTCTCAGTAAGGGGACATAAATCCTATGGCCTCAATGCTTTCCAATGACTGTAAATTTGCAATCATCTTGGCATGAGAAGATTTGAACCAAATAAAAAAATTACTGGTTTCTTAGTTTGATTCAAGTGTTTCAAGAAAGGTTTAGTAGGTTTTTCTTTATTTTATCTAAAATATTAAAAACATTTAACCCCCTCTTCATACGAGAACATTCATCTTGAATGTAAACAACTCACCTTCTCTCACCTTTGCTTTTCCACCCAAAAACATGAATATTTTTAGAGAATATTCTTCCATGGGCACATGATATAATCTACTTATTATTCCTTTTGAAATTGTTTCTCTTTCATGTTTCTGTTGGAGGAATTACAACTGATTTACAATTTTCATTCTCTTGGAATGACTAGGATGCCATATCAACCTTTTGATATCATTTTTTTAATGATTTATCTATTAATTTTTATGAGTGTCCTCAAAATTAGTTGATTTGATGCTAATCATTCCTCCTTTTGGTAATCTTCCTTGAGACACATACTCTCATTAACATATCTTTCTCGAAATGAGTGTTCACATGGATAAATTCACACTAGGAAAGTCACTATCTATTTGGATAATGTCACTCTCTTCAAGGTTAACTTCCTTCATTCGGGTATCATAGATAATCTTTTGGAGTCACTTCACCATGAATTTTCTTTGTTCAACTCGCCAACATTACATTTCTTATAAATTCACATCATTTGTACTACATAATCACATCTTTTTCTTCTAAGAGAAAAATGATTAACAATATTTTTTCTACAATATGGTGGGAACACCATTAGCATCCAAATTGAAAGAAATATCTTCAAAATATTTTCACCTAATTTTTGATCTATTAGGCCCGATAAAGCATTCTGAGAGTGCTATTTGGGATTACTAATCCTCTGAATACATTGGGCCACCGACAACTCAATATATTTGAATTGCGTTGATATGAAGACTCTTCAGGATTATTCTATGTTTAATTCCTTCCAAATGATGTATTTTCATCTCTTTCATTTAGAACACTAGAAAACTCATAAATTTTTGAAACAATTTTGACTCAAGAGTAGGCCTTTAGTGTAAGGTGTGTCTAACAACACATTACCTTTCATCTATGATGAGAGATTCACTTGTAAATGAAATCACCTTATAATATTATGTGCTTAATGAAGGTATTTCATTAGGTATCATGCCTACTCTTTTCGAATAATGAATGAATTGGAGAATTGTGTTTCATCTTGAAAAGAAGCCAACAAAGACTATGTCTTCACAACCTCTTGGGACATCACCAGATTCGTGAAGAAATGGAGGGATGGGTCTAGTTCCAAACCTCCTACGCCATATACTCAGAACCATTTGTAATTTCACTTCCATATTTTTCATGAACTACTAATCCATCCTCCACTTTAAAAGCAATAGGGAAGAAATCCTTTCCTAAAGGTGGTATCGACATTACTGAATGGGTTTCCTCCTATGAGAGGAGATAACAATTGATTGGTTTTTTGGATGGTCCTATGGAAATAATTGATGAGCTTATTTCTTTTGGTATGTCTAGTATGTTATTAGGGGACATTATGTTTTTTTAAATGGTGTTGGGACAAAGGAATTTGTTCCCATAAAGAATAGGCTTGGGAAAATACTTCCTCTTTGTAGTGAGAACTTTAACTTAGTAGATGATTAAGTATTTTCTCTTGATTTATAAAATATGTAATATCAAGAATATATATTAAATTTTCCATGGGATGGGGCCCCTATAGAACCACTATTTTACTTTTTTCAAAATGCAGAAAACTCAAATGTTATTACATTAATACACATGCTTAATAATAGATTTAGAATTTTATCAAAGCAATATAAAAGTATACTATATTGTATGATTACATACATGCTTAAGATTAACATCTCAAATTAGTTTTTAATCAACATAAAACAAGATTATCGATAATGAAAAGATGAGAAGTGGTAGGAAAGACAAGCCTAAGCTTTCTCACTAGTCAATCATAGTTACATATTGATCTTTGTCATCTTATTTCTTAGCTAGATACCTTTTTCTATAGGCATAATACCTTTGGAATAATTACCTTATGTCATCTTCATCTGGACCTGTGTGATGTTGGAATATCAGAATATTCTTGTTCAATTCCTCCACACATTGGTCCATTCTTTGCTTATATTCTCATTACTTTCTTTTAAATTCAATAATTATGTTCTCCACAACCATTAGCCTCTTGATAACCTCATAAAAAAAGTTTTCATCTCGGATGTATTTCTCAAAGGAATTGATTAAAAAGTCAATTTCCAAGTTACCATAACTTTTTTTTCATTTATCTAACACCATGCCTTCCAATTTCATATCTATGGTATCAATGCTTTTTTCAACCCATTTCTTTTCTATCTCCATCTTTTCTCTAACTTGATTCAAAACTTCAATCCTAATTTTAGACAAATCTTCAATTGCATACTAGGTTCCCATTTTATCTAATGACATAATTCCTTCCTTTTCAACTAGATCTTCATCAAGTTGGTTGATAAGGTTTATCTTGGGAAGGATTCCTTCAAAGTAGAAAATCTCATTATCGCATTGTTTAATCAAATAATTAATTTCACTGAGCTTGGTCTTAAGTTATTCATACCTCTCTCTTTATTTATCAAAGATACTTTTCTTCTTTTTAATTAAATTTAAAACTCGTTATAAACAACCTTAACCTTCTTAACAACCTTTTCAATGCTTCCAACAACTTCAGGAGTGATGGTAGAAACATCTTCTTGATCTTCACTTGATGGGCCCACTAACTGTTGTAAGCATGAATTCAAATATTTGACCTATTATTTTAATTTCCTTTTTGATATCTTGTCCTCATCAAATTTGTGTAGAAAACCTTCGACTACCACTGTAACTTCCTTCTTTAATGTTTCCTGGAGGGTTTCCCCAATGGGATATGTTTGATGTCATAATCACTTGTTGTAATGTCATCCCTTGACTTGCCTTGGTGTGGGGTTACAATCTCTAAGGTTCTAGACCCATATGGATCTACATGAGTCTTAGTGATAACTCTCCTTTTTTGAAGTCTTCTTTGGATTTGGGAAGGCTAAAGTTGTAATATCTATGAACTTTTCTAGTACAACTTCCTCTTCCTCTTTTGAAATCAATCCTCCCAACCAACCAGTTGTGAGAGTAGTCCCCATTTTTCCTCTTGTGATGTAGGCTGGGATTTCTCATAGAAAACCACTAATTTTTTAGATGTTTCTTGGATATCTTGTACCAATGAATTTTATTGTTTTTCCTTTTCCACTCCCAATACTGACTCTTTGGATTCATCTCTGTATTACTATTACCTCCAGTTATTCCTTTCCCCGATCCTATTTTTGGGATTTATTAATTTCCTTTTGGGTCATATATGTCATTGGTGCATTTTCCTTATTTGTATCTTCAGTTGGGGTAGTAATCACTTCTATGGTCATTTTTGGAGTTTCTTGAACTAGTATTACTACCTTGGGCAATTCATATCCTACTATACTATCTACCTCCTTTAGAGGCTGATTTTGAGTAGAAACATTTTTTTGAGTTGGTATATCAACAACCTTTTTCTCTATCAACTCTTCCTTTGGTTTCTCTACATGTTGAGATACAATAACTAGTTCTTCACCCTTATCAACATTTTGACATTTATCATTGGTTTCCACTTTTTTAGTGGCCTCATTTATTGTTTCACCACCACCACTTCTCGAGCATAGTCTATATTGTGAGGTGGCTCATTGCTTTTACTTACTTCGCTTCTTTTTAGGTATCCTTTGGTTAGTGCAATAGTGTCCATAAGTGTTTCACTTGCAATTTTTTGAATCTTTGATCCATCTACCTGAAACTATTGGGATTTCAATAGAGATATATTTTACTTGGAATTTTTTTTTCAATGGTTGGAAATTAGGTATATTCCTTCATTCCTTAATTTAACTAAAGAGTTCTGCACATTCTACTATATGTGTCTCAAATAATACATCAAATGGTAAAAGTATAGGCACCTCTTCTACTAAATCAATGTCCATTATTTCAATACAATCCTTTTTATTCATGTGGTTGATTAGAGTGAGGTAAATCTATAATTTCAAATAGTGTTGAATCAAATATTTCTAACTCTCTTGTTATGTCAGAACTTCTCAATTAGTTAGATAGGGAGTACCCTGAGTTACCTATTCTTGGATTAATTCAGCCACTATTCCTCCTAGAAATAAGATTAAAGTTGAAGACACTGGTTGTACAATTGGATCAACCTGAGGTATCCTTTGATCTTGTGGTGATGTTACTTGATGAGCTAAGGAAGTCGCTACTACTCTTTTGTTCCTCGAGTAGAGAAAGAGGATAAATCACTCATGGCTCCCATTTTTGTGCTTTCTTTCATGTTTAACACCCATATCTCTCTCCAAAGGAACTTATACTTTGGATATCTTTGTAATCCTATCAAAACATTTAATTTAGGGCCTCCCCTTCCTTTTTCACCTTGCACGAAAGATGTCAAGTCCACACCGATATAGAACCCCTCATTTTCTTGGTTAAACTAGATTTATCTATCAATATTGTTGTGGGGTCCATTTTTTAGTCACACCAGTTCATTTAACCTATATTGGTACTGTAAAATTGATGGGGGAGTTTTTCATGGACTTCATAATAATTTCTTATGTCTTCTTCTTCAAAGAAGACATCGAAGTCTCAGTCTCACTAGCAGCAGTAGTCCATTCATCAATGATACCTATGGTAGGTATTTTCATGGGAAAATAAGGAGCCTTTCCTCCCAAAGGATCTATCTTGTCATCTCCTTCTCTCAAAAGGGGAATATATTCTTTCAAAAATACCAAATACCAAATACCTGAAATCATTAAGTATATTTGTATTTTGTATGGATAAATCCATACCCTTTCCTTTCAGACAAGTTAAGGTCCTTCTCATTACATTGAAAATTCTTCCATATTGGTTGTCTGACTCTTCCTCATCCCATTTTATGGGAGCCATTGGTTGTGTCTCAATCTTGTGGTCAATATAGTATTGACTCACTATTTGTTGGTCATCCATAATCCCCTGAGGTATCACAATAATTTTAAAATCAATAATTTTCCTAAGAGTCATTCTTGAGAAGTATCTAAGCCTAACCTCCTCTTCATCTCTACAATTCATCCAATAATCCTCAAAGTGAGGTTCATGTTCAAAAGAACTTCCCAAGGTAGTGCTGACAACCCATCTGATATCATAATTAGATCTTGACTCAAATTTATCCATGTCAAACCTTTCCATCTCCTCCTCCATTAATCTAGCCTTTATAATGGAGGGGCATGAGTATCTTCTAATTTTAATAGGGAATTTGATATTTTTTTATGCTTTCCTACAATCAATTTGTGTACTGGTGTTAATTTCCTTAAAAGCTCACATAAGGCCATCTTATCATCTAAATATCTAGGTAATTTAAATATCTTCCCATCAAACCCACTAGCTCTGATATAAGTGAAGAATCTATAATGGATAAAATAATTACCATATTCCATTATTTCATTCTTAGCTTCCTTAGAAATTTTATATTGTTCCCATTCAAGTTTGAATAAACATATCATAGGTGCAAAAAATGCATAATTTACTAGTCTCACATTTCTTTTCCAATTACTCAATTGTAAATGGGGATAAATCATGAACTTTACACTCTTTGAACAATGCATGTTGTGGGAGGACAAGAAAAATCTTATGACCTACAATCTTATATATCAAGTATGAAATCGTATTAAATTCAAGATCCTTAGTAACACCCATGTTGATATTTGTGCCAGTGTTAAAAGATATGCGTGAATTGTATCATCTATGAGTGTTTCCTTTGAGAAAATACTTCCCTTATTTTCTAAAATAACCCAAATATATTGGCACATCCACTCCTTGAATTTTCTAAACGATTCTAGGCCATCCATTCTACTTAGTAACATAATTAAGTCTTCTAATTCCTCCACAAATTGTGACCTAACAATTTTTTTAGGGATTCTAATGGTAACATTCTTATTTATTAACAAAAATTAAGTATTTATAACCTTGATATAGTCCTATTTAGTCTTGAAATTCTTAAGAGTTGATTCAATGCTTAGAGTTACTAGAGTTGTGATTCTTGGTAATTTGAACAATATCCTAAAAGCTATGGGTGTTAGAGTCAAAAATTCCTCACCACTTCCATCAGAAACCTCCCCCTTCTTTCTAGATTATAATTTATAGAAAAAAACATTACTAGCTCGTGAAAATTCACCGAGAGAGGTATAGATGCAGCTAGGGAAATTTTATTGGTCTCATTTGCTCTCATGAATTGACATTTATTTGGATTATTGAGCCTTTGCAAGAAATAATTCAAATCAAAATTTACCAAGTTCATGTGTGTGGTTTTATCTAAGTCACTGGTGATACTAGATGTGACGTGAAAACTAGAATGTTGTGGATTAATTTTCTATAACCTAGATTCTCCCTTTAATATCTTGTAAATTGTAATTCAAACAATAAAAATACGAATGAAATATAGGCATTACCCATTTTTCATGCATGTATTGTCCAATTATCCCTTTCTTCTTTGCTCCTGAATTCTATTGCTCAATATCGACACCTTTCAGGATGATTTTTCCTTTCTCCTTTGTGAATTATAGTAAATAGGGAACCCTAATATTCATATGGAATAATAAAGACTCGAAGTTTTGAATGCTTCAAATGATTTTTCTTTGATTCGTACAAATATGCTACAATAATGGTGAAAACCGTAAATATGTTACATCTTAGCCATCTATCCCATCTTTTCCATTTAAATGTGGACCATCCACATGGATAAATTTGATGCATTACGGGATCAGGGAGTAGTTTTGTACTTTTGCACTATCTTTCAAATGCATATGAGTTTACACATTTGACCTAAGTACCCACTTCTTGAATGTTACTATGAGTATGACACATGGCTAAATATTAGGAATTATGGAGTTGCGAGATCTTGTTTGCATATTTTTTTGTTTTCTTGATTTGGGTGTACAAATACTAATTTGACCGAAAAGCCCACCTCCCCAAATTTTTTGAAAACATGACATGTGTCCTTGGTGAGAATCAAAGGCTTCATTACACTTTGTACTCCATTAACTCATTATTAAAAAATACATTATTTTCCGATTCCCCACTCCAATATCATTCGACATATATTCATTTTTGAGAGCAAGGTCAATTTCTCATTTTGTATCATTTGACTTGAATATTCATGGGAATATTCATCGAGCTTCAGGGATGAGTTTTCACTTTTTAGTTTTTATGTGAATAGAGTAATTTTGTAAATTAATCCTTCTACAATGTAACCAATGGAAAAATTCCACGTATCTTTGAGTGGTGGAATAAAATATGATATTTGCAATGAAGTTCCAAAGGACAATATACAAGGAGGATTTTCAAGGTTAAACATGATCAATAATAATTTTATCATAAGGATTTTCATGAACGTCATGATTATCACATTCCTTGACCAAAAAAGAGGATTCATAACCTAAACATGGGATTTTTTTGCATTAAACATGATTGTAATCTTCAAGCATACATTTTAAAACATAGAAAAACCACTTTAAGGAAATTTTTGAAGGCACACATTGGATAAAAGGGTGAGATAAAATTGAGCACTAATACCACTCCGACTCGGGATGAGAACCCCTATGGGTGCCACAAGAACCACATAATAAAAACATTTTATAGACCAAGTTCCTTATTCTATTGGGAAAAAAGTCATTAAAAAACATGCACAAGGTCAAATAGAACCAACATACTTCACAAAAACACACCAAACCATCAAGGCAACTGTCACATGTAGACTAGGAAAAGGAAAAGGGAAATTAAAAAACAAAATAAAAAGACTATACACTATATACAGTTCATACCTAATTGCATATGCTTAATCCGAATATGTTTGAGGTGCCTGTCATTAACAAGTAACTCTAGCAAGTCTCTCTCTAAGTATTTCAAGAAGGTGTGATCACTAATCCTTATATCAATAGAATAGGGACCCATCCACAAGGCATCAAATTTTCCATGTTTAGCTTTATCCTCATGCCTATTGTCCCATAAAAAACAAGATATCAAACATTAAGGGCTCTAGGAGTCACCTTTTTATCTAATATTTTCTTATGTCTATCTCTAAAATCGAGGTGTCTCTAATGGGATTTCCTTCTTTATTCATCAATTATACTATCCGACTTATCTTGGCTTCATATGGGTTTACTTCCTCATCCTCAATTTTTTGCATCAACAGGTAGGAAGAAAATTGCAGATGTAAGGGTAAGAGAGCTTGGAGTCCATAAATTAAATCAAAGGGACTTTTTTCACTAGCTAGTTTAGTAGTAGTCCTATCGCCCACAACGCAAATTTTAGCTGCTCACCCATTTTATTTTATTTACATCCAAAGTCCTCCTAATTATCTTGATAAAAAATTCATTACTTGACTCAACTTTACCATTCCCTTGAGGATTGTAATTGGATGCATATGTTAGAATGATTCCATAATCTTGACACATAGTTACTAATGGATTAGCCCTAAAGCTCATAACATTATCAGCAAACTATTTTTGGTACCTCAAACCTAAAAACTATATTATTAGAATGAAATCCATGACTAATTTGTGAGTTTTTTCTTGGTGGGGATAGCTTCAACCCATTTAGTGAAGTAGTCGAGAGCAATTAGGATCCATCTATGTCAAGCACTTGAGAAATCTAATATTTCTCAAATAAAATTTACCCCCATTACTTAAAAGTGAATTCAATTGATATTGGTTGCAATGAAATATCACCGAGGCTTTCATCCTTCTAGATAATATTTGAAAACTCTCACATTTTATGACTAACAAGGCCACATCTTTAAAAATTGTTGGCCATGAGAAACCTTCTCTCAAAATCTTATGATTAGTCACTCTTCTAGAAACGTAACCTCCACATACTCCCCTATAGAACTCTGCAATAATCTTGAGTGCTTCTTCTTCTTTGATTCACCTTAACAATACCCCTTTGGGTTCTTTCAAGCCAGCACATAGTCAGTTATGACATATTTTTGAGAAGCCGATTTAAGTGTCCTTCTCGATTTTTGTCTAGATTCCCTAAACACTCTAAATTCTTCAAGTAAAACATCACATCCTTGTACCATGTGGAATTGATCATCCTTTCTTGGATATCTGCATTTCTTTCTTTAATTTCATTTAGCTCCATCACTTACAAGTTACTTTCTGCATTAACTTTGCAAGGCCCAAACCCTAACTAGTTTGGTAGTTTTTATACCCATACCATATAATTGCATCTTATTCACCCAACGATATATTTTAATAGAAACCTTCATTTCTAATAGAATTTACTTAACCATTGTATGGGAACATAGGCTACAATCTTGGAACTCAAAATGTAAGGCCCAAAATTTTAGTAGCTCTCACCAAAGAAAAGACATGTTTTTCCATAATAGTGTATTTTAATTCATCACCTTGCAAAGATTTTGAAAAAGGAAATAGGTAATTAATTTTCTTCATCATCCTTTTGTAATAATACTGATGAAATGGTATTCCTAGATGCAAAAGAAAATATCTAAAAAGAATTTTTATAATCATTTTATTCCATTGAAATATTGGATAGCTCCTTCCCATTTGATTATTTGGTCCATTTTCAACATGCTTGTTATAGGAATAATTATCTCAAGAAAAATAGAAATGAACCTCCTAATAAAATTGATTTGACTGAAAAATGATTAAATCCTATTTTTATATTTAGGTATAGGAACCTTACCAATTTCTTCCACTCTTTCAAGATCTATCATGACCCCTTATTTTGATACAACGTGCCCCAATAATTTTTCCTTTTGAACTCCAGAAAGACACATTTTAGGATTTAATGAGATCCCATACTCTCTCCATATCATTAAAATTTTCTCCACATGGCCGAGGTGATCACTTCTCTTCCTAGAAAACACAATTACATCATCTTGATAGACAACACTAAAATCATTAATGTAACATGAGAAGGCAACATCCATGGCTCTTTAGAAAGTAGGCCCAACATTCATCAAACCAAATGACATTCTCAAATATAAATATTTTCCCCAAGTGGTGGTGAAAGTAGTTTTAATTCTTTATGATTGCTTCAAAACCACCTGGTTATACCCTAAGAATCCATCCAACGTAGAAAGAAATTCAGATCCAGTGACTAGTTGTAACATGTTATCCATATTATGTAATGTATATTTATCTTTGATTTAGTCCCTATTCAAATTTTTGAATTCCACACACAACCTTATATCTTTGTTATTCTTTCTTACTAGCACAATATTTTCCACCCATGAAGAGTATCATGTGGGCTAGATTATTCCTCCATCACTTAACCTTGTTATCTCTTCTTGCATTTTTAGTGAGAGAAGTGGGTTAATAGGACTCTGTTTCCATCTAAATTTCTTAGTGTTTGGCTCTAAAGGTATTTCATGTCAAAATAAATCCTCTCTATAAGCCTTCGGTATGAATAGGACCATGCTAAGTTGTATTGATATTTATTAAGTAATTCCACATAAGACTACATTTCTTCTTTACTTAAATTTCTCCCTAACCACACCTTCATAGGTTTTCCTTAGTTCTCATGTTGTATTCTTCAACATCCCTTGAGGAAGAGATGTTCCTATGAACCATTCTATCTGCATCATCAAAATTGGATTCAAAGCAACCAACCCCTAGGAATTGTGTTGTTTTCCAACCTGGATTATGTCCTTGCAAAACATGGTTTCTTTCCCATCACATGTTACAACCATTGGTTCCCATTCCATGCAATGATTTGTAAAATATCCTTCATTTTTCATGAACCTATGTAATTTTTCATCATCATCTAACACTTTCCAGTTCCTCACATTATTAGGTACATATGGTATATACAACACCTCAACATCATAATTACAATAAGGAAAAACAATGTAATTACCAAACCTAGAGGAAAGCACTTTGCCAATTTATCAGTTGTAACATTTTGATCTCTCTGTCATGGTAAAGGATATTAAAGGATTCAAACATCTCAATTAAGTCCCATATTGCATTCTTGTACTACTTCATCCTTTGATTCTTTGTTGCATACAATTATGGACCAGTTTATCTTTAATGATAAAGGTAATGAAAAATGGATCTACATATAGTTGAGGTTCCACTAGAAAAATGACCAAATATATCTCGGGTAAGTCACCCATACTTTCCATCTCTTGGGAACTTCTAGTTCATAAATAACAGGTGGAAGATCCACATTGTTAACCTCCTTACATATGGCCACTATCTCCTCCTTGAATCCCAAGTATTCAAATGCTACTTTTATTTTCTCAAGAATCATGAGCAACTCAACAATTGGCATAGTCACCTTGATCTAACATAAAATTTGAGTCATATCATAAGGATTATACTTAGGTAAGGCTGAAGCTGGAAGATAGGGTGATTTCCATTTCAAAAGGTATGGGGTTTTGAATAACTTGAGCAGAGTTAGTGGAATAATATTTGTTAGCAATGGTTGGGCCTTTTTGGAAAGAATTTCTTGGGGGCATATTCAAGGATATTGGTAAGGAGAGGATTATTTTATTTAGGTTGTGTTCTAGTCCTTTGACTATTCTATTTCTCAGATTGTACTCTTTCTCTTGGGCCACTACTACATTCATTAAGATATTCTTATCCTCCTAAGAAGGAATGCCACCATCATATTTCTTAATCATCAATGCCCTTAGATATTCAAATTCATGATTGGGAAACTAAAAATAATGAACCATATCAACTTCAAGATTACTAGCAGGAGGGAGAGAAGATACTTGGTGTATGCAGTCCCAAAAAATTCCATAGTACTAGTGCTCAGTAATTCAATAGAAGTGGTTATTTGTTTTGGACGTTCATGGAATTCCATTATGAAAACATCAACAAAAGTGGAAACATTATCAACCTCTTCATTTTATTCATTAGGATCACATGGTGCATGTGGTAGAAATAATTTATCACACCACTTAATAATTTGGTCTTCCTCTATCATGGATACTCTAGCAGTTAATGGATTGGGAACTAACTTTCTTTCCCTCGATGGTTGTTGCTTATTCCTTGACCCCATAGGTTCTTTACCTCTCATCTAATCTATGGTAATTCCGAGGATGATTTAAAACCTTTTATGAACCTAAGGTTGGTGTTGGGCCTAAGAACTTTGACCTAGCCCTTTAATATCTCTAGTAAATTTGTAATAAATTTCCTTCACTGATCCTCTGTAGAGTCTTAATAACTTATTCTAGATCTACTCCTTTTCTTTCCCAAGGCTTTTTAGGATTGACCAACTTGACACCCTCCCTTTTAGGAGGCTTTATTACTACCTTAATATTGTTCTCAATTTTTACTGCCATGGAGAAAGCCTGTCTCAAATTCCTAGGGTTTTTGTCCCTCAGATAATATGTTTCTTTATTGTCAAAGGCATTAGAATATTTTATCAGGTAGGATTCATCACTTGGCCTTAAAATCATAGGAAATCTAGTCATGTTCATTTTGAATCTCATATTAAAATCTTGGACAGGTTCATTAGAGTTTTTCTTTATATTTTCAAATTTTGAGAGGAGAATTCTTGGATAAGTCTTATCACCATATTGTGATCTAATTACATTTTTCATTTCTATCCATGAATCAATAGAATTATCTAGTAAGGACTTATACCAATCAAGGGAATCCTCTTCTAAAGTATGTATAAACAACTTTACATATATGTCCTCATGCTCTACCTCAAAATAATCCATAATATTAGAAAATATCACGAGGTGCCTTTGGCCACCACTTATGGTATTATTCCTTGGGGATTTTGGTAATCTATTTCTCACCTCATGTGGAACTACATTAGGATAACCCACCATACCTCGGATATCTACTAGTCCGTAAATATTTTCACCAAATGGGGGTACAGGTGGAGGTTGAGATATATTATTTTGTGGAGGTGTCCCAATAGTAGGATTAAAATTGTATGGGATAGGAGGCCTTTGAGGAAATGGGATGTGATCCTCAAAGTAATGATCCTTCAATGATTTAGTTTCTCAAAATACTCTATTATTTCTAATCAATAGATGACGGGGGTGAGGAATACCCAGATCAGTTGGAGATGAAGGACCCTCCCGAGTTGCGGTATATAAATTTGTGCAGGGGTTTCTTAATCTAAAATATTCTAACATAATGGGGTAATCCTCTACCAAAGGTTGATTACTTTCAATGATAGGTACAAAATTTTCTTCTAATCTTTGATCACACAAGGCTCTCAAGACTTATTTATTTGTTGAATTTTTCCTTCCTAACTATGGAAACAACCTTCTAGTAATACTTTTCTTAAAGAATGACCTTCTTCCTTCCAATTTTGTAGATCTTAATGAAAATTACAATAATTGATACTTAAGGTACTTGGTATTTACCATATTTTTTGAATAACATGGAGTTGCCACTAAGGTCTTACACCTTAGATGTGTAAATAACTATAAACAACTTGAAAACTAAATATTCATAATAAATTTCATCAAATCTTGGAAAATCTTGTTATCCTTTATCAATATTTACCCCTAACAAAGTAAAATTTAATGGAAATCTTGCTTAACTAGGAAAATATCGAGAAAATGACTTCTAATTTGGTTCTTTTTTCACAAAGTTAAACAAAGGATCAAGTCTAGATCATGTATTTTCCTCTAAACATAGTTCATATTTTACCAAAGATAGTTATATCTTCCTATTTATGAAAATAGTCCCGAGAAATGGTGCCGGAGAGTGTTGCTACCCAAATCTACACTATCATGAGATTCAAGCCACATTCATGAACTGAAGTGGATACTTCAAGGAATTCAGACCGAAAATATGGACATTTTGTAGCCGGGGATATATTTGACAAAATATTTGGGACTTTACTTTGGAAAAGATTGGGCTATACTCACAAAAGGGGATGAACTTCCCAACTACTTAAGTTTCTTCCTTTAACCGGGGTGAGAGGACCAATTTTGTGAGAATAATGGATGAAATTGTAGTTTATAAAAATTTTCTTTAAAATATGAAAGGTAATCCTAGAAAGACATGGTCAATGCAAGCACTATTTAACTCTCACGAGTTGTCACTCTAAATAATGCATGTCTTTCAAAATAGTACTTCAGTCACTTTAGACAATATATATCTTAATTTTATTCTGCATACTTATGAAAGGGAGGGTAGAAATTATAAAATCCCTAGAAGATGGTTATAAAGAAGGAAAGCATGGATAAATCAATAAGATTTGACAATTGTAAGTTGTAATTTGTGTATATGAGTGGGAAATCAAAGTAGGATAAATTTGATTATACAAATTTCTAAAGAGAACCTCAAAAATGTTTGGTAATTTCCTCAAGGAAAGAAAAATGCATCCACAACTAATGAAATCCCTTTAACTAGAAGGTATGCAATCATTGAAGCCCAAGAGTACAATATTTCACATAACCTTTGAGAATTTAAACACAAAATCTCATGCTAAATTTTCAACAAAAAATTAACAAATCCTATTCAACTACGCTCAAGATGCACTCAAAATATTACTAATATCTTCTCAAATGAACAATAACAACATGAATTTAAAATTGTTTATCATACTACAGAAAGAAAGCTTTATTTGTAGTGCATTTGTAGTTATTAAAATGCCACAAATATAGACAAGATATAGCATAATTGAAAGAAACTATTAACCTAAGATTGAAAAAAGGACAAACAAGTAGTTGATTCAAAGTATTTCTACCTAAAGAACAAAGAAAACATTGCTCAAGAGATAACACAGTCAATTTTAAGAAATTCAAATTTCTCAGCAAGGGGCCATAGAGCCTATGGCCTCAATTATTTTCAATGAATGTACACTTGTAATCATCTTGGCATGAGAAGATTTGGACCAAATAAAACAACTTACTAGTTTCTCATTGTGATTCAGGTGTCTCAAGAAAGGTATAATTGGTTTTCTCTATTTTATCTATAATCTTAGAAACATTTAACCCCCTCTTCATATGAGAACATTCCTCTCGTATTTATACAACTCACCTTCTCTCACCTTTAATTTTTTCCCCCAAAAAGATGAATATTTTTAGAGAATATTCTTCCTTTGGCACACGATTTTATGTAATTATTATTCCCTTTTAAATCGTTTCTCTTTCATGTTTTCAGGTGGAGGAATTACAAAAGATTTACAATTTTTGTTCTCTTAGAATGACTAGGATGAAATGTCACCCTTTTGATATTATTTGTTTAATCATTTCTCTATTAACCTTTTTAGTGTCCCCAAAAATAGTTGATTTTATGCTAATCATTCCCTCCTTTTAGGAATCTTCCTCAAGAAACATATAATCATTAACATATCTTTATGAACTATTTGTTTCTACATGGATCAAGTCACATTCAGAAAATCACTCTCTTTTTGGATGATATCAGCCTATTTAAAGTTCATTTCCTTCGTGAGGGTATCCCAGATAATATTTTGGAGTTACTTCACCATGAATTTTCTTTGTTCAACTCGCCAACCTCACATTTCTTGTAAATTCACTTCATTTCTACTACGTATTCACATCTTTTCTTTTGGGTGCAAAAAGGATTAGAGATATTTTATATGCAATATGGTGGAAAAAATTATCACCTAATTTGAAATAAATATCTTAAGAATATTTACACTTGATTTTTTTATCTATCGGACCCCAATGAATCTCATTTGTGAGAATGATAATTAGAATTGTTGATCTTGAATACTACACTTTGGACCATTAAGAGTTAAAGCAATTGAAGTTACATTTATATGAAGACCGATCAAGATCAGTCCTGTGTTTACTTCATTCCAAATGATGTATTTACATCTCTTTTGATAAGAGCACCATAAATCTCCTCAAATTTTGAAACAGTTTGGCTCAAGAGAAGACCTTTAGTGTTAGGTGCATCTAACAACACACGCCCTTTCATCCGTGATGAGGTATTCAATGTAAAGGAAATCCCCTTAGAATATAATGAGCTTGATGAAGTGATTTCATTAGGTACCTTTCCTAATATCTTTCACAAAATGAATGAAATAGAGAAACGTGTTTCAATTCTTGAAAAGAAGCCAACAAAGACTATCTTCACATCCTCTTTAGACATCACGGGTTTGTGAATAAATGTGGAGGCGAGTCTAGTTCCAAACCTATTACTTCATCTGCTCCAAAACCATTTTTAATGGCACTTCTAGATTTTGCATGGAATACCAATCCATCCTCCACTTTCAAAGAAACAAGGAAGAAATCCTTTCCTAAAGGCGGTTTAGGCATTACTGAATGAGTTTCCTCCTATGAGAGGAGATCACAATTGATTAGTTTGTTGGATGGTCCTATGGAAAATATTGATGAGATTATGTATTTTTGTATGTCTCATAATTTAGTATGGGACATTTTGTTTATTCAAATGGTAGTGGGAATAGAGGTATGTTTTCTCGAAAGAATAGGCTTGTGAAGAAACTTCCTCTTTGCAAAGAGGACTTTAACTCAGTAGATGATTAGGTATTTTCTCTTGATTTATAAGGGATGTAATATCAAGAATATATATGAATTTTTCCATGGGATGGCCCCCCTATAAAACCCCTATTTTTATTTTTTCAACAATGCAAAAAAATCAAATTGTTACATTAATACACATGCTTCATAATATATTTAGAATTTTATCAAAGCAATATAAAATTCTATTGTGATGTATTAAGTTACATACATGATTAAAATTAACATCTCAAAGTATTGTTTAATCAAAATATAATAAGAGTATTGATAATGAAAATATGAGAAGTGTTAGGAAAGACAAACCTAAGCTTGCTCATTGGTCAATCAACATTTGATCTTCATCTTTGTCATCTTCTTTCACATCTAGTTATCTTTCTTTGTAGGCATCATACTATAGACATAAAATTTGGGTCACATTCCCTTTTACCCCACATGTATATTAATTTAATTACCTACCATTAAATTAATTCCCATTCTCACATTATTAATTAATATATACCTTAATTAAATTAATTTGCACCTCACCTAGACACCTCACCCCACCATATCACCTAGAAACCTCATCATAGACCTATTCTTAACATGTTCATTATAACTAGGACTCAATATCTACTTACTATAACTAAATAAGACATATTATAAGCCTAAAACTAGATGCCTATTATTTATCTAACAAGTATGTCCATTTACGTACGTAGAAAATACCATTTTTGACCTAAATCAACGGGCGAAGCTGGTAAAATAATAGCCAAGATTTGTTGTTTTGCAACCTTGATTTTCCCACCATAACCAACGTTGTTAACCCTAAACCAATCCCAGTTAACCTAAACAATCATTGGTTACCATATATTCACTTTGGTAACCTTTTTCCTGAGGTGGGAAGAATTACTCAAGCATGACAGGAGAGAGATTTGCATGCAAGCATGCACCAAAGCCCTCTTGAACATCCAGACATCTGAATCAGCACCAAGAATGATCTAAAGGTTAAGCACTCATGGTAATGCTCCGGGAATCACTTCCGCAACAATGAACACCAATTTCATGGATCAACCATCACCTCCATCCAACCACTAGGTCTGCAAATACAAGTGCATTTGGATCTGCATATTTCCATACTTATTTAGATCAGTTTCTTTATCTTTATTTGAGAGTCCTAGTCTCCTTTGCATCTCATCACCTCCCACCTTCTTGTCAATCCCTCCTCCTAACCACCTATAACCTCCCAACTCTCTATACTTGACTCCTAGACATCTCTAAGAATTCTTAGCATCTTTGGCAACCTAACCCTCATTCTCCCATTCTCTGTGCAATCACAAAGAATCTTCAAAACTAAGTTTTATTAAGTTTCTATCAGCCCGACCCTACCAATGCTAGTTAACCCAAACCATCATCATTTTCCTCTCAACTAGCATCAATCATATCGGATGAATGTTGGTCTCGTATTTGGTAATTTTGCTATAACAACAACCTCATAACCTTCACCCAAATAAACCAAACCACCCAAAACCTGATCCTAACCTGTCCTAGTCACCTTGGCTACCTTCCCCACCTCCAGATCTAATCATAACCTTACCTGTTAGATTAAATTTTCTTATTGTATTTAAATCGGATACCTAAATCATATCAAATACAAGTAAGATGTTGTTTATTTACATTATTTCTTACATTGAATTATATTAAACAGTGGATTGAAAACCATCTAGGAAGTATCACACTTCTCGGATCTAGCACACACTAGGCAGTCCACTAAAATATATTGTTTAATATTCCTCTTGTGGTCTTGTTTTGCATTCACAGGTAGTTCCTCCTAGCAAAAAGGAAGTTCTCGTAATCAGCACTGGATCGGGAAATCAGAACACACGTACTCTACCTTCCACCTTCATTCACAGGTATTCCTCCTCACCCTTACCCTATCTATTTTTCTCATACATACACAAATTATTGGTGAAACATTTTGGCACACCCGATGGGACCCTCATTTGTGGGTTTCTTTCTATTCATATAGGTTACATCTTGTGTGTTTCCTTTCTAAATTTTTATTCACTAAATATTCTTCTCTAGTAATCTACCCTTATTTCTAATTACTCTAAATGAAACATTTCTTTTTGTGCATTTAAAAATAATCATTCTTCTTTCTTTCGCATTAGTGAAAATCATCCTATCTCCTATTCATCATTTTCTACATCGAATATAATTTTCAATTTGGGTTATAAATGTTTTTACATTTCATCCTTGTATGCTTTGCATTATTAACTCACATTTAAACTCGAGGGAAACCTATATCTTTGGAAGTCATGCCCAAGTCGATGGTGACACAATTGAATCATGGAAAGTACTTTCTATCTTCTCTCTCTTTACCCAACTACACAAATTTGAATTTACACATCTTCTTAAACAACACCTTAGCTATAAGAAGCTATCAACAATCACATGATCAAAGGATTGATAGTGGGTTCCTAACTATTTTTTCTATCCAGTCATTATCTCATAGAAAGTACTTCTCCCACCAAAACATAACTTGAAACCTCACCTTTAGATTGCCTCTTTATAAGACACCTTCCCAACCAAAAATAATTTGTTCTAAATTCACAAGTCAGTCTCAAATAACATAAGATAAAGTAACATAAAATCCACTCATAGGATTACGTCTTCCTAAATTGCATTTTGAGTTGTGAGGATTACGTTTCTTCATTTTCTTCTTCCTTTCACACTCCCCATCATAGTTGGAGTATTCTAACTATTTCTGAGTGTGTTAGGGCCTCATATTATCATCCTCAGGTCTTTTGGGTTGTTTCTTCATCTGATTTAATTCAAAAAATCCATTTTTCTTCACTTCTTTAGATTTCATAAGAATCGATGTCGGTCCAACAACTATCATCGGTTCTAATCTTACCATTATTGATTTACTTAACCGGTGTCGGTTACTAGCTCTTTTGGTTATTTTACCCAAAAAGGATTTCATCACCTTCTCTTTTCTATTTGAAGTCATCTGGACATCATCATATTCCCAACATTCTAATATCACTGTCAATTATAGTTTCCCCATTTCATTTTTCATCAGTTCTACTTCATTTTCTCAAACTGGTGTTTTCCCACAGGAATCGGTATCAATTTCTATAACCATGATTGGTTCCCCTCAACCATCATGGGTAATCTTAACTGGCGTCGTTTCCTTGTTTTAATTCTTAATTGAAACATTGACCAAGTCTACCTACCAGTATCTGTTCTTTCCCATTCCTACTACTTTCTATGTCATCTACAAAATACAATTTCACCAGGTCAATGCTAATTCACATGGTGTTGACTCGTAACCAAGCCAACACCCTTATATTTCACGCTAGTCTTTAGCCACTCCCACCTAGCCCATCACCACCTTCCATCCTATCACCTATGGATCCAACTCATCCTATCACCATTTCTACTAGTGAGAAGGAGTTTACAAGACTCCTTGATCAAAATCCCACATCCTTACAATACTATCTTTCCCACTCATCTACCCGAGACTCCTAAGGAAAGCTAGTATATGACATGACTGTATCTATTCCTCCTGCCCTCGCCCCCTCTTTCATGTCAACTACCACTAGCTTGAAATTTCTTTCATCCACATTACCCCTTGTGATCTCTCAGTTAGGTCCCACATTTATCATAACTACTGCCCCAATGACGTTTATTGCACCCATGGTGTTAACCATTCCTTCACCAACCACCTTGAACATGGCCCCATCTACCCCCTTTTCCTCGTATATACTAGTTGCATCACTACCACCTCTAGTTTTGGTAACCCACACCCCATTTCAAAGCATATTTCTTTCCATCCCTTAGTATCTACCACCCATTACCATGAGAGTCATTGCGACCACCCCACCTATTTACACGCATCAACAACAACCCCCAATCTAGTCTATCACTTATTTGGGGTACATTCCATCTGTATCTATCCCTCCTTCATAGTTTTCATATTTAACACCCCCATATACTGGGATGCCATCCACATCATATACCCATCATCAACCTCTCTTTACTACAAGAGTCACCCATTCCTCATAACCCACCAACGACCTCATTAGGATGATGATGGAAAAGATGCATACATTAGAAGCATTAATTTTTGGCTCGTATCACCTTAACCTATGATGAAATTTGTAAATAGCTTATTCATCCATCCATTCCTATTCACCCATACCCTTTGCATTGGGAAATTCCTAATTTCTACTATTTCAATGATAAAGAGGACCCGCAACAACACTTGTGGTCATTCAAACATGGGTGCTACCTGATTTCCCATGATGATGCTTTACTCCTACAAACATTTCCCATGTCCCTAATAGGACCCACCTTAGATTGGTATAATAGTTTACCTACACATTCCATTTATTGTTTTAACCAAGTGTCTCAAGCATTCCTGGACCACTTCTCAATCAATGTAGTAAAAAAATTCACCATGACCGACCTATATTCAACACAACAATATGATGATGAATCTATCACAGATTTTGTTGCTCACGGTGAAGTCTTATCAACCAATTAATGTTCTAGTTACCTCAAGATGAACTTATTGAGTTGTTCACTAGAGCTTGTGCTAGACACATCTCACAAAATCTGTAGGTTCAAATCTTCTATACCTTTGACAAAGTGTTCACCATGGTAGGAAATCTAGAAATTCATGTCATTGAAGAAAAGAAAATCCAATTATGAAACAAGAATGCCCCATTCAAATAAAATGATTCTTCTTCATCTTCAAAACCCCAAAATAATTATTCAAAAGCTAAAGGATCTACCAACATGGTATTTCTCAAAGTAGGTCAATATCATCCCTCTAATCAAGCCAAACCTTCCTCCAATATTTCCCATGTTCATAATTTTCAATTCTAATGGGAATAAATGAAATACACTTCAATTGTAGAGCCCTATTCTTCAGTCTTAGAAAAGCTTCTTAAATGCGGAGCCATTACACTTCCCCCATATAACCTCATACGGTTTTTGATCCCACTTGTCCTATGCACGGATGGTAAAAAAGGAACATGACTACTATAATTATCATCGTGTCAAAGGCCATAGTAACGGTAATTGCATCACTTTTAAGAACATTGTCTAGGAGATGATAGATAATGGAGACCTCGTCGTGGACAACCTGAATGTGCAAGAAAATAAAAATTTGTACATATTTAAGAATTTTTCCCTAACCATAAAACATCATCTAATAAAAATAATGAACCTTCAACTAATGAAAATAATGTCCATGAAGTCCACACAGTTTTTGATATCATACCGATCATTCCTCAAATTCCACCTATTTCGTCTATCGAGGAAATTCTTGCACGAGATCCTCTACCCAAAAATGAGCATACCTCTTCCACTCCTTCACCCTTAGAGGAGTCCCCTTCATCTCCTCCTTCACCTATGGGGGAATCCACAATTTCTATTGATGCCATTTCACCGTCTACCTCACAAATGAATTAACAGTCAACAATATTACTCTCCCATTCACAAGAGAATCATCATCACTTTCTCCTCCACCAAAGGATAAGTCTACCTCACCCCACCTAACATCTCTCCTACCCATGGGATATTCTTCATACATGTCACTACCTATTGGGGATAATTCTCCCTCAACACCCCAAGATCCCGTTAACTCCGATCTCGGCTATTTTACCCATAAAGTCGAGGATAATTGCTTCGCTATCTCATAGACATAATTTACAGGGATTTCCACCAAACCAACTACATCTCCTCTTATAGAAGTCCCATTTTCATGCTTGGCCGATCGATTGGATTACGTTGATAGTTCAATTATTTGGGGACATCTTTGGCTCTCCTTTTCAACTCAAATGCAAATGTTTCCTTAAGATACCTCTACAATGTATCCAAAGGTATTTCTGGAAACCAGATTGACCTTGACCATGCCTATCAAAATGACTTATTCTTCATCATCTCTACCTACATCTGAACCTTTACCCATGACTAAAACCATTCCAATTCCTAAGAACCTTCCCACACCTATATCTTCATTTGTATCTAGACCCATCACTACCTTGGGTGTCATGTCGACGTCAAGCCTTACCCATTCACCTGTTAAATTGTATTTATCCATGTCTTCCCAAACCCACACAAAAATTATTCCTCCACCTAAAGGAAAAACCCAACCTTACGCTAGTCTCACCTACCACATCTTTGTCACCCTCATCCCTTTCATTCATCCTAGGGCCTCACCCATCAACCCTAGCCAAACAGTCTCCTACCCAAGGCCAGTCAAAAGCTAAGTAACCTCTTTGCTTCATCATGATCCTTCATTACAACTCATTTACCTGTATGAAAAACACCCTCTCCCTCACCCATACATTTCTTACCACCTATACCTCCACTAGTTACTATAACCCCAAAATTTCCTATACAACTTCAACCCATACCATCCACCCAACCTCTACTAACCACTTCCACCGCAACTCTATTGTCCCCATGGGTAACCCATCCTCTTCCACTATCTTCTTTCCCTTCTACATCACATACTCCCATGTCACCTTTACCCAAGAAAGTGCAACCCAAAGACAAGAACACACTACCCTCCTCAAAGGTAGTTAAACCAAAAAAACCTTCCATTGCTAGATCTTCTACCACACCTTTACCCAAGTGGATACTATCAAAGCCTAAGACATTAATACTTACCAAACTAGTGGTCCAACCCATTCCTCCTCCTATAACTCGCTTCACTCACAGTCATCCTCACTTTTACCCAGACCCACACTCACTTCCCAAAGTATGATCCATTGGTAGGGTTATACGCCAACATTCTAGCAAGCCTATTAGAGACCATAGTCATCACATTCGCGCTTCGACCTTACGATCCGTCAAACCCAAACCAAAAGGGTCTGATGAAACTTAAATTTTTTCCTACCATTGTGTGCCATAACATGTTGTAGAAGGTTATAAGGCTCTCAAAACCATTCTTCTCGAACTCTATCCTCCTGAAGTAAATTTTGACTAAGATGATATTCTTGATGAGGACCATGTTCCACCTTCACCTGTCACAACACATCATTGTCCCTTGCTTCTTTAATGACCTACACCTTCACCCCCACAACCTTTTTTTCCACCTCCAAAATTTGAGATCAACATGGTCCGTATCAGAGAGTTATCCAGGACCACCGCCCAAAATGCCGGTGAGCCCTAATCATTTCACAAGCATCTTACCCCACATTAGGTTTTTGACCATCATGTCATTACACTAATCATGATGTACCATATCCATCTACCTCCTTCCCTTAGATTAACATGGTCCAAGTTACCACCCTTTTCTAGAAGGACAAAGGAAAGAAAAATAAACTAGCCCATCAACCAATCCGTGCCCAATATACCATTTGCACCCACACCCAAAATCAAAATTTGAGGACCCACATACCCTATTTATGATGGGGTCACCCATCGTACAATGATAAAACAATTACATCAATCCTTTTAAAAATTTCTTTGTACAATCTCGTGCAAACTTCGAATCTCATAGAAAAGCCCTTATGTAGGTTTTATAATGCATCAAGGTTTTACCTAACAGCCCCTCATCATATGGCCTCACTTACAAAATCATATCCTTCTTCTACCCCCATGCCCACTCATCAATTCTCGCCTTAGTTTCTCGATGAGGAGATTATATCTCTCCAATCGATGACCTTGATCCCGCCCTTTTCATTTCCATCTATATCGATAACATACGCATATGACAAAGGTTATGATCGATGGTGTGCTAGCATCAACATCATATCCTCCCATGCATACAATCAAATGTATATCCCTTCATATTGTATGCATAATAATCGAGTTATGTTGTGCTTTTTAATGACATCATCACCTCCAACCTTGGCACCATTATTCTTCACATTCACGTAGGCCCTCCTACTTTCCAAGAATTATTCAACATCTTAGAGGGGACTTCTAGTATAACCTATTTCTTGGTCGACCTTGGATTCATGTCATGGGTTGTGTTCCTTCAAATTTACACCACTATATAAAATTTAAACATGAAGGGCATAACTATACTATCCTAGCCAACCCATCACCATTCAAAACTTGTAACATGTTATACCGGCCCCATCCACCAATGTTTTCGCCACCTCTCCCACACCTAACTCTTATATTCCTACTACTACCGCAACCTCTACAGTTGGCCCATCTACTTCCCAACCAAAAAATACTCCTCCTTCCCAATCGTCTAGTGATTCAACTATCCCCACTACCCACATATCTACTACTAATCATTTAGAAGGTGTTTTTAAACACCTCTCTTTTGGGGAGTACTAACTCTACAATTTAAATACATTCCTCACTCCGCAAGAGTATGAAAACCTATGCCAACACCCTTGTTATGACTATTGCATAGGAGAAGTTTTCCCTTATGGTCCTCCCCACCTTCGCACTAACTTAATGTATGAGGGACTTGATGCTACCACCTATTCACCCAAACCTCCATGCCAAACAAGACCATTTTCATCTGACCTCCAATCTCTCACTAACTTCCACTTCACCCATACTTTCCTTCACCACTATGCATGGAAAGGATTTGGCTTTAGTTTTTATGAATGAGGCCAACATCTGTCATCCCATCTACCACTTGTAAACATAAAGATCACATTGGCATTGGATTTTTCACACCATCTTCCAAGAAGTCCCGCATCGACCTCATCGAGGACGAAAAACTTCTCTACCCCATTCACCAATGTCACCACCTTCATCCATGGAGTCCGTAGATCCCGAATCTATTCCTCTCAAATTTTTTTCATGAACATGATTTCCTTGGGACTAAAAGAGGGTTTAAAACCCATAAGAAAGGATCACGAAGGATTACATGCACATCAATGGATGTGGGAATGGTAGCATGAAGAGATCTCAAAAGGAGAAAGCATCAATTGAATGTGCATGCAAAGATTTAAAACATGGGAAGAACATGGTTAAGCCATAAAACTCTCCTCTATCTCATAGATCAAATTGGGTGTACATATAGGAGGTCTTTGAGTAACCCCGAGTGCTGCAATATTTACAACTTGAGTAGAGAGGGGAGTTACATTCCTAGAATAGAAGTGTAACTCCTAATGATGCATATGATACATTAACGCACCGACGTGTTGGCCGCATCGATGTGTAAGAGAATCTCATAATGACCCCTAAATGACACATGGACTTGTGATCTAACCTAAGTGAGATAACTCACCTAATGATGTGGAAAATACACACACAAAACCCCCATTCATTGTAACTTAGGATGATGTGGAAACTCAAAAACAAGAAATGGGTCCCAACACAAAGCCTAATGAGGTACCCACGTACAAGAAGAAGTTCCAAGAAGTGAAGGAAAACCCAGTGGGAAAAACATCCACCATAAGAGAAAAAAACACTCTCTAATATATGAAAGATGCCAAATATGGGTCCCAACTCCAAATGAGCCTGAAAAGGTACCCATGTACAAAGAGGCAATCTCTCATAAAGAAGAAGAAGAGAGAAGAAGAGGGAGATGAGAGGAATGTAGAAGATGTCATGGACAGATCTTAACTCTGCAGATCTAGGAGGTCTCCTAGAACAATGTTGATTATGAGATCCTTTGCCTCTAGACTGAAGAAGAGCCACCCACACCAAAATATGTACCTACCCTTCGGAAGGATATAAATGATGTGTTGGAAGTCCCCTACTCCACAAAGGAAACTAAAGGTAGTAACACGAAGAACTCTAAGTCTGGTGCACGAAAGTGTGACATAGGTCTAGTGAGTGAGTGCCAAGGAACCAAAGGTAATGCCACGTGCGTAGAACTGTCAGAGTGAAAAAGAGGAACACCCATAGAAAGGATGTCCAAGTGATGTGAAGGGAACAAAACATCCTCCACAATAGAAAAGGGATCCACAGCTGAGGGTGGATCAATGAAGGTCTTTGGAAATGTGGAAGTGACATGATTCCTAAAAGGGGAACTCCCAACAACAGAGATGATGAAATCCTATGAAACACCTGTAGAAGGATGAGTGACTGTACTGACAAAGATCATAAGTCCACTGTGAAAATACGACTAAGGTCAGGAAGATACTCATCCCAATGAGGGGGCTCAAAAAATAGAAGAGTGATGTCGATAGGTATGAATCATCCAATGAAGGTAGAGGATTGGAAGGGACCTCACACACAGGAAGTAGAAAAGAGGTGGGTGTGATGAATGTATGAGACTGAGTATGAGATTGCTCGATATCGATGAGATGTGGGGGTTGAAAAAATTTCTAGAATAGTGAGAGAAAGAGGAGAGAAGTCCTCTGTAATGATCTCTCGCATCGAAGCGGGTGCACAATCCTCATCATCGAAGTAGAACCAAGTGAGTCTATGTCAATGGAACTTCCATCACACAAAGAAATGGAGGAGATGAATAAATCAAAGCAGCAACAATGGCAACACTATGTGAAGGGTCTCTATAGAGGGATCTGAACGATGCTCTACACACAAAGTGAGGTGGATCTAAGTTTGTAACATGAAACCAAAGAGAGTGAGAGACATGCATCATCATGTGATGAAATATGTGGTCATAAGTGTCAAGGAATTCCTCTAGATGACAATGATCGGTGGGTGCAGAACTGCCCAAGCAAGAAGGGTAAAAAAACCTCGTGGGGAAGTAACATTCCATGGAAGCATGCCAAGTTGAATAGTTCCCTCTCCTAGTGAGAAGTGGTAGAGGCTATAAAGTGATCCTATGATGCTCAAGTCTAGAAAGAGCACTCTCCATGATGAAAAATGTAAGATGCACAAAAGCAAGACGTCGGACTATGCCAATAATGCGTCTGCGTGTGAAAACCCAAGAGTACTAGTTAACCCCCAGAATGTGGAACTTTATAAAGTAGTGCATTTACAAAAATGATAATCCCATCATGTAGAATGTGAAAAAACATGCAACTTTGACTAAAGAAGTGCTTAGATCCAAGCAACGAGTCAAAAGTTATAGCAAAAAATAATTCCCGCAACTGATGAGAAAATGTCAATAAACGCTGCAAATGCATTAAAAATTTCTCAAAATGAGTGCAAAGGGTATCGTGTGACTAATCATTGGAAATGGCATCAAATTTTAGCAATGGGTTTTTTTCTTACGAGGGGGGATTAGCCTCCTGCCAACCCCAGACCTCACCCTCTATCTTTGATGCTCGTAGGAAGGTAAGTAAACAAGCAAAAATGCAGCCCAAAATTTAATTACATGCCATGCGAATGTTTTTGACCTCAAAACATTAAAAAAGAGGTTTTTTTAACCGCAAACAAGTTTAAAAGGGATATACCACCTCACCTAGGGGTAGTGTTGACCAAGGCAAGAAAAGAATGGAGGCTCGTGGAGAGCCCAACATCGAGTGGTCGAGTGGAGTGGAACGCAGTGGGAGCAGGATGTGACCACATGCCAAGGTAATGCAAAATGTTTCTCTTATACTGGTCTGCAGATCCGGCAGAATCTAACGCAAGAGGTAGGTGAGTCGAGCTAAATGTGTTCATTTGAACGACTATGCAGAGAGAGAGACCGACATTCAAACCATGAATCCAACTTGAACAACATTGAGCAAGGATGAAACACTAGTGGGGAAGAAGGAAAGCCAACAAAAAGTTGTAGAGAAGCAAGGCACAATGAGCATGCGAGCAAACCAAGGCAAAAAAATGGTGTTAACAATGCAAAGTGGAGAATGAAACGTGGTAGGGTGTGTAGTCAAGTAACATCGACATAATGCACAACAAGGTTGTAGAAGAAACAACGAGAACCCCAATCAAACTCCAGCATATAATGGCCAATAGAGAATACGTGAGCATTGATTAACTCGATGTAGGTAGAGGAGTGTAGTACGTGGAGAAGGCCAAGTGAACTTCGAACAAGCCTAGTGAGCCACGACTAGAGTAAACACGAACTCGATGCAGGTAGTTTTGAGAGGAGAACAATACACCTCACAATAACACGAACTTCGAATATGCTTGAGAGGAAACCGAGCCAATAAGCATGCAACCGCCAATGAATGCAAGCGAGCCAACAATCCATGCAACAACAAACTCGCACGCTGAACTTGGACTAGAAAACTCTGAAACTGCAACCTGAAGATGCTCCAAACAACTACATGCAAACCTCAGAGAAGCCTAAAAATCTGCAAACACCAACACAACCAAATGAACCACAAACAAACCCAAACAGAGGTATGAGGCCTGAAATCAATGCAAGTAGAGCACGGCGGAATTTCCATTGCAACACATGCAACAAGAATTGGATATCATGCGCGAATCTAGAAAACATGCAGAAACATCTTGAAAGGGTGCATGGATCCACAAGATCCACTGATACCATGAAAGAGGGTTTAAAACCCATAAGAGAGGATCACTGAGGATGACATGCACATTAACAGACGTGTGAATGACAAGTGTGAAGAAATCTTAGGAGGAGCGAGCATCAACCAAATGTGCATGTAAAGATTTGAAACACGGGAAGAACCTGGTTAAGCCATAAAAATCTCCTCTATCTCATAGATCAAATGGGGTGTACATATAGGAGGTTTTGAGTAACCCCCAGTGCTGCAATCATGACAACTCAAGTATAGAGGGGGAGTTACATTCCCATAATAGAAGTGTAACTCCTAATTATGCATATGATGCATTAACGCACCGATGCACCGATCTGATGCCGATGATGTGCTTTGCACGATGATGCGTAAGAGAATCTCATAATGAGCCTTAAATGACACTGGACATACAATCTCACCTAAGTGAGATGAATCACCTAATGATGTGGAAAATACACACACCAATAGGGACCTCTGACTTATCAACTTAATGGCAAGGCTCCTTCTTCTTTTCCCTTCCTATATCTTGACATGATCGATGATGATACACCTTCTATTAATGTTGTTCAATGTTAGGATGATGAGTCCATCCTCACCTACCTTGGTGTGGAATATTCTTATATTCACTGGTCATTACCTTCTAAGACACAAACCATGTTGAACGAATCGACTATCGAAATCAACATTAACACTCAGGACGACCCACACATCTTAAAGATAGGTTAATCTTTAGATTTCGTTAAACAGAATATTTTAATTATTTCCTCTAGGACCATAACAATTATTTTTCTTGGTCCTATGCTGATATGTGCGGTATTGACCCAAAATTGTGGTACACAACATCGTAACCATTCCTGATGCAAAACCTATAAAACAAAAGTTATAGAAAATGCATCCTCGCATTGCCCTTCTTGTCAAATAATAAATTCAGCATCTTCTCTTAGTTTCCTCCATCTTACCCATTGACTATCCCTAATGGATTTTTAATATCATTCTTGTCACAAAAGTGATAGGGGGACTCCGCATTTGCATGGATTTCCATGACCTCACCTTAGCTTGTCCCAAAGATGACTTTCCTCTACTAGGCATTAACCAATAGGTTGATCTCACTATCGGCCATGAGATTCTCTCACTCGTGGATGATTTCTCGGGTTATAATAAAATATTACTCAATCCAAAAGATCAACGGAAAACTTCCTTCATCACTCCTTAGGGGCCTTCCGCTTATCGAGTCATGCCTTTTGGCCTTAAAAACATTGGTGCTACATATCAACGAGCCATGACTTATATCTTCCATGGCATAATGCATCGCATATTAGAATATTATGTAGATGACCTTCTTGCCAAATCTTACATAAGGGAGTAAGCGGTGTATTACATAAGCCGTACCCTTTTGGACTAAAAACTAGGTACACTCATGCTAAAAAACTTTCCTTAGCCTTAGTTTTTTTGCCACTAAACTTCATCCTTACCTACTCAACCACGAAACTTGTTTCGTCATTAACATTGATCCCCTACATTACATGTATGATAAACCCTACTAGCATCAACATGTTGCATGTTGGATCATGCTTCGCAGACATTGAACTCAAATTTATCCACCAAAAATCTATCAAGGGCCAAAACATCATTGACCAACAAGCGGATGCACCTCTTTCTAGAGATCAACCCTCTAACTTTGATTTTTAGATGAATCCATTATTACCCTCTCTTTGGATGATACCACTTACCATATGACCTTATTATTTGATGGTTCAAAATTTCAACGTGTGGAGGCGATGTAGGTGTTAGCCTCATTCCTCTTGATGTTGAACCTATGCCTTTATCTTTCAAACTATATTTTGATTGCACTAACAACATTTTTGAATATGAAGAACTTGTATAAGGCCTTCAAACTACCATCAACCTAGATGTTAAAATAAATTAAAATATTTGGTGATTCCCAACTCATTGTAAACTAATTCAATGGTATATACCATTAATCGTAACAAAATACTCCAAAAGTAAAAACATCATGTTGACATAATTTTAACTACCTTTGACCATTACAAACTTAAAACACCCCACATACTACTAATACATTTTTGGATACCATGGCCTACCCGGCTTCTTAGATACCCACTTCATCTTCGACTCCAAAATATTTGTTACAATACAAAGTTGCGTAATCACCTTCTTCTTTATCTTAAGATGTTAACTCCGTCACACTTTTTTGTTCTTGACCCACGTGACCTTTGGTATAAGTAGTTTGTAGACTACCTTTCCCTTTCCATTCTAACTCTCTCTCTCTCACCCATAATGGACAATGCACCTTTCTTAAAGGTGTTTCGCTATGTCATCATGGGTGGTCTTATTTATAAACGTGGCTTCAATGGTATTCTCTTACAATGCCTTACAAGTTCTAAATTTACCTACACCATCAAGGAAGTTCACGATGGAATTTTTGAGGTCACTTTAGTAGCTTATTTTTGCCAAACACATTCTTTTCCTAGGATATTATTGGCCAACCCTAAACCATGACTCTTGTGACTATGTCAAACATTGTGTGAAATTCCTAGCAACATGTTAATCTTCATCACACACCTAGTCATGCCTTACAGTGTGCACGAGACCTTTGGACTTTCTCTCAATGGCATTTGGATCTTGTTGGAGAGATCAAATCCTCATTCTTCACAACTCCATAAATGGATTATAACCACTCTGAATACTATACCAAATGGGTAGAAACCATCCCCTCATTTCTAAAAAGATGATAAATTTTTGAATTCATCAACCATCACATAATTTGTCACTTTGGTGTCCCTCACCACCTCATCACCGATAATGGAAAGCAATTCAAAAATAAATACCTATGAAAGATTTATGATGCTTTTAAAATTTAACTCAGTTTATCTTCACCTTACTACCCAAAAAACAAATGGCCAAGCCGAATCAACCAATTAAACCTTGAAAAAAATTCTTATGAAAGTAGTTAACGATCTTTGGGAAGGATTGGCATACGCACATTCCTTCACCTTGTGGGCTTACCACACTAGTACTCGCACTTCAAATACTACCACACATTTCTATCTATTCTATGGTACCGAGGTTGTCTTTCCTCTCGAATTCCAGATTCCATCTCTCTGCATCTCACTACAAGACATGCTCAATGACGATGAATTTCACCAGGACCCTTTAGTACAACTTGAGTTATTATATGAATGTTGTCTTAATGCTCTTGATCATCTCCAAATATTCCAAAAAGTATCAAACGTGCCTACGATAAATGTGTCCATGAATGAACCTTCTAAGTCGGTGACCTCATCCTGAAGGAAAATCAACATGTAACTAAAGAAGAAAAAATTAAACGGGGAAAATTTTCTCCTAATTGGCTTGGACCCTATATCGTCACTCATACCTATACATCGGGGTTTATCATTTTTCTTCACTCAAAGGTAGACCCTTACCCGAGCCTCTCAATGCCTTGTATCTTTGACCATTTTATTATTGAAATCCAATCCTATATCACCTTCTATATATTGACCACTCATCCCTTGAGCATCATTCATCTTCCATGTTACCTATTTTGAGGATCAACGACTAAAACATGAATCATGTGATTACCTATCACCTTTCAACCTTATCTTCAATATGAGTACCACAACTCTACTCATGGCATGATTCTCATGGATACTTTTTTCTTTTTCAAAGATGGAATCCCATGGTCATTCATCACTTGAAACCATATTTTTCATAGTTAACCTCTATGTGCTATGGTTTTTTATTCTAAAAAAGAACCTAATATTCCTCTATAGTCTTGTCCATGACTTAAACGTCCAAAAGTAAAATGGGATTCAACTCCTTGAGTCAAACTTCAAGAAATGAGCTGACTCCCTCAAAAGGGACACCTCTTCTCTCTATCTCGCCACTATAAATAGTCTTCTCCCTCAAAGGATAGCTATACAAAGCTATCCATACTGCACATAGTCTATCATAAAAAAGACTATCCTTGCAAAACAAAATAAAATATTCAGAAGCTTCCCGCATTGATTAGCTTCAAAAAGACTTCAAGGAGATAATATATTCATCCCAAAAAGACTTATCGCATCAAACAACCTATCAAAAATGAAAACAAATGAATAAAATGATAAATTTTTGTCATGGACTTGCCTATTTTTGATCATGGGTTTATTTTCATGTAAACATTCTCGTCATACACTAAGTTACGCTAAAACCACCCATTTTCACCTCATTTCCTTTTCACCCTAATTTTCTATCTTCTCAAGGGACTTATCACAAACATGAAATTTTGTGATCATGTGACTTTCTTCACCCTTATCATAGTCAAACATACAACACCTTTAGGGTCTTATGTTCATAATCCAATCTATGGTATGGAAGAATCGTTATGGTTCTTATCAATTAGGTGGCTCTTTTTGTCACCTCTTACCATTCACCTTCTCCATTACTTATTGATTACCCTATATAGGACTAGACCATCGATATCTACATTTTAAATATTTCCACTTTCACCTAAGACTCAACCATGCCTATGACCTAAGACTCAACCATGCCTATGACCTAGACTCAATCATGCCTAAAACCTACCAACCCATTCCTCTACCTCATCATATTTTTCCCTATCTTACGGGAGAGCTAAATTGGACCGAGACCCCTTTTTGTTGGGGATACATAGGAAACACTTCAAGAGCATGGGGCCCTTGGAGGTTAGCTCGGCCAATCTTTACCCTAACCCATTTTCCCCTACATGTTTGTCTATTAACATTTCACCCTTAATTATTTTCCATTTTTCATTAAAATTTGGAAATTTCTCATTCATACATATCTACCATTTTATCACATCATAAAAACATTCAATCAATCATTTCACATTTCCATGATATCAAATATTTTGGAAACTTCCACCATAACATACATATAGATCATCATTTATTTCCCATGTTACCAATAACTTGTAAATTAAATCAAAAATAAAAACAAGACTCAATCATGCCTACATGACCTAACTCAACCATGCCTAAATGACCTAACTCAACCATGCCGAAACTGACCTGACTCCATCATGCTTAAACTGACCTAACTCCACCATGCTTGACTCCGACTTGACTGAATCAATCATGTATGAACCGAATTGAATCCATCATGCCTAAACCGACCTAACTCCATCATGCCTAAACCGACCTAATTCCACCATGCCTAATCCACCTAGTTTCCATCCATACACAAATAACAATAGAAATTTCAAAACACAAGTACATCATCCATAACCATCGATCTCACCATCTATAAATAAAAGTTTGTGTATCCATCAAATATACACTAATACAAAATAATACAAGTATCTCTCTGGGTACATTCTCAAAATATTCGACATGCATGCTCGGTATAATAATCAACTCACAAAAATCTCATGTACAGCCTCACTATCATTGCACATAGGTTGGTATGTGTAAAAATAATCAAAATGGCAATATGAGATACATCAATTTTCAGCCCATCGATGTCCATGTCGATCTCATTTGTCTCCTCTATAGTCTTGTCCATGACTTAAACGTCCAAAAGTAAAATGGGATTCAACTCCTTGAGTCAAACTTCAAGAAATGAGTGACTCCCTCAAAAGGGACACCTCTTCTCTCTATCTCGCCACTATAAATAGTCTTCTCCCTCAAAGGATAGCTATACAAAGCTATCCATATTGCACATAGTCTATCATAAAAAATGACTATCCTTGCAAAAACAAAATAAAATATTGAAGCTTCCGCATTGATTAGCTTCAAAAAGACTTCAAGGAGATAATATATTCATCCCAAAAAGACTTATTGCATCAAACAACCTATCAAAAATGAAAACAAATGAATAAAATGATAAATTTTTGTCATGGACTTGCCTATTTTTGATCATGGGTTTATTTTCATGTAAACATTACGTCATACACTATATTACGCTAAAACCACCCATTTTCACCTCATTTCCTTTTCATTCTAATTTTCTATCTTCTCGAGGGACTTATCACAAACATGAAATTTTGTGATCATGTAACTTCCTTCACCCTTATCATAGTCAAACATACAACACCTTTAAGGTATTATGTTCATAATCCAATCTATGCTATGGAAGAATCGTTATGGTTCTTATCAATTAGGTGGTTCTTTTTGTCACCTCTTACCATTCACCTTATCCATTACTTATTCATTCCTTTATATAGGACTAGACCATCGATATCTACATTTTAAATATTTCCACTTTCACCTAAGACTCAAACATGCCTTTGACCTAAGACTCAACCATGCCTATGGCCTAGAATAAATCATGCCTAAAACCTACCAACCCATTCCTCTACCTCATCATATTTTCCCTATCTTACGGGAGAGCTAAAATTGGTGAGACCCTTTTTGTTGGGGATACATAGGAAACACTTCAAGAGCATGGGGCCCTTGGAGGTTAGCTCGGCCAATCTTTACCCTAACCCATTTTCCCCTACATGTTTGTCTATTAACATTTCACCCTTAATTATTTTCCATTTTTCATTAAAATTTGGAAATTTCTCATTCATACATATCTACCATTTTATCACATCATAAAAACATTCAATCAATCATTTCACATTTCCATGATATCAAATATTTTGGAAACTTCCACCATAACATACATATAGATCATCATTTATTTCCCATGTTACCAATAACTTGTAAATTAAATCAAAAATAAAAACAAGACTCAATCATGCCTACATGACCTAACTCAACCATGCCTAAATGACCTAACTCAACCATCTTTGAAATCGCTGACTCCATCATGCTTAAACCGACCTAACTCCACCATGCTTGACATGACTGAATCAATCATGTATGAACCGAATTGAATCCATCATGCCTAAACTGACCTTAATCCATCATGCCTAAACCGACCTAATTCCACCATGCCTAATCCACCTAGTTTCCATCCATACACAAATAACAATAGAAATTTTAAAACACAAGTACATCATCCATAACCATCGATCTCACCATCTATAAATGAAAGTATATGTATCCATCAAATATACACTAATACAAAATAATACAAGTATCTCTCAAGTACAACCTCAAAATATTCGACATACAGGTCGGTATAATAATCAACTCACAAAAATCTCATGTACAACCTCACTATCATTGGCACATAGGTTGGTATGTGTAAAAAAATAATCAAAATGGCAATATATAGATACATCAATTGTCAGCCCATCTGATGTCCATGTCGATCTCATTTGTCTCCTCCCCCTCTCTTCTAGCCCAGTGCTTTGCCAGCATCTCTTCACCCTCCATGGGTCTTGGTCTAGCTTATGCCTATCCTACGATAGGGTTAGGCCTCTGTGAACTAGTGGCCTTATCTTGAACCTATCTTGGGGCTCTCTAGCCCCATGTACTCTTTGTACTATGCGTGTGGGATCTCATCCTCTCACTCAAGGCCAGATGTGCTCTGTAATATACATAAGAGGGGACATCTGTCCCACCCGGTAGTCAAGTGATTTGTTAATATCTGGAAAAATAGGTCCTATCCTCCATCATGTCATGGAGAACCCCCATCAACACTCATGGGAATATCCCACCCTCCACATCTAGAAATACAAAGTAATACACTGCCTCCATGATCAAGACAATCAACCTCATCTCCTGAGGATGTGCCATGTACATGTCCCCATAGATCAGGCTCATGTTATGGTATCTCAACACTATTATCACCTCTCTAAACACCGCCACTATCAGCTCCTCTGATTCCTCTGATGAAATAGAATAAACCTTAAATCCCATTATAGGTAGTTGCAGGATCCTGTATACATCCTCCAAGGTGACAGTGATCTCACCCGTCGGTAGGAAGAATGTATTGGTTGTTGAATCCCATCTATCGACGAGTGCAAACATCAAAATAGGATCTTAAACTATATATGTCCGTAACATTGGATCCCAATCAGGCCAATGTCCATCACGTGCCTCCACTCCTCTGTGGTCATGCTTGATTGTACCGCTAGCAACATAGGCGACACTCTATCCCTTATCCATAATCGATCACTAGCCTACATCTAACAAACACAATAATTTTTTAGCCTTGGCCATACCCACAATACCTTTTACCCAACACACCTATTACATGACATAACTATTTCCCACCACACCCTACCCAAATCACAACCCTATCAACTACCCCTTTTTCCTAGTGTACTATTACACCTATTCTCCCTTATTCTACTTGCCACCCCACCATCACCTAAACACCCCTTTTCCCATATTTTCCCTATATATACCTTCCCTTACCCCTCCCTTCACTAATTTACTTCCACCTACCATTTCCTTCCCATCGTTCCCCATCATCCCTAATCGGCAGCGGTCACCTTAACTATCACCGATTTTCCTCGACCGACGTTGGTTCAATTTCACTAGTGTCGGTCATCTTGGACTTGACCGATCTAGCCAAGGCCAACCAACATCAGCCAACCCTTGACCAACGTCGTCTCTGTTGAGTAATAAAAACTAACGCCCCCCGCCTATCAAAAATTTCTCAATAAGCACCCTAAAACACATAATCTACAATAACCCAACCTACCCTAACTTCATTCCCACCCTTATTTACACTATATTGGACCCCCTCCCTCATTTCATTCTTTTTTACCTATAAATGAAAATTCATTTTCCCCAAACCCCTCCTTTTACCCAAACCAATTTAAACATCATTTTCAACCAAATGACGGTAAAGGATTGAATCCTACCTCATCTCGATGTCATTGGTGTGGTGGTATGTCTACTTTGCACATTAGTGGTCCACCCAAATCCTCTCTTGCCTCCACCATCACCAAATCCACTCCTCACCTCACAACCAATCAAATGGCTCCAATCGATCTCATGGACCCACCCATTGAATGCCACTCACACACTAGTAACTTTCCACTCAACTCACACACCTTGTTCCATCTTTTTCTCCTCTTACCCTACCACTTTTTGTTTTCCCTAATAGCAACAAGTTAAAATGAATCTGTAAAATATGGATTTTTATTTTTATTAACCCTACCTAACATGACCGATGTCGGTCATACTAAACCAACGTCGGTTACTTTCTAACCGACATCGGTTACCTGCTACTATCATTTTTATCCCATTTTACCCATTTTGGCCTCAAATCATCATTGTTTGATACCCTTTGACCTTATCCACACTTATTTCAACCTACCTACAAACCCTAACTATCCCTACATTTCCTTCATTGTATCTCAGGATTTGTTATTTTACCTATATCTTGGCCTTACCCATGCCATGACCTATTTATCTAGACCTGACCTACTTAGTGTGACCATTGACCTTGTGTACTTGTTATACCTTGTGATGTTGTTACCTATGTTGTTTTAGCTTAACAACCATACCTTATCTATTGACGTTCCATTTATCCCGACTAACCCTTTGGTATGCGAACATACCTAAACGTTCTTGCACACGACCTACATTGTGTTTTGAACCATATCCTATTCCTTAGATACCTGAATCACTTCACCCTTTTTTGGATAAACCTATCGACCTTGGATGATGTAGAATTTGCAATCTCTTCAACTTGGTATAGTGTTTTAGTCTATACCTATGTGTGCATTTGATTGCCATTACCCATTACCCAATTCAACCTTGGCCCATTACCTATTACCTAATTTGACCATTACCCATTACAAAATTTGACCTTAGCTTATTACCTATTACCTAAGTAGACCATTACCCTTTCCTAAAGCACCCATACTCTTCCCCACCTACATTAAATCACACCAACTACACATTTATCAAACCAGTTACTAATTCCGTATAACATCTCATTCGTTCCTAGTTTGAGGGGATCACCTTCACCTACACCTAGGGCAACCTCGCTCTCACCCAAACATGGGGCATTCACTTCCTATTTTTTTCATCATCACTTACCAATATAAGATACGTGAAAAAGCGGAAAAATGAAGACACCAAATTTGGGTCACATTCCCCCTTTTACCCTACATGTATATTAATTTAATTACCTACAATTAAATTAATTCTCATTCTCACATTATTCATTACTAAATACCTTAATTAAATTAATTTCCACCTCACCTAGACACCTCACCCCACCGCATCACCTAGACACCTCATCATAGGCCTATTCTTAGCATGTTCATTCTAACTAGGACTAAATCTCTACTTACCAAATAAATGAGACTTAGTATAACACTAACACTAGATGCCTATCATTTATATAAAAATATGCCCATTTACTTACGTGGAAAATACCATTTTTGACCCGAACCAACGGGAAGAACTGGTAAAAAAATAGCTAGGATCTGTTGTTTTTCCAACCTAGAATTTCCCACCAGTAACCAATTTTGGTTAACCCTAAATTGATGTCGGTTAACCTAAACCATTTCGGTTACCATATATTTAATTTTCTAACCTTTTTCCAAAGGTTGGAATAATTATTTGAGTCTAAGAGGAGAGAGATCTACATGCAATCATGCACCAAAGCCCTCTTGAACATCTATACATCCTAAATCAGCACCAAGACTAAGCTAAAGGTTAAACATTCACGATAATATTTCAGGAAGCACATCCACAAATGCTTACCACCAGTTTAAAAAATCAAACATCATCTCCATCTAACCAGCAGGTCTAGAAATACAAGTATATTTGGATCTACATCTCCCATACTTATTTAGATCAATTTCTTTATTTCTATTTAAGATTCCTAGTCTCCTTTGCATCTCATCACCTCCCACCTTCTTGTCAATCCCTCCTCCTAACCACCTAAAACCTCCCAACTCTCTATACCTAAATCTAGACATCTCTGAGAATTCTCAGTGTCTTTGGAAACCTAACCCTCATTTTCCCATTCTCTGTGTAATCACATAGAATCTTCAAAACTAAGTTTTATTGAGTTTCCATCACCTGACCCTACCGACATCGTTTAACCCAAACCTTCGTTATTTTCATCTCAACCGCATCGGTCTCTATATTTAGTAATTATGTCTATAACAACAACCTCATAACCTTCACCCAAATAAACCAAACCACCCAAAACCTGATCTTGACTTGTCCTAGTCACCTTGGCTACCTACCCCACCTCCAGATCTGATCATAACCTTACCCATTAGATTAAATTTGCTTATTGTATTTGAATGAGATACCTAAATCATATCAACTACAGTAGGATGTTGTTTATTTATGTTATTTATTACATTGAATTGTATTAAACAATGGATTGATAACCATCTAGGAAGTATCAAACTTCCTAGATCTAGCACACACTAGGTAGTCCACTGACATATATTGTTTAATATTCCTCTTGTGGTATTGTTTTGCATTCATAGGTAGTTCCTCATAGAAAAAAGTAATTTCTCGCAATCAGCACTAGATTAGGAAATCAGAATGCACACACTCTATCTTCCACATTCATTCATAGGTATTCCTCCTCACCCTTACCCTATCTGTTTTGCTCATACGTAACTTATTGGTGAAACACCTACCTTTGAAATAATTTCCTTATGTCATCTTCATCAACACTTGTGTGATGTTTGAATATCATAATCTTCTTATTCAATGCCTTCACACACTTTGGTCCATTATTTTCTTATATTCTCATGACTTTCTTTTAAATTCTACAATTTTGTTCTCTATAGTTGTTAGCCTCTTAATAACCTCATAGGAACATTTTTCATATCAGATGTATTTCTCAAAGGAATTGATTAAAAATTCAATTTCCAAATTACCATAACTCTTTTTACATTTATCTAACACCATGCCTTCCAATTTCATATCTATCAATGCTTTTTTCAAGCCCTTTCATTTCCACCTCCATCTTTTCTCTAACCTGATTCAAAAATTCAATCCTGATTTTAGACAAATATTCATTGCATATTGGGTTCCCATTTTATCTAGTGGCATAATTCCTTCCTTTTCAACTAGATCTTCATCAATTTGGTTGATAAGGTTTAGCTTGGGAAGGATTCCTTCAAAGTAGAAAATATCATTATCACATTGTTCAATCAAATCATTAATTTCACTGAGCTTGGTCTTAAGTTCTTCATACCTCTCTCTTGCTTTCTTAAAGATTTTATTCCATTTTTTAATTAACTTTTCAACCCATTTATCAACAACCTTTTCAATGCTTCCAACAACTCTAGGAGAAATGGTAGAAACATCTTCTTGATCTTCACTTGATGGGCCCACTAACTGTTGTAAGCATGAATTCAAATATTTGACTTGGTCTTTTAATTACCTTTTTGATATCTTGTCCTCATCAAATTTATGTAGCAAACCTTTCACTACCATTGTAACTTCCTGCTTTACTATTTACATGGAGGGTTTCCCAAATCAGATATGCTTCATGTCATAATCACTTACTATAATGTCATCCCTTGACTTTCCTGTGTGTGGGGTTTTAATCTACAGGGTTCTAGAACCATATGGATCCACATGAGTCTTAGTGATAACTCTTTCCTTTTTTGAAGTCTTCTTGGGATTTAGGAAGGCTAAATTTGTAATATCTATGAACTTTTCTGGTACAACTTCCTCTTCCTCTTCTAAAATCAATCCTCCTAACCAAAAATTTGTGAGAGTAGTCCCCGCTATTATCTCTTGTGATGTAGGCTAGGATTTCTTAGAGAAAACCACCAATTGTTTAGATGTTTCTTGGATATCTTGTACCAATGGCATTTCTTGTTGTGCCTTGTCTACTCCCAATACTGATTCTTTGGATTCATCTTGTATTATTATTACCTCTAACTACTCCTTTCCCTAATCCCTATTTTGGGATTGATTAATTATTTCATGGCTCATACTATCAATTGGTGCATTTCCCTTATTTGTAAATTCATCTAGGGTAGTAATCACTTCTATAGTCTTTTTTGGAGTTTCTCATACTTGTATTTCTTCCAAGTTCAATTCCTCTCCTATTACACTATCTTCCTCCTTTAAAGGCTATTGTTTAGTAGAAAATTTTTCTTGAGATCGTATATCAAACAACCTTTTACTCTATATACTCTTCCTTATGTTGCTTTGTGTGTTGAGATCCAATAATTGGTTCTTCACCCTTAGCAACATTTTGCACATTTTGACTTTCATTGGTTTCCACTTTTTTAGTGCCTTATTTTGTGGTTTCCACCACCACTTCCTCAACAGAGTCTACATTCTGAGGTGGCTCATTGCTTTTACTGAATTTTTCTTCTTTTTGAGGATATCCTTTGGTTAGTGAAATAGTGTCCATAAGTGTTTCACTTACAATTCTCTGAATCTTTGATCCATCTACCCTTGAAACTATTTGAATTTCAATAGAGATATCTTGTACTAGAATTTCTATTTCAACAGTTGGAAACTGGGTAGATTCCTTCATTCTTTCATTCAACTGAAGAGCACCTGCACCTTCTACCATATGTGTCTCAATTTATACATCAAAGGGTTCAAGTATAGGAACATCTCCTACTACATTTGTGTCCATTATTTCAAATGGACTCCTTGTTTGTTCATGTGGTTGATTAGAGTGAGGTAAATCCATAATTGTAAATATTTCTACATAAAAATTTCAAAATATTGTTCTATCACATAACTTCCTAGTTGGTTAGATAGGGGAGTACCTTGAGTTACCTTTTCTTGGATAAATTCAGCCAAATTTCCTTATGGAAACAAGATTGAAGTTGAAGACACTAGTTGTACAATTGGATCAACCTAGGGTATCTTTTGATCTCATGGTGATGTTACTTGATGAGCTAAGGAAGCCACTACTCTATTTTGTTCCTCAGTTAGAGCAGGAGGATCAATCACTTCTGGCTCCCTTCTTTTGTGCTTCCTTTCATGGTGACCACCCATATCTCTCTCCAAAGGAACTTCTACTCTGGATCTCTTTGTAGTCCTCTCAAAACATTTAATTTCAGGGCCTCCCCTTCTTTTTACACCTTGCACCAAGGATTTAGGGTCCACACCTTATATAGACCCCCTTGATGTCTTGGTTGTACTTTGGATGCCCCTATTAATATTGTTGTGGGAGTCCATTTTTAGTCACACTAGTTCCTTTAACCTATATTGGTACTGCAAAAATGATGGAGGTATTTTGCATGGACTTCAAAAGCATTTCTTCTATCTTAGGCTTCAAATCAGACATGGAAGTCCTAGTCTCACTGGTAGTAGTATTCCATTCATAAATGATACCTATGGTAGGTATTTGTATGGGAAACTAAGGATCCTTTCCTCCCAAAGGATCTATCTTATCATATCCTTCTCTCAAAAGGGGAAGATCTTCTTTCAAAACTCCCAAATCCCTGAACTCATTAAGTACCTTTTTATTTTGTATGGATAGAGATATACCCTTTTCTTTTAGCTAAGTCAAGATCCTTCTCATTACATTGATAATTATACCATATTGGTTGTATTCCTCTTCCTCATCCATTTTATTGGAGCCAATGGTTGTGTCTCAATATTGTGTTCAATATAGTATTGAATCACTATGTGTTGGTCATCCATAATACCCTGAGGTATCACAAATTTTTAAAATGAATAATTTTCTTGAGAGTCATTCTTGAGAATTATCTTAGCCTAACCTCCTCTTCATCTCTACAATTCATCCAATAATCCTCAAAGTGAGGTTCATGTTCAAAAGAACTTCCCAAGGTAGTGCCAACATCCCATCTAATATCATAATTAGATCTTGACTAAAATTTATACATGTTTAACCTTTCCATATCCTCTCTATTAATCTATCCCATGTCATGGAGGGGCATGAGTATATTCAAATTTTAATAGGGAACTTGATATTTGTTTTATGCTTTCTTGTAATCAATTTTGTATAGGTGTTACTTGCCTTAAAATATCACATAAGGCCATCTTATCATCTAAATATCTAGGCAGTTTACATGGCTGCCCATCAAACCCACTAGCTCTGATATAAGTGAAGAATATATATTAGATAAAGTAACAACCATATTCCATTATTGCATTCTTAGCTTCCTCATACATTCTATATTGTTCCCATTCAGGTTTGAATAAACATATCATAGGTGCAAAAAATGCATCATTTACTAGTCTCACATTTATTTTCCAATTACTCAATTGTAATTGGGGATAAATCTCATGAAATTTACACTCTTTAAAGTGTTCTTGTGGTGGGAGGCCAGGAAAATGCTTATGACCTATAATATTGTATATCAAGTATGACATCATATAAAATTCAAGATCCTTAGTAACACCCATGTTAATTTTTTTGGCCAGTGTTAAAAGATGCATGTGAATTGAATCATATATGAGTGTTGCCCAGAAAATGCTTCCCTTCTTTTATAAAATAATCTAGATATATGGCAACATCCACTTCTTGAATTTTCTAGCCAATTCTAGGTTAGCATTTATACTTAGTAACACAATTAAGTCTTCTACTTCCTCCATAAACTATCACCTAACCAATTTTTTAGGGATTCTAGTGGTAACCTTTTTGTCTTTTAACAACCATTCATTTTTATAACCCGACATAGTTCTTTTTTTAGTCTCGAAATCCTTAAGAGCTAATTCAATGCTTAGAGTTACTGGGGTTGTGATTCTTGGTAATTTGAGCATTATCCTAAAAGCTCTGGGTGTTAGAGTTAGAACTCCCTCACCACTTCCATCCAAAACCTCCCTCTTTTGCAAATCATAATTTAAAGAAAAATGCATTACTAGCTCGGGATAATGCACCGAGGAGGTATAGCATAAACGAGCGGATAGGGCAATATTACTAGCCTCAATTGCTCTCATGAATTCGCTTTTATCTAGATTATTGAGCCTTTGCAAAAAATCATTCAAATCAACATTTACCAAGTTTGTGTCTGTGATTTTATCCACGTTTTGGTGATACGGGATGTTACATAAAACCCAACTTTTGTGGCTTCATTTTCTATACTCTAGCTTCTCCCTTTAATCTCTTGTGAATTGTAAGTCAAAAATGAAAATATGAACACAATACAAGCCTTACCCTTTTTTTGTGCAAGTATTGTGCAATTTTCCCTACTTCTTTGATCCTAAATTCTCTAGCTCAATATCGACACCTTTTAGTTGATTTTTCCTTGCTCCTTTGTGAATTCTAGTAACTAGGGAACCCATATCTTCGTATGCAATAATAAAGACTCAAAGTGTTTGAATGCTTCAAATAATTTTCTTTGATTCATGAAAAAATGCATTAATGGTGGCATCCATAAATGTGTTACATATTAGCCATCTATCCTACTTTTTCCATTTTAATGTGGACCATTCACTTGGATAAATTTCATTATTTGCGGGTTCAGGGAGTATTTTTGCACTTTTACACAACTTCTAAGTTAACAAGAAATCGTTTCTCCCTGAATTTTGCTGAAAACATGACACGTGTCCATGGGGGCCTCGGAGGATTCATTGCACTTTGTACTCCATCGACTTGTTCTTACAAAAATACATTATTGGCCCAATTCTCGACTCCAATCTCATTTTGACACCTATTCCTTTTCGGGAGTGGGGTCAATTTATCCTTTGCATCGTCTAACTCGAATATTCATGGGATTATTTGTCAGGGCTTCGAGACCAAGTTTGCACTTTGTAGTTTTTATGTGAATAGTGTAATTTTGCAAATCAAGCCCACTGCAACACAACCAATGGAAACACACCATGTATCTTTGGGTGGTGGAATAAAATATGAAATTTGTAATGAAGGTCCAAAGGACAATATACAAGGAGGATTTTCAAGGTTAAACACGATCAATAATTGATATTTTCACAAGGATTTTTAGAGACATCATGATTATCACATGCCTTTACCATAAAAGAGGATTCACAACCTAAACACATGATTTTTTTGCATTAAACATGATTGCATCTTTCAATCATACATTTTTAAACATTGAAAAACTAGTTAAAGGAAATATTTGAAGGCACACATTATATAAAAGGGTGAGATAAAATTGAGAACTAAAAACACCTACAACTACACCTTCATTTACAAATATAACTATGATACCTCTCAAAATGTTTATGACACAAACACCTCCACCTAAGGAAATTACAAGCCACATTTGTCCTCCACCTACAAAATCAATTATCTCTACATCAACTAATCCCAAAACTACAAAATCCACAACTCATTTGGATCTCATCAATCACATTATTTAAACCCCCCTTCCTTCATCAAAAATTTCCTCTACATCCATACCTAGCTCATCCAAAACCATGAAAGGACCTCACAAACAAGGTATTGTCCAAGTTTTTAAAAGTCCTTCTTATACCTTCCATGAGCCATATCGACTCCATGGATCATCGGAATTTTCTCCCACCTCCACTTAGAAAGGTCATTTAAAATCCTATTAATCATCCTCCCATTTTAAGTCCAAGACCTCCTTATCAATCTTATCCACTATGTCCTCATCCCCATTTACTATACTATTGAGGAATCATAAAAAACAATTCAAGGAGCTATAATTAATGGCCCCTAAAATATTGGCTAGGTACAAAAGGGTGTGTATGCATGCAAGGCATAGTTGAAGAAAGGTGCGCAAGGAGAAGGCACATAGGAAAGGATTTAGGGAAGGGTTTAAGGAAACCTGTGGTGCACGCAGAAAAAGCCAACATTCCAAGACTTAGCTATATTTGGAATTTAGTGAAGGATACGAGGAAAATGTGACCTGACTATGCATGCAGAGTGGATAAGGTGTAGCTTAGTGACAGGTTGGCCCAGGAAAGAATATGCCCCATGTAGTAGAGGTTTCTAGAAGGACATCATGACATGGAGTGGTGAGCTCAGGCCTGGAGGAGCATGCACTCTGGAGGACCACATTCAAACACTTGGTGATGGATCTGAGGCCACAGGAGAATGAGTTGGCAGATCAAAGAAGCTATATATACAAGTTCTGTGAAGTAAAAGACACACCTGAACACATAGAGAAAGGGTGGAGCTCTATAGAAATACTGCAAGGACTCTGTAGTTTGGGAAAATAAGGGTAGGAAAGAATGTATCAAGGGTTGGGAATTATAAATTTTCTTTTGAGGCCTAGTTATATAAGTCAGTTATAATGCATGACTACGGTCTGCCTTTCTGTGACATTTTGTAATGGCCTAATGAATGTAATAAGGTTACCAGTTGATATGAATATGAGCATTAATGGTTCTGATACATACATCCTTCTTCATAGTTCTTTCTCATTTATGTTTATGAACTAGTATGAATGCTTGTATGATTTCCTTTCTGTATTGGTGTAAGTTCTTTAATCTATTAAGCACTTTATGTCTGGAATAACTACAAGGATCTAGAAGCCATTCTGAGCTCTATGGTGCTTGTATGTCTTATTTCCTTTCAAAATCTCTTACACTCAGATCATAGATGATGTTTCCCATTAAACTCACATAAAAGAGAGACTCGATGCCCATGCGTGCCTCGGGTGGTGAGCACCCAGTGCCCATTGGGTGATAGGCCAATGTACATGGGATTTCTTTCCTTTGTGATGGGGGTAAAAATGACTACATCTTGGTTCCATTTTTGGGACCTCTTTTCAAAGTTGTAGTGGGAAATGGCATACATCATGATCTAGGTAATGAGTAATGATAGAAATGTTTAACTTTGGAAAGTGTTGAATCATGGTTCAAGAGCACGGAGGATGAATTTTCTTAGAGATTCAACACTGGACCTGAATTTAATGCACGTAGGTGGGTAGAAGAGAACCTCTACCATGATTTATATGAAACATTTTTTTTTGCTTCCCAAGTAGAACTCTATGAATGGATCTCAGCATATGCGTCTAGATCAAGCTAGTATTATAGATCATGCACATGGACCCAAGAAGAATACAGAGGCTATAGGATGTAGATCTGATGTGGACTCATGTTGTGGATCATTGGTGGAAGGGTGTGTTGGCTAGCTACACTCTAGAGTATGCTATTTCCACATATTCTTGTCTAGAAGTTGTTGAGTTTGAATTTTGTGGAGATCCCGAGAGGATCATTTCTACGTGTTATCCCTCTAGAAATGAAGATCTTGATTGTTACTTTGAGTTTAGAGGCATTTCCAATGGCTGGCTAAACCATTTTGAGTGTTGGGTGAGGAAGCTAGGGTGGAGGAAGATGGCAGATATTATGAGAGAAAGAAAGGGAGGAGAGATAACTCAAGTATAGTGAAGTGCGTGAAAGGGATATTTCTAGAACAATGTGAGGCTATAAGTGTGATGGATCTATGGAGGTAGACATTGTGGGAAGGAGTTGAGGTTCATGTGGAGGACATGGAACTTGAGAAGTTTATGCTACCCCATCTTGGAAAGTGCGTAAGAGAGACCCCTTCAGACTTCGATGAGAGTTCATCATGTGGAGAGAGAAGAGTCATTGGCATGTATCTGAACCCACCCAGTGACCAAACCTAGTGCTTGGTTTTCTAGATCAAGGAAGGAGTATCATTGACCTAGTTGGTATCAGTGGAAGTGATAGATCTACGCCTAGGAGATATAATTTTTAGTTCCCACTTCTATGGCTACACATATTCTAGTATTCAGAGGAGTCTTTGGACAAGGAGAAAGTACACAAGCCTTTGGTCTCATGTCTGGGAGTGGTGCGGGGTACATAGTGGTAGTGGGGCATTATCATAGACCATCGAGTGCACATAGTTAGTGGAACCTTGGGGACACTTGGCATGACTACTACAGGACCTGGTGGTTTGGTGGATTTGGTGGGTAAGAGGAATAGGACCTGGTGGACCTAGTGGTTCTAGTGGATCTGGTGGCTCAGGAGGCATAGGACTGGTGGATCTAGTGGATCGGTGGTGGAGGAAACACCGAAAGGAACCAAGGCTCTAGCTCTTAGGAGGACAAGGGCCCTAACCACCCCCTCAAGTCTTCTTTGAGATGTCTTTACATTTTCTAGATTACAGAGGTATTGAAGATGTTGCAGAACATGTTCACAAGTGTGAGCTGCTATGGTGCAAAAGGGGATCACAACCTCGAGAGTGGAAGGCTAGTCAGTTTGCAACGACGTTGCAGGGGGCATGCACATAGCTGGTATAGGAAATATGACCCTCATCAAATAGTGGTGGATTATACTACTTTAAAGAATGCCTTCTTGGTAGAATTCCACATCCTTGAGTTTGAACAGAAGAGCATCAAGCACCCTGAAGGAGATTCAACAAGGAATGGCAGAGAGTGTGTGGGAGTATGATGCATGCTTTAAAACTCTCTTATCTAAATTATCATATGATATTCACCCTTCACAACATGCTCAGTGGTTTTTTGGAGGGTTGATCACACCTTTTAGAAGGGCCTTATCTCATAAAACTTTCACAGACCCACGTGAGGCGTTAGAAGTTACTTTCTCACACCGAGGTTGTTGGAAGTGTTGACACTAGTATTAGCCCATTTTGGAGGCTCAGATTGCTGCTATGGCTAAGTAGCTAGAAAATTTATTTGTGAACTCATCCCATGAGACTCAGCAGTGGTTTATGGTGTATAGATTGTGAAGTAGAGGGCATGTCAAGGATAGTTTCCCCGGAGGAAGATAGTGTGCCATGATGATAGTAATGTGAGATTTTCATGGGGACCATGATGCAAGTAGATGCCCCTTGTTACAATGTGTAATTCAGAAGAATGTGTCTTGCTACTTGTAAGATATGCACCTCTACAACCCATGATACTAAGGATTGTAGGCTTATTGATTAGATCCATGAGGCCATTGATCATGGGGTGTGCCAGAACCTAGCATTGCTAGCAGTTCTAAAGGTGATGATCACCATTATGAGGAGCACGCAGATGGAGGCATGCGTGGAAGGGGATTTCATGGAGGATTCCATGGTCATGGTAACCACGTGGAGGAAGAAGTGAGTTCCCATGTGGAACCTATTTTAATTGTGGGTCTATAGAGCATTACAAATGAGAGTGCCCAGACCTATTGTAGTGCTCATGGTGTGGGAAGAAACACAAGTATGAGGAGTGCCCTGAGTTATTTGAGCACATGAATCAGCAACAATGAAAGAAAAGGGCACTACAATGGTAAGCATTAAGAAGAGACACACAATGGATGCCATGGGTAACACATGATGCAGGCTTAGAACCTGTTTTAGTAACAACAAGAGTAGAGGCCACATGCACAAAGGAAATACCAAGGTAGAGGACTCTGGTTTCAAGAGAAGAAGTGGTGCATGGAAAGTACCCAAATCCTACTCATCAGAAGGAGGTATATCAAGATACCATGGATGTCATTTGGAGTTTACAAGGAGAAATCTAGTGTCTAAAGGAGTAGTCTAGGAGGGAAGAGTAAAGGAGGAAGGTCGAGGCAAGAGATGACCTGGATGAGGTCAGGGAAGTATGTAAAATGCTAAGGCAAGAGAATGTTATTCCCTTACTAGGAGCATGGTTGAGGGAGAAGGTACCATGTGCCAAAGAGAAGAGTGTGAGAGGTAGGTCCTGCATGTAAACCTTCCCCCTCATAGCCTTGACTATGATAGAGAGATCATGTTAAATGCAGTAGTGGATGGATGGCTGCATTGAGTAATATCCTCATTGACATAGGTGGAGGTCAATGTTCTCACATTGGATGCTTGGCATTAGATGGGAAGGCTGCATTATAGCCATCTTTGAATGTGTTGTATATGGAAAAAAAAACAAAGGCAATGCCCATTGGTGTCTTAAAAGATGTGGCTATCACCATTCAAGGAGCTAAGTTTACTGGGGACTTTGAAGTCTTGGTGCTCATCGAGGTAGACAATTTCCCAGCACTACTTGGGCACCCATGGTGTTACAAGAACAATGTGGATCTTGGTTCAACAAAGGGTACATTAGCTTTGAAAATGAGGAGGAGCGAGTCATCATACCCCTGGCTGATGGGAAGTCAACACCCTATAATTAAACCTTTGGGAGAAGAGGTCTGGATAGGATATATGTGTGCTCAATCAGGGATCTAAAGATAATCCATCCTACCGATGGAGTTATCAGTTTGAAGATGCTCAGTCGGTAAGTGACACCACCAATCTAGCATGTGATAATTGGGTACATGGGACCTATGAATTGATTGAATGACATTTAAGAGGATTGGTGACAAAGGTGACAAAGGTGTGCACAGTCAGGTGCCTAGGAGGAAAAGAGCTACCTAAGTACTCAGGAGGGGCCTCCCTTGAGGTCTTTTTGTAGAGAATGGAAGCTTAGTGGAAGGAAGAAAATGAAAGAAGAGGGATGTTAAGTTACATCCTACTAGGAACTGTTGCACGCTGGTGGGTGACACATCGGGATAATCTATTGGAATGGCGTGAAGTGAGAATTTCCTTTGTGTTCATTTCTCTAGAAGTAATGTGCCCACCACCATCAAGGACTACCATGGTAAGAGCCACCTCTTTCCACGTCCAAGCCTATGAAAGGACCTAGAGGGAAGGTGTGGAAGATTTTCCACCATCCCCTAGGTGCACAAATTATATTCTACACTATAGGGTTACGTGTGCACACATGGTACATACATTTTGAGACACACCACCAAATAGGGAATTGGAAAGAACTAGTGGCTGACCTAGTTCAAACATTTGAGTATCAAAGTACCAAGCCATCAATTGATAAGGCATTACAGGTTATTAAACACCTTACCATGGGGGATAGTGCCCATGGTGAAGATAGGCTGTTGGACTTGCTTGGTGAACTAGGTTTGGGGAGCACTTTGAAGAAGAGGAAATAGAGGAGGATCAGTTTTGTGCATGCGTGTGTGAAAAAGGAGAAAGGAAAGCTTGTTTATGTGATTGATGGGGAGGAAGCAAAAATTTTGGATGTTAACCATTCTGTAGGGATGTGTGAGGTAGTGGAAAGTGTTGATACTCATGTGCACACCTACCATGAACCTTTAAAACTAAAAAGGTTAACATCAGCTCAGGAGAAGAACCTAAGGAAGCTATCATTGGAGATTACTAGTGGAGAAGGAAGTCTCTAAGATCATTGATCTTTTGCAAATTTGAAGATTTATTTCCACGCAGGTACCATGAGCTCAAAGGCATCCACCATTCCTTGGGGGAAATGAGGATAAAGATGAAGGATGGTGTGCACCCGGTAGGAAGAGACCCTACCGGATGAATCCCAATTTACACGTGAAGGTAAAGGAAGAGATAGAAAAAATGATAGCATCTAGGATCATTGAAGTTGTGGAAGAATCAGAATGGATAAGTTGATGGTAATCAACATCAAGAAGGATGGGTGGATTAGGATCTACGTGGATTATAGGGAGTTGAATGCATTTTGTGTGTGTCATCGATCCTTTTCCAACCCCCTTCACTGAAGAAATTTTGGAGGGATTCGTTGGGCGTGAAATCTATTCCTTTACGGATGGATTTTTGGGGTACCACCAAGTCTAGATTGCAAAGGAAGACCAAGAGAAGACAAATTTCACCACTAAATGGGGAAGTTTTGCATACATGGTCATGCCCTTTGGGTTGAAGAATGCACCTGTTGTTTTCTCATGCATAGTGGTACAGGCATTCAGGACTTCATCCACAAATTCCTTTAGGTCTATCTAGATGATTGGATGGTGTATGGGCTAGTAAAAGACCATTGTGATAATTTGAGGTTGATGTTTGAGAGGTGTCGGTCAGTTGAGGATATCCCTCAACATTAAAAAGTGTGTCTTTGCTACCCCCTTTGGAATGTTATTGGGGCATATCATATGTAAGGAGGGCTTGCTAGTAGATCCTGCCAAGGTTGTTATTGATTGTGGGATTGGGGGAACCTACTAGCTAGAGTGCAGTGTGTGGGTTTCTTGGACATGTGGGATACTATCGGAAGTTCATCAAGGGTATGCCAAGATAGCCATGCCTTTAGAAGAATTTCTTAGACATAAAAGTGCCTTCCATTGGGGAAAGGCAGCATAGAAGGCATTTGATACATTGAAGGATAGGCTTGTCACCGCGCCTATATTACATTTTCCCTCTTAGGATAATCCCTTCCATGTTCATGTAGATGCCTCTCGGAATGGCCATTGGGGTAGTGCTTACACAACTGGTGAGGGAATTGTTGATCATCCCTATGCTTTGCAAGTAGAAGTTGACACCAGTGAAGAGCAAAATTATACTACAACCGAGCGCGAAGCATTTTCAATGATCTACGTGCTTCACAAGTTAGAGAAGTATCTTTGGAAACTCCCTTTGTGTTTTACACTGACCACATGGCATTAAAGTACTTGGTGAACAAGCCCATTCTACAAGGGTGCATATGCTGGTGGGTGTTGTTATTTCAAGAATTTGAGTTCATGGTAGTTGTGAAGCCTGGAAAGAGTAACTATGGACCTGATCATTTATCAAGGATTGATTTAGGGGAGGATGCACGTAGAGCATTGAAGAGACAATTCCCAGACATGCAATTGTTTAGGTTATGGTGTGCATGCCCTTGGATTTGGAGGAGATTGTAGTATTTCTAAAAGAAGGTGTGGCACCGGAAGGGATGAAGACATTAGAGAAGAAGCAACTAGCCATATGCGTTGCACCCTACATGTTGATCAGTGGGGACTTATACAAATTAGGGCATGATGAAGTTTTGTGTAGGTGTGTGCTAGAGCATGAGTGCCTCACCATCATAGAGGAAGCACACGAGAGGAAGTGTAGGTGGACATTATGTAGGTGATGCCACCACACGTAAAATATTAATGGTAGGATTGTGGTGGGAAACTTGTATAAGGATTGCAAGGACTATTGTAAAGTGTGTGACCATTGTCAGCGCATTGGCAAGCTAGGAAGAAGAGATGAAATGCCTTTGTGCCCTATCCCTAGCATTGAACCTTTTGAGAAATGGGAAATAGACTTTGTAGGCCCTATTACACCAGCAACGTGTAGGACTGGATCATGCTACATAATCACTTGCATGGACTATTTGACAAGGTGGGTAGAGGCAGCCCCAACTAAAGACTACACAACAGCTACAACAACAAGGTTTTTGTGGGAAAACATTATCACAAGGTATGGATGCCCTTTAAGTTTAACCAAGTGATAGGGGTACACATTTCTTGAATGAGACCATGAGGATCTATTAGCAGAGTTCATGGTGGCTCATCACAAGACTACGCCTTATCACCCACAAGAAAATGGAACTACAGAAGCATTTAAAAAATATTGAGTCATACCCTGACAAAAATTTGTGATGTCGGAAGACAAGATTGGGATGATAAGGTATCAGTCATATTATGGGCTTATAGGACAACTTATAAAAGGATGAACAAAGCCACACCATTTCAATTGGTGTTTGGCACAGAAGTTGTTCTGCTGGTTGATTTCATGATACCTTCTTTGTGAATAGCGCACTGAGAGGGTTGAATGATGAGCAAGTGTTAGAAGAGATAATTTAGGAATTGATGAAGCTAGATGAAAGATGATCACTTACCAGGTGGAGCCAAATAGCAAAAAAAACAAAGAAAAAAGCATGACATGATCACCACATTAGAAAAAATAAATTTGAGGTTGGGTAGATGGTCTTACTATATGATTCTAAGTTTTTGTGCCATCTTGGGAAGTTGAAATTCCATTGGTTAGGTCCCTACACAATCTCGTACATCCTTGATTCAAGTGTGTGCCAGTTACAAGCATTGGATGTAAAAAAATTCCTGGACACTTCAATGGGAGTAGGCTGAAGCCCTACTATAAATAAGGCTTCTTGGTGTTTGTAAATAAGGTAGTTTTGCTAGATAATTTAGAATTTCCTTTATGCATTTCCTTTCTTGTATTTCCCTTTGCGTTGTTGTTTTGTTTTGTGCCTTGGGTACCGGTAACCTTATTACTTTTTAGGGTTTTGAATGCATAGAGGGCCATGCATCGTTTAAGTGTGGGGTGGAGAGATGTGAAGGAAAGCATGGGTAAAGTACCAAGGAGGACTCTATTGAAAATCCCAGTTGAATGGCCCTATTGAAAGAGGTGCATGAAAGAAAAGGTGGAAAAGGATGGTTGGTGTCAAGATAAGGCTACTTTCATATCCCACGTACAGAGAAGGAAGAAGCGCATAAACAACACGAGGTAGGCAAGAGAAAAAATCATGACAAAAGAAGTGCCTTTGGTGCAAGTGATGCATGTGTAAGAGTCTCCTGTCAAGATGGATTGGTTGCATGCCAGAAGGTTGGGGATTATCCATGCAGGTTGGGCACGTAAGTTAGGGTGCAAAAGTGAGGCTTTGTTTGAAAAATCCACTTTAAATGTTAAAATTATGGTGGTAGGTGAAGTAGCATTTAATTCTTAAAAGTGGGAAAAACTATAAATAAAGGTTTGAGCATTTCATTATTCACTTTTCATATAAGGAGAAAGAAGCGCTTGTGCATCTTTGCAAATATTTGCAAACTGTGAAGGCTTTGAAAAGTGTGAGTGATCCGTTTGGAAGAAAAATTTCTGAAAATGTAATTTGTGAGTCACTAGTTTGGATTTGAAGAACTAGGGCAGAGAAGGGTTTTCTTCACAAGTTTGAGATCTAAGGTTGGAGGGAGTGGAAGAATAGAGTAATAGCAAGTGATTGAAGTGATAAGAGAACCTAAGAAATGGCACCCAAGAAACCAGTTGGCACACCTAAGAAGGGAAAGGGAAAGGGAAAGCAACAAGAAACTGTCATGCATACAAATGAAGAGTGGTACGTAGAAATGTAGTACCCAGATGGAGTATTGTTGGGAAAGGAGTGGGAGTCCCATTTGAGAAGCATGTCTGTAAATGATTACAATCATCATTTGAGCACAATCGAGAAGGATATGGTGCTAGATTTAGTGCGCCTAACAAATAAAAGGACACCAGAGGGTTTTCCCATCTATGACGATGATGTAAAAGTCAAGTTGGAGAAGTCAGGGTTATTACAACTCTTTGAGTTTCCCTACTTCAGGAAGCCTAAGCACCTTTATCAATGGTTGATGGTGCATGTGCATGAAGACTACTTCCACTTCACAGGGTGCAAGATGTGCATTACCCCTCAACTCATTTCACATTTCACAAGCCTCATCTATGAAGGAGATAGTTTGGAGGACGACCTAAGTGACAAAGAGGAAATTAAGGAGACTGTCGCTACCTATGCATACAAAAAGGGGTTGAGGTACTATGATATCTCATACATCAAGGACCTAGTGATGAAGATGGTTGTGCACCTTGTGACAAAGTTAAATGGCCAGGAGAGATGGACCCAAGTTAACAAGGCATGGTTGCATGTTTGTAGGAAAATTTCAGAGGGCACCATCTACAACTTGTCTGCATTCATCATGGATGAGATTGTCAGCAGCGTGAAGGAAGGTGAAAAATCCTTTTAGTAATATCCTATTAACCATTGTGTTTTCATAGATGGAGTACATGGGATTACTCCGCTAAGGACCCTTTACCCGTGAAGAGATTTGAAAAGTATTCCTATGACACTATGATGGCCGTGCACAAGGCGCACTTGGAGAAATGGTATATGTGCTTGAGGAATGCATTGGGGTAGAATGGAGGATTCTTGAACAACTACCAGTGGCCACCAAGGGAGAGACCAAGTTTTTGTATACCAACATTTTTCCTAAGAAGATTCAAACTAATAGATGAGACATGGAGCCCTTGGTGCAAGCTCCCTTTTTCCTTCACATCTCAACACTTCCAAGTGGGAGTAAATAGGTTCAGAGAATCCAAGAAGTTGAGGTTGGACCTTATAAATTTAGACCAAGACCACAAGGAAATGTGCAAAGGGTTGGTCTACCCCAACAAGCACACATACGTGGAGAGGTACGTGTCACATGAGGTCCAAATGGTGAGGCCCATGACCTTTCCCATTGTAGGAGGATCCGTGGCGCATGTATACCTTCGTATAAGACCCAAAGCTGAGAAGGGCATGTACCTAGAGAATGAGATATCCATACCTGAGGACCCAACTAGCAGGAAGAGGCCTGTGCCTAGGTGGGAGGAAAAAGAGCTAGAGAAGAAAATACCAAGTGTGGTGGAAACACAGGTAATAGGCTCCCCTGGGACAAGTGCCAGAACCAGTATGTAATCACATAAGAAGAAGTCCATAATCAAAGAGAAGACTCCAGAGCCAGAAAAGTCGTTAGACAAGGAGTCATCGGAGGAAGAAAAGACAGAGTCACCTACACCGGAATCCCTAGTTAGGAAGAAGTAGAGGGTAGAAGAAGAGACCAACCTCAGAAGAAACTAAGAGTTTGGAGAGGTACATAGGGGAAAAGGATGATGACGATGAGGAAGATGGCAGTGAAGAAGATGATCCTAGAAGAGATCAAGAGCCACCCATCTTCGACATGCATGATTCAAGAAGAAGGTGGAGAAGAAGGACAGGGGTTTCGTTTCATGCGGTAAGGGTAGCCAAGAGAGGGAAGGCACCCTTAGGGGTTTCTTTTCATTCGGTATCACTTATGCTTATTGTATTATTTATTAATTATCTCATTAAAGAAGTGTTGCTTTACAATTAGTGGAATTCACTTCGTTTTAATGCTTAGTGCTTATCATGCTGCTTTATTAATGGAATTCACTTTTTAATGCTTAGTGCTTATTTATAGATGGATGAGCACTTTTAAGTGATAAAAGAAGGAAAAAATTTATATGATGCATTGGGTGATATAAGTTTGATTCTTAGTAAAGAATTCTGATTCATTCCTTAGTTGTATTGAAAAATAAAAGTTGTATACTTTATAGAATGAAGGTTGTTGTTATATAGTACACCTAAAGTGTATAGTCTTGTAAATTTATAAGTTATAATGATGAATTACAAGTTGTGATTATTTGCATTAGTTGTGTAAATTATCTCGTACTTTTATGAAGGAGATGGAAGTCCTATCTTGTAGATATTCTTCATATTATATTATGCTTATTTTTTATCTTGATAAGATGGGTAAAGGGAATTAGTTCAAATTCCCTTATAATGATGTAGCTTGTTAAGTTGCATAAGATGTTGTGTTTTATATAAACAATTTAACATAGTAATGTGATGCGTAATGAACATGAAGTAAGAACTATGGATATTGTGAATGATAAATCCTAACACTTAAAATTTAGAGGAAGACTCTTCCTCTCTTAAATGAATGTAAACCAAAAGGGATTGGTGATAAGATTGTAATTCATAGGACTTCATTTAGTATGAAGTCTACTTGGTTGGACCTATGTGGTTGCTAAACTTCCCTGAATGTGAAATTACAATATTTTGGAACTTATGTAATTGTTGTCCTATTTTGGTTAACTGCTAGTTAAACTGAATAAATGAACATTAAAAGTAATCCTAAGTTAAGGAAGTTCTTCAATTCTAAATGAAACAAATTTAGAAAAGAACTTATGGAGTGTTGGATTAGGGTTTAGCAGAGTTGTTGTAATCAAAGCTTAATCCAAATTAACAATGTATTAATAACCTCCTAGGGGTATGTACATCTCGATGAGGTAGTTTTTATAGGATGTTGGCACACACCAATTGCAGGGCTGTACTTTTGAGAAGACTTGGGTCTTCTCGAGAATACAACATTGCAGTTGACATGTGGCAACACCCTTCTGCATTGATCATCTAGATCTACACACAAATAAGGACTTGAACTTAGTTTTTCTCTAGGTCAAGTTAGTGGCATATTTAGGATAGGAAGTAGCTCCCAAGGGCTCAGGGTACCTTGGCACATCCAGTTGACTTAGGTCAACCGAATATGCCCATTTACCCTAAGTCTTTGTGAGTGTCTTCCTATAATAAATTATGTTTCTAACCAGGGCTAGGGTTAAACCTGGGACAAGTGGACTGATGTAGTTAGTAAAGACCATTCTTGATAATAGAGGAGTGAGGTGAAGGACGTATTCCAAAATGATGAGTATGTCATCTAGGAATAGTGACATAAAGTATGTTCAAAATCTTTGGCCAAAGTATCACGCAAGTTGTTGGTTGCATTATCCTACATCACCTAGTTTAAAGCAACATGATATCAGATGAATATTGGTAACAAATATTTAGATATGTTCTTTAAAAAGATCACTCAGTACCGGTTTAGGGTAGGAAAACCAAGTATACGAAGTATACGATAAGTATTCAATACTTAAAGTTAACATAAATAGATTGGTAGATTACCGAGTTATGAAATGAATAGATCGGTGGATCACCGAGTCATTTACAGCTGCATATGGTTATCTGTTTGAGATTGATTGGCATGGAATGTTTGTTCTAAATAATGCTTTATTTAGAACAAAGAACATATATATAAAAAAATTCCCTTGTTTCTAAAGTCTTAAAATGGGAATGTTACATCTTGGTATCAGAGCTGAAGGTTGCAGCTCTTGGACCTACTATGTCCATAATTTGATGAAACTTAAAATTTTCTTGTAACAAAAATGGTTAGAACAAGAGGAAATGTTGTAAATAACCCTCCACCTGAGGAAGGAGCAGCAACTACCCATAAACTTGATGAGATCCTTGCTACCCTGTTGGACATGAGAGATCATTTGGCTTGTACTTGAACAACAAGTAATGGGAAATGAGGAGGAAGATGATGCTGATAACAATAATCAGCCACCGGGGGGACAATGCCAATGTGGGTGTTGATAATAACAATGTGAACATACCTATTCACCTCGAGAAAAAAAGGCTAGGGTTGCGGTTGAACTCACTAATGATATAAAAGGATAAGTCCACCCAAGTTTGATGGCACCACATTAGGAGATGGGGCTGAGAATTGGCTCAGTGAAATGGAGAAATACTTTGCAATAAGGAATTTCTCAGAAGAAACAAAGGTGATATGGGGAGCATATAAGCTTTCTCATGAAGCATCTTCATGGTGGGACAACCGTAAGGCTGAGTTGAATATTGATGAAGCTAATATCACTTGGGATCAATTTAAAGGATACTTTAGGAAATGATGGCTGCCACAAATTTACTATGATAAAAAAATGACTGAATTATAGAACTTAGCTCAAGGAAAGCTAAATGTAATTGAGTATTGGGAATGGTTTACAAAACTCCTTAAGTATGTACCTCAGTACAAAAAACTGATGAGAAGTTAGGATACAAAAATTCATCATGGGATTGAATCTGTTATAGGAGGAGAGGTGGATGTTCACAGCCCAACCATGATGGAAGGGGTTGTTGAAAAGGCCATAAGGTAGGAACAAAAATTAAAGGAAATTTCTACTCATAAGGAGGAATTAAGGAAGAAAGTTCCCAACTCCTCTACATCATCTCTTGCACCTAAGAAAGGACCATGGAAGAAATTTGGAATGAAAAGTAAGAAAAACTAATAAGAAAGCAACAAACAAGTTTGTTGGTAATGCATAGAACAACCTTGCTAAGAACAATAATAATGACAAAAGTCCTATATGGGGGTAGAATGATAACTCTAAGGCTGGAAATAAAACCGAGCCTAGGAAGGGACCTATAGGAGGCTGTTATAACTATGGAAAAGATCATTACGTGAATCAATGTCCTTTGAAGAAGGATGATCACAATCAGCAACACAAGATACATGCTGCGTGCGGCATTAGCGACAAGTAGGTGAGAAACTAAGAAAGCCATGCCCATAGAAGTTTTGGGTAAGTTATTTGGCTTACCTATAACTATTATTTTTGATACTGGAGCTACTGAATGTTTTATTTCTAGTAAATTAGCATCAAAACAAAAAAAGAAAAGATGGAAACATGGATAAAACATGGACTGTATAGTATGGGAACAATGTTGTTCATATGGTTAGTATGTGTCTTTTTGGAGCAGTCCTTGATTTACCTAACTTTTCCATTGAAGTTGATCTTTATGTTGCACCTTTGGGGTCTTATGATGTAATCATAGGTGTTAATTGGTTAGCAAAACATAAGGCTAAAGTGGACTATTTTGAAAAACACATTAGTTGTTTAGATAACCTATAGAAAACAACAGAGATTCAGGGTGTGAAACGTGAGATTTCTATTAGAAAACTATCAACTATGCAACTTAAAAAGGCCAAAAATAAAGGTTGTACCTTATATGCAGTAAAAATTATTGAATCAACAGAAGATAACAATGATGTTATGGAATGATATCCGTTGTTACGAGACTTCAGTGACGTATTTCTGGAAGAATTCCAGGTCTTCCACCTAAAAGGGAGTTTGATTTCATGATTGAGATCAAGCCTAGAACTGAACCTATTTCTAAAGCACCGTATCGAATGACTACTATAGAATTAGTAGAGCTTAAGGCTCAATTGCAAGAAATTTTGTCTAAAGGTTTGATTAGACCAAGTGTTTCACCTTGGGAGCACCTGTAATTTTGTGAAAAAGAAGGATGGAACCCTTAGATTGTGCATTGATTACAGAATGTTAAACAAAAACAATCAAGAATAGATACCCACTCCCTAGGATTGATGATTTATTTGATTAGATGTGTGGAGCATCGGTATATTCTAAGATAGATCTTTGATCTAGATATCATCAATTGTGAATTAAGGATGAGGATATTCATAAAACAACTTTTAGAACAAGGTATGGACATTATGAGTTCATGGTTTTACCTTTTGGATTAACTAATGCACCTGCAACATTTATGAATTTAATGAATAATATCTTTCAAGAATACTTGGAAAAATTTGTGCTCGTATTCTTGGATGACATTCTCATATATTCTAAAAGTATTGAGGAACATCATGAGCATTTGAAGATAGTTTTGGAAATATTAAGAAAGAGATGGTTATTTGGTAAGTTGTCTAAATGTTCTTTCTATGACACAAAAGTACACTATTTGGGACATGTAATAAGTAAGAATGGAATTTTGTAGATCCTTCAAAAATTGTAGCTATAATGGAGTGGCCTGCACCAAGAATGTACATGAAGTTAGAAGCTTCATGGGACTTGTTGGCTACTATAGGAAATTTGTAAAAGATTTTTCTAAGGTAGTTGCACCAATAAATTCCTTACAGAAGAAAGATAAAAAGTTTGTTTGGAGTGAAAAATGTGAAATTACATTCCAAACCTTGAAAGAACAGTTAACTTTAGCACCTATTCTTGCAGTACCAGATCCTAATGGAGATTTTATGGTGGTAACTGATGCTTTGGTGAAGGTTTAGGAGGCATTTTGTTACAAAATGGTCATGTCATAGCTTACAAAAGTAGAAAACTTAAGTTACATGAGTTGAATTATGCTCCACATGATTTAGAGCTTGCTGCCATTGTTCATGCACTACAAGTTTGGAGGCATTACCTGCTTGGTAAACCTTTTGAATTGAAAATTGATCACCTTGGACTGAAGTATATCTTCACTCAGCCAAATCTTAATGCAAGACAATGAAGGTGGTTAGATTTTTTGTCTCAATATGATTTTGACATCAGTTATATAAAGGGTAAAGAAAATAGAGTGGTTGATGCTCTAAGTCGTAGGAAGCACATTTCTACTCTTATAATGTTAAGAACTCAGTTTAAGGATGAAGTAAAAAGTGTTATGGAATATGAATCTTACTTTAAGAAAGTAAAAGCAACTTGCTATAGATTTGAATGATTTGAGGTATAAAGGTTTTCACTTTGATAATGAAGGAATCTTATGATTTGAAAACAGAGTATATGTACCTTTCGCTAAATGATTTGAGAAAGAAATTGTTAGTAGAATTTCACAATTCACCTTTTTCTAGACACCTTGGCATTACAAAAATGCTTTCTGATATAAAACAACAATATTTCTGGAAAGGAATGAAAAAGGATGTTATAGACTTTGTGACACATTTCCTTGAATGTCAATGTGTTAAAGTGGAACATATGCACCCATGGTTTTTGTATCCTCATAGCATACCACAGTATAAGTGGCAAGTAATAAGCATGGATTTTGTACAAGGGTTACCTATGTCAAGAAATAAACATGATGTTATTTTGGTAGTTGTTGATAAACTAACAAAGGTAGCACATTTTATTGCTAGAATCTGAAGGATGATTCTCCTATTTTGGCTAAAAGATTTGTACATGAGATTTTCAGATTACATGGAGTACCTGAACTAATCATATCTGATAGAGATCCTAGAATGATGTCAAGGTTTTGGCAAACATGCTTAATGCAGCTCTAGGAACTAAGCTAAATTTCAGTTCTGCGTATCATCTAGAAATGGATGGATAGATTGAAAGAGTAAATCAAGTATTAGAAGATATGTTATGGATGTATTGTATGGATCAACAGTATAAGTGGGAAGAGTATCTTCCATTAGTTGAATTTGCATACAATAATACATATCATGCTTCTCTTAAGATGGCACCTTTCAAAGCATTATATGGAAGAAAATGTAGAACCCCTATTAGTTGGGACAACATGGAGGATAGAGAGGTAATTGGACCTGAAATTCTTACTGAAATGGAACAACAAGTTAAATTGATTCGTGAACACTTGAAAGAAGTAGCAGATAGCAAAAGAGTTATGTTGACTTAAAGAGGGTTGATAGGAAATTTGAACTTGGTGAGAAAGTCTTTCTTTGGGTTAAACTGAAAAAGAGTTCTATAACTTTTGGCAAGGCTGCCAAGTTATCACCTCATTATGTGGGACCTTTTGAGATAGTTGAAGTAATCAACCCTGTAGCTTATCGTTTAGCATTACCTCCTGCTTTGTCATGAATGCATGATGTTTTCCATATTTCTTTGCTTAAGAAATATGTGTCAGATTTATCACATGTGTTAAATTAGAATTCATTGTAGGTCCAGGACCCAGGAATAATCATGGTTAAACCCACACGAGTGTTGAAACTCACTAGTTACATTTAAGAAATGTGAAATAAGACAATGTAAGGTCCAGTGGGACTAGTTTAATGAAGAGAGTGCAACTTGGGAAAACCTTGAGGATATGAAAACTGATTTTCCATATCTATTTGAATAGAATTGATTTTGTTGACTGATAAAAATTTGTGATTTTATCTTTATATTACAATAAGTATGCTAGTTTTGGGTAGATATTTATTTGTTTTGAATAAACAACTATGTAATGCTGATTTCTGGAACTTAAAAATGCTGATATGTTTTTGACATATGGTAAGAAAAGTGAATAAGTTGATTTTCCTTGATGCAAACTATTAAAAAAATGAATGAGATAATCATCGGGATGATGATTCTTTTTAGGAGGGAAGCATGTAACACCCTCGACAATTGTTATATCCCTCTTTTGCATTTCAAGTGTTGACATGTGATTTTCTAGATAAAGATGTGTTCTTTTGACTATTGAAGATCATGCTTGATAAGGATAAATCATTTCTGTTCTTAAAAATCATTAGACTAAAATAGTATGGTTATCAAGAATTCATTTTCACTTTGGAAAGGTGAGTTGCAATCTGGCTTTAAGAGTTGCAGACTTATTTCTTCTTCTGACTCATCCTTGGATCAATTTCAGTGATCCAAGGAATGTTTCAAATCTTCTTCATAGACTGAATGGTAAATTGACATTCAAGTAGTTTAAGGGACATAGAAGACTGAACTTTGTATGTTACAAATTTTGTGGTCTTATGTGAACATGTTTTCGTTCAGTTGTATGTTGTGCTCGGGTCTTTGGTGATTGATCTTGGTAGGACATTAAGGACGTAAGAAAAATTCAATTCACAAGAGAGAGGAGTTCGGAGTCCTAAAACCTAAGGATTATCCTAACAATATCCTAAGCTAGGTAAGAACACCTATGTTCTAGCTACGTTTACTTATTTGGATTTTTATTCTAACCTAAGCCTCTTATTCTAATTTGTTGGGTTGGCATCCTAACCTAAGCATTGTGCTAAATGAATAAGGGAAGGATTACTAAAGTAATACTAGGCTATTTTAACTAATACCTAATACTAAATGGTTATGAATTGAATCTAACCTAAGGTGGGAATTACTATTGGAAAATGTTTTTAATACCTAAGTGGTTATTGCTAGACTAACCTAAGTTTTAGGGGATCCATCCTAAACTATTAAAAGGGAACCTAAGGGGTCGCATGTCTCTAAGGTGATGGTTCCAATGGCATTTAAATGAGTTGATAGGGTTTAATGGATGGAAGTACTACTAGATTTGGTAGGGGCTAGTTGACTTGGTGGAGGCATACGTGGAAGCTCCACTAAAAGATGGAATTGTATTTTTGGATGGAATTGGCATTCGCTAGATTTAGGAGGTGGTGGAAAGGAAAGATAAGTGGGAAATTTGGAATTAATGGCATTTATGGCATTAATGGGCCTCGGTCTTTGTGTGTAAACCATCTTGGAAACTTGGAAGGTGGGTTTGTAGGAGGTTATTTGGTTTTTCATGCATTGCAGATTTTTCTCTGCATGGAGCTATCTAGTTCTTGAACTAGTAGTTTGACCTTCACTTCAAAGCTATTTTTGGTTTCTATGGTCTATTTTTGATCGAAGGAAAGTATATGAGGCATAGGAAGAAAAGATGTTTGATTGTTGATCTTTCATGGAGGAGAAAAAGAGTTGGAAGCTCGGCTGGAAGTCTCCTTTGATTTGGCAGAAGCACTATCAGGCATGATAGGCTCTAACTATTAAGATTCTTTGCTTTCTTCTAAATGATTCATTAGAACAACTCTTCTCTCATGAGATTCATGTTTTCATGTTTGTTTTATTTTTTTCTTGCTGGGTTTTATGAATCTTTGTGTGTTTGATATGAAACCATGGAAAAAATAATGTTTTTTTGAAACCTTTCTTCTGTGCAAGTTCTATGACAACATGCATGTGAAGCTTGTATGTGAAACTTGTTTTTTGTAGCTCTATTTTTCATTCTGGAACTTGTATTCGAGGTGGTTGTGCTTTGAACTGACCTTCATTGCATTATAGGGTTCTGAACTGTATGGGAACCTTGAGTTCCATTTGATCTTGTTTTTGGGCTTCGTGTTTTGGTTATAGACTTGTGTTGGAGCTTTGTGTTGTTTGAAACCAGTGTTGGAAACTTATGCAATGCTGAGTTGTTGCTTGAAGTGTGTATTTGGCACTTGTACTCTATATCTCATTTCTTGTGAAGTTCTAAAATTTTGTGTGAAGCTCGGGTTCGACATTGTACTCTTATTTAACACTTGAGTGTTATGAGCTTGTATTTGGGTCGATGTATTTGATTTTGTTCTGGTATTTTTGTGTTGGGTTATTCTTTTATTAAAATATTAAGCTTATAATTCTTTATTTGAGAAACTTACTCACTAGGAAACTAGGTGATAGCTTGTTTGAGTCATTTTGAAATCTCTTGAGATTTGGTGCTGGAAACGTCTTGTTAAAAAAAAATGGAACTTCTATTTCATGATTGTATCATCTTCTTTGAGATGGTAATGGCATGAGATTGGAGGGGGTGTTCTTTCCCCTCTTTTTAAGAAAACCCCTGTTTTGGGTTGACTATATTTTGTTGAAGCTAAGTCACCTTTGTCATGATTTTGTGGATGTGAAAGTTTTGTTTTGATTTTTGTTCTGTTGCTTTGGAGTTAAGATTGAGACATCTTTTGACTTAGACATTTTTGGGTTCTTGCTCTCTCTTCTTGATTCTTTAAAATAATTTTGGGTCTTAGTGGAAGATTTGGGTTATTACCCTTGGACACTGAAATTATTCAGGAAGGATACTTTCTCCATTTAGTTGTTTTGTGTTTAGTTCTTTTGAATCACATGAACTACTTACTCTTTGTATTAAGTGGTGAAGCATTTGTGAGTCTTCAGTCTTGGGTTCGTGGATAATTCTGAACTTGATAGTTTGTTGTTTGGGATTTTATTCTCATCTGATATAGTGAATGAGTCCTTGGCTTCTTTTAGAGAAAGAAAATATATATGTATTCTCTTGGGATCATGTATGTTGTTTTGGGACTGCAATATGTTTTCATCCTGATTTGATTTGAAACTGGAAATTCTTTTGTTTAGTTGAATGAAATGATTTATTATTGGACCTATCCTTATAGAGTTTCCTTTTCTCTATCTTTTGGATAAGCTCATTGATTGAACTTCTCTGCACTCGATTCTCTTATGAGATGGTGATTCCTTTATGGCTTGTTGGTCTACTTGGTTGAATCATTGGTTGTAATGATAGTAGCTAAGTTAGGTTTATTGATAAGTGAATGCATACTTGTTTTATCGACTGTTGTTGACTAAGCCTTCCTTATATGGATGGATAGGAGTAGGTTTTGTCTCTTGTACTCTATCTTTTTGGATGAACTTGAGTAGAGATTAACTCCTTTATGGGGCTACTTTGATTGTGAACGTTGGTTTTAGATCTTTGATTGATAACTTCTAACATGTAGAATTAGAATTGGAATTGTAGTTAGACTATTTTGAGTTCTTTACCTTCTTGGATTGTTATGAAAATTTGTTTAGATGTATACCTTAAATGTTGAATTTATAAGATTGTTATCCCAGAAAGGAAACAGATAATTCATGTTATGAACTTGATCTGCTTTTTGGATGCTATGAGTTTGGGTATGGTACGTATTGGTTCTTTTTATTCCTTGCTTATGATTTAGATGAATCATCCTAGAATGAACCATGTTGTAAACACTTCTTTTGTCTTATATAAAAGATAAATGTTGTATTCTATTAGGATAGAATTATGAAATAATGGAATGGCAAGATCTATAGTTTGTTTAAAATTTATTGATAGGATCAATTGAACTTTAAGTTTTTAGGTAGATGTTGTGGATTATATTCTTCTCTTCTCTTAAACATGGAGCTAGATTTATTGTTGTACTTATTTTCTATTTGGTATCACTTATGCTTATTGTATGATTTATTAATTATCTCATTAAAGCAGTGTTGCTTTAATGAAACAATTAGTGGAATGCACTTCATTTTAATGCTTAGTGCTTATCATGCTCGTTCATTGAAACTGACCCGTGCTAGAAATTTTTGTAGATGGACGACGTAAGTGATAAAAGAAGGAAAAAACTTATATGATGCATTGGCTGATATAAGTCTGATTCTTAGTAAAGAATTTTGATTCATTCTTTAGTTGTATTGAAAAAAAAAGTTGTATACTTTATAGAATGAAGGTTGTTGTTATGCAGTATGCCTAAAGTGCATAGTCTTGTAAATTTATAAGTTATAATGATGAATTGTGAGTTGTGATTTATTTGCATTGGTTGTGTAATTTATCTCGTGATTTTATGAAGGAGATGGAAGTCTATCTTGTTGATATTCTTCATATTATATTATGCTTATCTTGTTATCTTTGATAAGATGGATAAAGGGAACTAGTTCAGTTTTCCCTTATAATGATGCAGACTTTTTAAGTTAAGTTGCATAGTAATAGATGTGTGTTTTATCTAAACAATTAACATAGTAATGTGATGCATAATGAACATACAGTAAGAACTATGGATATTGTGAATGATAAATCCTAACACTTAAACATTTAGAGGAAGACTCTTCCTCTCTTAAATGAATGTAAACAAAAAGGGATTGGTGATAAGATTGTAATTCATAGGACTTCATTTAGTATGAAGTCTACTTGGTTGGACCTATGTGGTTGCTAAACTTCCCTGAATGTGAAATTACAATATTTTGGAACTTATGTTATTGTTGTCCTATTTTGGTTAACTACTTGTTAAACTAAATAAACGAACATTAAAAGCAATCATGAGTTAAGGAAGTTCTTAAATGTCTAAATGAAACAAATATAGAAAAGAACTTAGGAGAGTTGGATTAGGGTTTAGCAGGGTTACTGTAACCAGTGTATTAATCCAAATTAATAATTTATTAATAACCTCCTAGGGGTATGTACATCTCGATGAGGTAGTTTCTGTAGGATGTTGGCACATGCCAACTATGAGGGTTGTACTTTCGAGAAGACTTGGGTCTTCTCGAGAATACAACATTGCAGTTGACATGTGGCAACACCCTTCTACATTGATCATCTAGATCTACACACAAATAAGGACTTGAACTTAGTTTCTCTCTAGGTCAAGTTAGTGGCATATTTAGGATAGGAAGTAGCTTCCAAGGGCTCAGGGTACCTTGGCACATCTAGTTGACTTAGGTCAACCGAGTATGCCCATTTACCCTAAGTCATTGTGAGCATCTTCCTATAATAAATTATGTTTCTAACTAGGCTAGGGTTAAACCTGGGACAAGTGGACTGATGGTAGTCAGTAAAGACCATTCTTGATAATAGAGGAGTGAGGTGAAGGACATATTCTAAAATGATGAGTATGTCATCTAGGAATAGTGACATAAACAATATGTTGAAAATATTTGGCCAAAGTATCGCAAGTTGTTGGTTGCATTGTCCTATGTCACCTAGTTTAAAGCAACGTGATATCAGATGAATATTGGTAACAAATATTTAGATATGTTCTTTAAATAGATCACTCAGTACCTGGTTTAGGGTAGGAAAACCAAGTATATGAAGTATATGATAAGTATTCAATACTTAAAGTTAACATAAATAGATTGGTAGATTATTGAGTTATGAAATGAATAGATCGGTGGATCACTGAGTCATTTATAGTTGTGCATATGGTTATCTTTTGAGATTGATTGGCATGGAATGTTTTTTAAATAAATGTTTTATTTAGAACAAAGAACATATATAGGTTGTAGCTCTTGGACCTACTATGTCCATAATCGATGAAACTTAAAATTTTCTTGTAAAAAAATGGTTAGAATGAGAGGAAATGTTGTAAATAACCCTCCCACCGAGGAAGGAGTAAAATACCCCATAAACTTGATGAGATCCTTGCTTGCCATATTGGACATGAGATATCGTTTGGCTATACTTGAAAAACAAGTAATGGGAAATGAGGAGGAAGATGAAGCTGATAACAATAATCAGCCACCTCTATGGGGACAATGCTAATGTGGGTGTTGATAATAACAATGTGAACATACTTATTCACCCTAAGAACAAAAAGGCTAGGCTAACAACTAAACTCACTAATGATATAAAAAGGATAAGTCCACCCAAGTTTGATGGAACCACATTAGGAGATGGGGCTGAGAATTGGCTTAGCAGTGAAATGGAGAAATACTTTATAATAAGGAATTTATCGAGAAGAAACAAAGGCGATATGGGGAGCATATTAGCTTTCTCACATGAAGAATCTTCATGGTGGGACAACCGTAATGTTGAGTTGAATATTGATGAAGCTAATATCACTTGGGATCAATTTAAAGGATAATTTAGGAAAATGATGGCTGCCCAAAACTTTACTATGATTAGAAAATGATTGAATTCCAGAACTTATCTCAAGGAAAGCTAATTATAATCGAGTACTCGGGAATGGTTTA